>CM072095.1:27467907-27822907 GCA_036850905.1 Luffa acutangula | reverse complement strand
ATATTCCCGGACCATACAATCCTGTTACATGAAATGCGCCAAAACCAAAGCAACCCAATCCTGAGAGAAATAAATGAATTCCAAAAATCTTCGGCAAATCCAAAGAGGGTTTTCCTGTACGTTCATCACAAAATATTTCTAGATCCCAATACACCCAATGCCAGATAGCTGCTAAGAAGCACAATCCAGAAAACACAATATGTGCTCCGGCCACACCTTCGTAACTCCAAATACCCGGATTCGTTATAGTCCCTCCTGTGATACTCCAACCCCCCCATGAATTGGTTATTCCTAAACGAGTCATGAAGGGTATAACGAACATACCTTGTCTCCACATTGGATCAAGAACAGGATCAGAGGGATCAAAAACTGCTAATTCGTATAGGGCCATTGAACCGACCCAACCAGCAACTAGAGCTGTATGCATTATATGAACAGAAAGCAAACGACCGGGATCATTCAATACAACGGTATGAACACGATACCAAGGCAAACCCATGGAAATACCCCTTTATCAACGAAAAATAGACACTATGTAACTTTATTGCACTGAAAAAAACTATGCTATGGACCTCCCCTTTTGAGAGGATTATCTTGGCGAAAGGATTAATATTGTGTCTATTCTTTTAGTAATAATGGAAGAATTCTATTCTATTCGTAGGAACAAAAAGAAGCAGATCTATTCTATACTCGATAAGTACCAATACGCAATGGTGGATGGGAATTGATCCTATTTTATATGAGTGAATGTATACATATTTGTTCATCATGCAAAAGACCTATTCGGAAGAATTTTCCTTTATTCATTCTGTTTTCCTTTTTTATGAACTTATTCAATCTATGTATAAAATATGCTAAAAGATAAAATCTGATAAAGGCCGATCTTATTTGTTAAGTTTTGTTTTGAATTTTTTTTGTCACTTTTGTTGTGTAGAAATTTTGTTCGATAGATAAAGTTCTTGGGACAAGCTTTAAGAGGTATGCAAAATACTTCCACTATGTTTTTTCTATATACTTGTTTATGATTTAAATTGTTGAACTTTTTGGAATGGTCTAGTTGTAACTAATTCCTATGGTTGGTTCTAATATTTGGTTGTTTTTGTTCATTGAAATTTATTGGGAAAAATACACTTTTGGTCCCTGAGGTTTGGGTTAAGTGACACTTTGGTCCCCGAGTTTTCAAACTCAACAAAAATACCCCCGAGGTTTGAGATAAGGAGCAATTTGGTCCCTGCCGTCAATTTTTCTGTTAAACCCTAACGGTAAGCTGACGTGGCACTATTATTTTAATTAAAAAAATTAATTTTTAATTTTTTTAAATAAAAAATATAAAAATATTAAATTTATTATTATTTTATTATTATTTTTAAAATTCTCTCTCTTTTCCCCATCTTCTTTCTTCTCCACCTTCTTTCTCCCTCCATCTTCTTCCTTCCCCCTCCCATCTTCTTCAGCTCCGGTGGCCGGCCGCCGCCGGCTGCCGGCAAACGGCGGGGGCGGGGGGGGGGGCCGGAATTTTTTTTTTTTCTTCTTTCTTCTTCTTTTCTTCTTCTCTTCTTCCCTTCTTCTTCTTTCTCTTCCTTTCTTCTGTTTTTTTTTTTTTAAAGAGAGTTTCGGGGAGGAGGAGCTCCTCCTCCCCGATTCCGGCGTCGAATCGTCGATGAGTGCATTCGATTCGCCATTTCTCACAACGTCGTGATCTTAGAACTCGATTTCTCTAACGCGGCGTGGATCGAAGACGAAGACGGCGAGGATCTACGAAGGACTCATCGTCACCATGAACGAAGGATTCTTCGCCCTGAATTTGAACGAACTTGCTTTCAATAGAACTCTCTATTGATTCTCCGTCAATGGCTGCGACCTCATAGGTCTCATCGATTCCGAACTGAATCGCTCGCCATCTCCATAATCATATGTTGATGAAATTAAATCGGTAGTAATTCATGAAATTTTGGTTGCGCGATTGTTGAAATTGAAACTGAATTTTATAGAAATTTGGCGGACGAACCTGATCCTCTGTAATTGCTCAGTCTCCGTGAGTAATTCATTTCCAGATCTTACAAATGAGAATTTTCCGTCTGATTCCTTCAGTTTGACCTCCCACTTTGCGCCATTGGGAAGGTTGAGAGTGGCCTTGCTATGTAACAGAGAATTGCCATTGTTCTTGACGAACTTCATGGGAAGATCCTCGCCGGAATCAGGGAGGAGGAGCTCCTCCTCCCCGAAACTCTCTTTAAAAAAAAAAAACAGAAGAAAGGAAGAGAAAGAAGAAGAAGGGAAGAAGAGAAGAAGAAAAGAAGAAGAAAGAAGAAAAAAAAAAAAATTCCGGCGACCGCCGTCGCCGCCGCCGTTCGTCGGCTGCCGGCGGCGGCCGGCCACCGGAGCTGAAGAAGATGGGAGGGGGAAGGAAGAAGATGGAGGGAGAAAGAAGGTGGAGAAGAAAGAAGATGGGGAAAAGAGAGAGAATTTTAAAAATAATAATAAAATAATAATAAATTTAATATTTTTATATTTTTTATTTAAAAAAATTAAAAATTAATTTTATAGTGCCACGTCAGCTTACCGTTAGGGTTTAACAGAAAAATTGACGGCAGGGACCAAATTGCTCCTTATCTCAAACCTCGGGGGTATTTTTGTTGAGTTTGAAAACTCGGGGACCAAAGTGTCACTTAACCCAAACCTCAGGGACCAAAAGTGTATTTTTCCCAAATTTATTAATAAGAACTTATATTGTAACGCCCCAGGATTTTAATAGCTATCCTAGTGACACTACTAACTCTTAACCCCAAACTAACCGTGTGCACCGAAAATTTCGACAGCATAACGACATACATAGGACTAACCCAAAATTTTTTCTTTAACCTGCTAATAATAAAACACTTCTATACAACATTATCAAACGCCTCCACCAAACTACAACCCAGCAGAACATTCACAAAACTAGCTGCAAGTCAGGTCTCGCATTTTCAACTACTAACTAACCAGGAACACGAGTTTAACCAAGCTTATAAACATTAGCTCATTCGGAACAAACTTAATAATTAATAACTAAATGAATAAATAGAGTTCTTTAAACAAAGACAACTAGTCCTAGAGTTCAACAATAACAATTTCAGAACTAACCCAATGGGACAACAACTATCTAGCAATAACAAGTAACAACTACCCTAACCATAACCAAAGAAAACAAAGGGCAAGAACAATGCTACTAGCTACGGTCCCTCCTCATAAGCCTCCTCCGCATCACCATGGTCCACACAGTCCTTATAACCTGCAAAATCTGGTAGTTGGGGGGAGAGAGAGGGGAGGGGGTCAATACACTAAGGTACTGGTAAGCAGCCCCTACCTGAGAAGCCATCAAACAGCAAATAAGCAAACAACATGCTACTAGCTACTAGCTAGTAGTAGCTAACCCAATGGGACAACAGCTATCTAGTAATAACAAGTAACAGCTACCCTAACCATAACCAAAGAAAACAAAGGGCAAGAACAATGCTACTAGCTACGGTCCCTCCTCATAAGCCTCTTCCGCATCACCATGGTCCACACAGTCCTTATAACCTGCAAAATCTGGTAGTTGGTGGGAGAGAGAGGGGAGGGGGTCAGTACACTAAGGTACTGGTAAGCAGCCCCTACCTGAGAAGCCATCAAACAGCAAACAAGCAAACAACATGCTCTTCATGCGCAAACAACATGCTTCTTAAAAGCGGTAAACACAAAGTCATGCTCAAAAGCTAGTAAAACAAATGACTCTCCTAAGTCATAACTCATGCATCTCTCTATGCAACTTGCTAACCACTCAAGCTCCACGAGCTCACTCAACACTCATATTTAGCTCTCACATAGCTCTCCAAGACTGATCCTTCGAGTCGCACCGGCCCCTGACCATTTGTACCCAGGGCCACAATGCTCTCTACGGAGCTCGACGTTCGACCCTTGACCATTTGTACCCAAGGACCCGAACTGTGCATAGCCCCTTGACCATTTGTACCCAAGGTGCACCGATGACTTAGCAAAGTATTGGCCCTTCCCCAGACGCCCAACACTTGCTTTCTAGACTCATCACACCGACCCTTGACCATTTGTACCCAAGGCCTCGATGCTCCTCTTAAACAAATGGTGACATGCCACCCCTCGACCATTTGTACCCGAGGTGCACTGACACTCACCCAACTTTCAATTCTTTCACACTTTAGGTCCCTGACCTATATCTCACATCTACTAGAATGCATATGCCTTGCAACATGCTTTTAGACTCATGAATCATGCCCACTAAGCATTATACATGTGACCACATCTCTCAATTCATGCTTGACTCATGAATGCAAAACAGAACCAGCATGCTTTACATCAAATCAACACGCAACAACAGTAATGCTTTTCAACGAAATCATATATATATATATATAAATATATTCATATAAGCAATAATCATGAGAGTAGTTATAAAGCAAGTAAACATTCAGCATGCATCACACAGTCAAACAAACCATGTCAAGTAAGAACTACTTACCGGAAGCTCTAACGCTCCTAAACGATCCTAAGAGACAAATAGAACCAACCGGAAGAGCCTAAAGAGATCAAACTACAAGCAATGATTTCTAAGGGTTAGGAAATAGATTTAAAACACCTAATAGACTTGAGAAAAAGAACTAGGGGGAATTTACCGTTAAGCGTCCAAATGGCCCCACACACTTGCTGTCCAACGAACCAAGTGATTTGAAACCACTTGTTTAAAGTCCTTAGACAATGGGTGTTCGAGATTAAGGCTCAACGGACGATGGGTCACAAAACAAAGATGATTTCGAACCCAAGACGGCACTGCAAAGCGCTGGAAAGACAAGAAATCAATCACGAAACTAAATTCTAAGGCCGAACAAGAGTGGGTAAACTAAATTTGAGGTTTATAAAGCATGGGTTAGTGTCGAATACTTACCGACAGAGTCCACACACGAGGGAATAGATGAGGAATATCGAATCTGCCACTGTAGGAACCAAATGCGCAAAGACCCACGAACTCGATGGTTAATCGCGCGGGACCTAGCCAAATCTAAGAGAGAAAAAAGAATGTTTACGCGCGGGTCTGCTGAACGAAGCGAGAACGGAAGAGAGAAGAGATTTATCGCGTGAGAAACAGAGAAGAAAGCTCAGGTTGGAGGTACCGGCCGACGCACGCGAAAACAGAAACGGAACTGCTGCTACCGATGACTGAACACGAGAGAGAGAGAGATCGAAAGAGACCAACCCACGGCTTCAGCAGGCGACACACGGAGAGAGGAAGAGACCCACGGTGTGGAGAGGAAGAAGAAAACGGGAAAAGAAGGGGCTTGGCAGCTGGGGCTGGTAACGCATGAAGAGGAGAACGAGATTTTTTTTTTCCTACGGGGGGCGGCAACTGACTAGAAAAGAGAGGGAAAAAGAGTTAAGTTTAGGGCTTCCTTCTTTTTCTTTTCCTTAAACTAAAACCCTAAGAAAGAAAAACCTAATTAAATAGAAAGTAGGCTCTTATCTTAGAATTTCATTTAAAATCCCAAACTTATCTCCTTAAAATATTTGGGAAAGAAAATAGCCCAATTAAATTGGGATTTGGGTCTTCGATATTTAAAATAAATATCAAATTTTAAACCTCCAAACTTCAGGAATTTAAAGATTTAATTAAAAATCTTTTTCCCCTAAGTTTTAGAAATTTAGTTTAATGACCCAATGCTAAACTTAAATTCTAATTTTCCAAATTAGAATAAGAACGTCCAATAAATTCCAAAACGGCTCGATTCCGAAACGCAGGGCGTTACATATATTGTAGATTTGTTATGTAGTTTTGGATGGGGGACATTGTATTTGTTGAATGAATGTATTTCTTTATGTAGTTTTCTTCTAGTGAATGTGGATTTGAGGGTTGGTTCTAATAATTGGTTCTTATATTTCCTATGTTGGTTCTAATATTTGGTTTATTTGTTGAAGTTTGAGTTTTTTTTAGCGAATGAGGATTTAAAGTTAGGGGAAGTTGTTTTCTTTGTTGAAGTTTGAGCTATTTTTGGTGAATGTGGATTGGGTGGGGGAGCTTAGGTTGTACATGTGGTTTGAGGTTCATTGAAATTGTGTTGTTTCGTGAGGTCTATTAAATATTTGTTTTGTTGGCGAAACATTATGGAGAAAACAAATATTGTGCCTATTGATTTTGTTGGAATGTGTTAAAATACCTATTATGTCTTCTGAAAGTGGGTTGTTTTATTTGTTGAAGCTTGAGAATTGTCTTTTGAAAGTGAGTTCTTCGTTTAGATGTAAATTATGATTTGAAAGGTAAATATTGTGCCTATGAAATATATTATAATGTTTATTTCTTACACTTTGAGATTATTGAACATTGTTTTTATTGTGTTTTGAGGAGGGGGTGTAATATTGGTGATTAGAACTTGGAATTTAAGTTCATTTTTTAGGTTGGGACTCTGATTGCACTGTTTGAGACTCTGTTTTCATATGTTTTGTGCCTATGTATGTGTGATTCTCTAAATGAGAATGGTTGTTATATATATTTTTTTTTGTGGTTGACCGTGGGAAGAGTGTTTGTTCTTGAGGATGAATTGGGGGGGGGGTGTTTTCAACTTGAGGATGAATTGAGGAGGAGAGAGGGTGGTTGTTCATGATAGATATTGTCAAATATATCTTTTTCAAAAGTTTTTATTGTGTTTTGAGGAGGGGGTGTAATATTGGTGATTAGAACTTGGAATTTAAGTTCATTTTTTAGGTTGGAACTCTGATTGCACTGTTTGAGGTTCTACTTAACTTTTTAACTTAAGTTGGGTGAAAAGTTTTCAACGAAAACCTTATAATCGCAATTGCAACTTAATATGCTCTTTTCTGAATATGGTAAGGATGATTTGTTGTTCATGTGTACTTATGTGTATGTAATATGTTGTTTATTTGCAAGGTTGAAGTTAACTTACTGACGACAACAATGACCAAACGAACATTACTTTTTTGGAGCTAACATAGACTTAGTACATGTCTGTATTTGTTTTAGATACTTGTTTGGTCTTTATTTTTTGGAACTCTTAAATTTAGCAAGACTTTGGGTAAAATGTTCATATGTGTGAAACATACTTTTGTTGAATGATTACATTTGTATAAAGTGGATGAATGTTTTAGTAAAATATCTATTTTTATATGTTTAATGTCTATTTGTATAAAATGTAAATCAGGACAATTAAAATAAAATCAAGCCATTAGATGACACAACACAACATATATATATTTTATTGTCAATCGTTTGTGCGGCGGATTTAGGGTTTTCGTGGCAAATGAATTAAAATATGCGACGAAATAAATACTTTCAACGCAATGCCTGTGACGAAAACTGGGTTTTGGGAAAGATCGACATCTGCGACGAAAAATAACAAATCGATGCAAGGTCTGTGACGAATTTCTTTTTTTTTTTTTTTTTTGTCGCATAGTCTTTACGACGAATGTTCCCTTCAGTCGCAAACTTTTTGAAAATGAAACTTGCGACGCTTTTTTGTTGTTTCGTCGCTCATTGCGACACAATTTATAGTTTCACCGCAAGTTGTGACGAATTTGGAAATTTTGACGCAAAATCCCGCTTGCGACACACCTTTAACGACTTTTTTTGCGACTAATTTTTTTTTGACGCTGAAGGTTCTTTGCGTCAATTTTGTACTTTTAGCGATGTAAATATTTCGACGATAAAGATCTGATTTCTTGTAGTGATTTCTAATTTTCATCATTAATATTTTCAATTTATAATTTTTTTTTAAGATTACTAATCAAGTTGTAAAAATTAATATATAGGTTTCATTATGCACCTGAATTCAATGCTGACTATGAAGTCAAGATGGGGCTTTATCAAACTATTCAAAGAATGTGTCCTTTACAAGTGGTCAGAGAAAAAATTGACAAGCAACTAGATCTATTCCATAATGCAGAGAGTATGTTTGGAATTGATATGGCAGTACAAATGCACCACAAGAAACAACCAAGTACTAACTTAAAGCCTAAAGAAAGATATTAGTTGCAGTTTTCTAAGACTTATGAGATTTTATGACTAAAACGTATGTTTATTGTATTCAAGCATTATGATGGGAATCTTTTGGAGGAGGTTGTAAATTGCTCCAAGATCTTGCTATTAGAGTTCTTAGCTTGATTTGTAGTGCAACAGGATGTGAGAGAAATTGGAGTACATTTGATCAGGTATGATATTATGGAAAAATAAATTTCATATAGGTTATAATTAATATCAAAATATTAACCTTAACTATTTTTAGGTGCATTCAAAGATCGTTTGGGACAACAAAGGCTGAGTGCACTCGTGTTTGTAAAATATAGTCTTCAATTAGAAGCAAAACATAAGAAGAGAATTTTAGAAGGTGAATCATATGATCCTATTTGTCAATCGGATTTAGAATTTGATGATGAATGGATTACAGAGAAAGAAGATCCAACATTACCAAATGACACCTCGTGGATGAATGTAAATGAGTGTTTCGACATTCAAGAAATAGAGAGTAGCAAAAAGAGGAAGATATGTAATGATTTTATTATATCTATCAAATATAATATATTTATATTTTCCTAAGTAACCTTTGCTATTTATTTTTTGATTTAGGACCTAGAGATCTATCCACAAATTATAAAAGTGACAAAGGGAAGGAAGTTGTTGAATTAGTAGATGAGAAGGCAAAGGGGAAGAAGCACATGAACAAGTCAATGATGATATATAAGCTGATAATGATTTTGAAGATATTGAAGTCAATAGTTAAATGTTGGAATTTAGAAACAAAGGAGTTCTATTGTTTGCTCTTTTTTTTTTTTTGTTTGGAATTTTGGTATTTTGAACTTTGAAGCTAGTTTATGTTTTATTATGTTTGGCTCTTTATTTCTCTGTTTTAAGCTATGCTATATTTATTTATATTTAAATATTACATCAAATTGAAACTTACGATACATGATACCCTAAAATTTGATTTTGATACGTGTTACGTTTTACGATTTAACAACCTTGATTTTGAACTTTTGGTTTTTGTGGATTAAAGTTAATGGTTTTGATGTTAAGTGTAAACATGGTTTTTGGTTTTGTGAGTAAGGAAGATTAGTATATGTGTTTACTTGGTAATATTGATTTTTTTCCGATAAATTTAGCGGTTATGTTTATAAGTTTATGAAACTTGAGAAGTTCGTTTTATATGTTATTATTGCATTTAGTTTGAATGTTTACAAATTTTTTTCATTGGGCTCATAGATGTCATATTGATGTGTTTGAAGCAAGTGTGTGGAGAAGAAAATAGAGTGTGAGAGTAGTGAACTAAAAGAAAAAAACATGTGTTTGTTTGACGATATTCACTTCTTTATTCGACGACAAAGGTACATCAACAAAAAGTTTTGAGGTCTGTTTGTTTGAATTTTATTTTTAAAGTATTGGAGTTTGTTGTTATGAGAAAGTTGACAAAAATGAACTTACTTGATGTTTGCGAATTTCCCTCTCTGTAGGTTATCTTCCATCCAATAAAATGTCATATCGACGAGCTCATAGTGCCCTTGTAAGTTGCTTCTTCTCTTTATTTTAGTGTTTGCTTATAAATTTGGTTTATAAATGTTGAGATTATAGTTGTTTGTTGGAGTTTGGAGTTTGAGATTGAATTTATGCTTGTATGATATTGAGATTGTTTTTGTTGGAGGATGTGTGGTAAGAGACGTAGAAAAGTAAGAATTCATTTTCATGATGAGTAAAAGAGTGAATCAAATTTGGAGGTTAGGTGATTTTGAGTCTATTCATTTTTTTTTTTTTTGAGAAAGAGTCTATTCATTTTCATGATTATTATATTTTATTTTTGAGTCTATTCTATGTTTAAAGTTTCATTTGAAGCTTATTTGTATGATTGGAGTTAGTTTAATTGTGACATTTATAGGTTTTTTTATGAGTAAATTTAGTTGTTATGTTTTAAAATTTTGATAACTTACTTAATTAGTTGTGATGATGTTATATTAATTAGTTTTAGCATGAGTTTTGATAATGAGTGATTGTTTGAGTATAGAGATGAATGAGACATTCTTTGTTATGTTCTTAAGTTTTGAAAAGTTTTAGTTAAAAATTTGATACTATGTTTCTAAGTTTTGAAAAATTGATAATTGGGGTATGTTTTCATATTATGTTCATTAAGTTGAAAATTTATTGACTTAGTATATATTGAACTTAATTAATATTTCTTTTTTTTTAGGTTCTTCGAGGTCGATGTAGGAGCAAGATTATAACGCCGACGAGAATCAAGATCATGTACAAGAAGTTTAGGTGTTAGTTTTTAAGTTTACTTTGTAGTTTAGAACTTTTAAAAGTGTAGATACTTTGTAATTTTATTTTAATCTCAAACTTGTATGAACAAATTTAAATTTTGTTCATTATTTGAATGAGAATTGGAAAATATTTTGAGTTTAAATTTGGGGTTAATTCAAAAGGAGCTTTGAGAAGAAGAAGAAGGAAGGAAAAAAAAACCTTTTCCCGACGCTACTTTGTATGCGTCGACAAAAGTCTCTCTTCTTCAGTTTTCTGCCGACGCTATCTGCCGACGTCAATGAAGTAGCGTCGACAGAAGTTTTTTTTGCCGACGCGAGCCTATTTTGGCATCGGCAGAACTTCTGCCGACTAGTATATTTCGACGCCATTGTCGACGCTTATTTGTGCGTCGGCAAAACCTTTTTGGATGCGTTTTTTTCTTTTCTCGACGCGTTTTTGGGGTCGGCAAAACCTCCTTTTCTTGTAGTGAATTACAAGTTTATTTCTCGCTTAAGCATCAATAACATCTCATTCATAGTATGCAAGGATGAAAAAATCAGTGATATTGGCCGAAATATCGTCGATATCTCTATTTCCATAGGTTCGATAAAAGATATGGGGGTAAAATCTTTTTTACCCCCTTATCGTCGATATATCATGGATTTTGGGTAAATGTACACGATATTCATAATATGTATTAATATTTTGTACGTTGATTAACATGTATGCTTGATTGTTGTGTTGGTTCTAGGATGTGGATCTATAACCCCCTCTTCTTCTCACTTTCTTTTTAAATTCTTTTTTTTTCTCTCTTGAGTTTTATTTCTATTTAAGATTTATTCACCTTTTTTTTTTCTTTTTGTAGTACTGAGGATCTGATCCTTACAAGATACACTAATTTTGATTATTACACCGATTTCAGAATTCAACCTTAACAGGGAGCTATATGATGGCGTAGCATCGAGTAAGGATGTAATACAAACTTTATCTTGAAGGCCAAGTATGTTGTTGCTTATGAAGCAAGTTCAGAAGTTTGTAGGACTTAAGGAAGTTAATTTGGAAAGATGTTCCAAATATGAGGCGAATGTATAGAACAAAAAAACGTACATCTCATCTGAGAGATTATGTATAGAGGAGACGTGATTGTCACGAGGATTGCCTCAAAAGTAAAATATTGTTGAATCATTTACGAAGGCCCTCACGGCTAAAAGTGTACGAGAGACATCTAGATGGTCTAGGTTTACGAGTTTTAAACAGTCCACTAGAGTTTTAGTCCAAGTGGGAATTTGTTGGGGTTTATGTCCTAAAACTCGTGGATAGTAAATGTAACAAAGTTGAATATAAAACTTTATTGGAATAGTTGAATTACTGGTTGTCGAAAGGTTAGTTTAACTATGTATTTATAAACCCAAATCCAATAAACTAGAATCCATGGCTATGATATGAAACACTCGAACTATATGTAGTGACATAAAAATGGATCAGGTTCAAGTACATAGCTTAAAACGGTTTATAGTACAGGAATAAGATTGGGTACCTTATCCTAGGAAAAACTATGTGATGCGGCCCACTTTGTTTTAACAACAAACGATGTGATCCTGTGTCGTTCATGTAGAGACATGCGAGTGGAGGCGTCCTATGCAAAATAGTTTGTATAAGACTGGACCGTGAAATAAGTCACTTTCACTTTATAACGGCGTGTACTGTGAAACTGATTATTTCAAGCGATGACCTAGGTAACTCGATCTTAATCCTGAGCTAACTATGAACTCCTGTTTATTTGGGAGTGTCCTTTAATTTGCAAGGGTGAGAGGCCATAAATTACCGCTCAACAACCTACCACTTTGGGGATAAGACCAGGTAGATAGTTGGAGACATAGTCTTGCAAGATGGAACTCACTCCTACCCGTCTTTAGGGATAGTAGAGAGGTTGTTCCCTTAAGTGGTGACTCCGGAACCTGAACAAAGGCACGCCGCCCTTGCATTGGCTTGAGAGGTTTTAGGTTTAGTGGTTGGACCATAAACCAATTGTTCATTAGGGACTCAGTGGAGGCTTAAGGAACAAGAAGTGCTATAGGGGTAAAACGGATTTTTGACCTTACTATAGTTACGAACAACCTTTGAAGGATTGACTTACTGATCACGGTTATATCGAGTGGACAGAAATATATCTACAGTGAGAGGAGTTCAACTACGAGCTATAGTGGAGTGTCCCGTTAGTTAATGAATGTTGGTTGACTAGGATTGAAAGAGTTCAACCAGTTAATCTCAGATCGTTGGAGCCCATGATCTGTAGGTCCGTTAGGCCTGATGCACGAATTGCTAATCACAAGTGTACGAGCCAAGTAATAATATAGTGAAAATTAATTTGAATGTCGTCCTCTGGATTGGGTTTCTAATCAATTTAATTACCGAAAATACTCTTGTCCAATTTTATTTAGGGAACCAAGCAAAGTGACAAATATTGCAAAAATTACCACAAAGCAATAAAAAGTGTGACAATCAATTGATGACAAAAGTCTTAGGGAGTTAATTTCACCAATTGGGATTATGGATTGATTAATGGAAAATTAACATGCTAAAATTCATAAATCAAGGAAACTACAATCATACATATCTCTCCCGAGCATACATAATCCTCTCACATGCAATGAACCCAATATCCCTATTTCAATTTATTAAACATGCAAGACATTAAGGTTAGTCCTTTTAACGATTTCTAGAATTATCTATTACCTCCCGATCTCAAGATTAATCCTAGTCATGCATAACGATTTCTAAGCTAAATCCCCTCACCCGAGTAAGATTCAAACATAAACATCAATCAATTTATGGTCGGTAAATTGAAAGCATTAAGGACACATTATGCATAAATGAAATCAAAGCAATAATCCATACATCAATTCGAAAATTGCCCAACGACTACATCAATCTCTAAGATTAAAGACTTAGCTAATCATACAACACGTTACGATACAAAAAGAGTCTAAAACAACCATTAAAACTACTAAAGTAAAGGGGAAAGAGGATTAAACGCTAGGTAGGCCGAGACCGCATGTCCCTGTCACGATCTCCCAACAAGAAGTCCCCCAAATCAGCCCGAATCGCATTCTATTTATAGGAAAAAAGTCGACAGCGTCGCGACGCTATAAGGGCAACATCGCGACGCTATCGCCTCATTGCAAATTCTATAAAGGAAGTTAATTGAGACCGTCGAGACGCTGTGGTCAAAGCATCGCGACGCTGTGACATTTTGCCGCCTGTTTTAATTAGGGAAAGGCCAGCGTCGAGACGTCCAAAACCAAGTGTAACGCCCCGTGTTTTGAAATTGAGCCATTTTGGAATTAATTGGGTGTTTTTATTCTAATTTGAAAATTAGAATTTAAGCTTAGCCTTGGTTCGATAAATTAAATTTCTATAATTTAGGGAAAATAGGTTTTTAATTAAATCTTTAATTCCTAAGTTTCAAGGTTTAATATTTGATATTTATTTCAAATATCAAAAGACCCAAATCTCAGATCTATTGAGCTATATTCTTTTCCATATCTTTTAAGAGTTAAGAGATTTAAGTGGGATTAATTTGGATAATTCAAGACCTTTTCCCCCCTTTCTAAAATGAGTTTTTCTTTTCTTAAAATGAATTTAAAAGAAAAGGGAAATAAAGAAAAGAAAAGAAAAAAAAAACCCTAAACCTTTCTCTTTGGCCGCCAACCCCCCCCCCCCCTCTCCTGATTCTCTCCCTCTTGTCGCCGACCAACCTAGCCCCACCACTTCTCACTATGTCGTCGTTGGAGAAGCCCAGCCGACAAAACCTCCTTCCCCTGCGTTTTCCTTCATGTTGCCAGCCATTTAGAGTCATCTTCTTCTCGCGCGCTAAGAAGACCTGCGAAAACCCATCCCTCGAGCCAGTCTTCATCTCTATTTTCTCTTTGTCGTCGCCACCACCCACCTCGAGTCGTGTCGTATTCACTAGCAGCAGACTCGCGCTGCCCTGCAGTTCATCTCGTCTTCGCGTAAGTCAGCTAGCACCAACGTCTCGATCTTCTTCTTCCTCCAACTCGCAATGTAAGTTCCTTTTTCCTTTGGTGTTTGTTCGATTTCAATAACCCGACCTTAATCGATCTCTCTTCCTCTTGTTTTCGGCCAGACTCATGGGTAGAAGGTTGATCTTTTCTCTCCCTCGCGTTTTGGGCGTGATTAGGCTGGTTTAAGGTTTGTTTCGGCGTGTTTGGGCTCTCTTGGTAAGTTTTCATGATTACCCATGCTTTATTAAACTCAAATTCAGTTTACCCATTCTTGTTCAGCCTTAGAATTGAGTTTCAGGAGTGATTTGTTGATTTTCCAGCACTGTGGAGTGCCGTCTTGGGCTCGAAATCATTTGTGCCTCGTGACCCATCATCCGTTTGGCCTTAATCTCGAACACCCACTGTCTAGGGACTCTAAACAAGTGGTTTTAAGTCTCTTTGGTTGCTGGACAGCACATGTTTGAGGTTATTCACTCATTGAATGGTAAATCCCATTGCTTTCTAATTCCTTATTTAATTCTTTTAGGTGCTCTAAGTCAATTCCTAACCTTTTGAGAGCCTTTGATTGTAATTTAGGCTCATTCGAATAGTTTCAATCAAGACCCAAGTCCATAAAGTAAGGTTAAGGCGATAAAAGTGTGTTTAGGCCCTTTTGAATTTAATTTAAGTAATTTAGAATAGGCCCTAATCCTTGGAACAATTTTGCTGTAGGTTTGGATTGGTATTAAAGCGTTTAATTGAGCTTTGAAAATTGGTTCCAGGTGATGAAATCCTTTCCGTAGGCATTCTTTAGTTTTGTCAATAGGATCTTAGGTTTGGTTATGTCTCTTAAGCGTTTATCTTGTGGTTCCAGGAGTTCTGGTTGCCTGTTTAGGATCGCTTAGGAGTGTTATAGAGGTAAGTAGTTTCTATCTGTTGAAGTCTGTTTGATTGCATGATGCACGCTGTTTGTTTAATCGCTTTATAATTATTCTCTTGTTTCTTGCTTTGCTTATATATATGTGTGTGTGTGTAAGTGTTTCTTGCTTCTGTTATATATATATATATATATATATATATATATATATGAGATATTCGATTAGCATGAACTGTTGTTGTGTGATGCTTGGTTGTTAAGCATGCTAGTTGTTATGCTTTTATGAGTTAAGCATGAGTCGAGAGTTTGTTGTTGTTGTATGTATATGCTTGGTGGGCATAGTACATGAGTCTAGAAGCATGATGCAGGGCATATGCATTCTTGGTAGTTTGGTGTGGTATGTATATGCTTGGTGGGCCTAGTACATGAGTCTAGAAGCATGTTGCAGGGCATATGCATTCTAGATAGTTGTAATAAAGAGGTCAGGGACCTAAATGTGAAAGAAAGGCTAGTTGGGTGAATGTCAGTGCACTGATAAGGGTAAAAAAATACCTATTTTACCCTTATTCTTAGCTCATTTGTTGGTCAAATATTGAGTGTTTAGGTCAATTTTACTATTTCTTAGCTCAAAATATGTTAATTTGATAAGTTAGGGTGTTGAGAATCACTTTTGTTGAATTATGTTTAATTATGCTTAAAAAGACTTGATTTGAAGCAAATTTGACTTAGTTTGTTGTTGTGCAGAAAAACAGAGTTGAAGTTGGAATTCCCCAGAAATGCGACTGCATTTCTGTGAAGGCAAAATGGAAATGTGACCACATTTCTAGAAAAACAGAGGTCGTTCCGAGTCGCACGAGGGTCGTTGTTGACGAGTCTTCTTCGCACCTAACCGGTTGTTTTGACCCCGAAACTGACTGGGCAACCTTCCAGCACCTATTTCGCAGCTCCTCAACCAATCTCTACACTATATAAGCTCGAGATTCGAAGTCAAATCAAAGCAGAACTCACTTGGAAGAAAAGGGTGGTGACAGTACCCTGGCTCGATGCCAATGAGTAGGGTTGCTCGAGGTCCTTCTTAGATGACCAAATTCTAACCCGATAGGGAGAGTTATGAAGGGAATAAAAGTCCCCACGCAGCGGAAGCGCATCGATTGGACCTTACGCCGTATATTAATTAACATTAAAAAACCGTTACGAAAACTCAAACAAAAACTTTAAACTAACTTTAAAGCCGCTGTAAAATCGGTTTAAACATGCTAAAATAAATCTAAATTTATTTTTAAAACTTTTCTAAAGAAAAGAGGAAGAACCGTTACAAACCTCCGTTGTAGACTTGACCGTTCTTCGCCAACGAAGCTCCACGAACGAAAACGCAGCAGCCGCTTCAAGGTATTCTTCGCTGGAAATTCTTCTTTGATTGACACAATAACCACAGAGGTTACACCGGTATGTCTCTAAGTCTAGGAGGCCAAAGACTTGTGGGAGTCTTTCTCTAAAAGGGAGGCTAGAGAGAATTCTAGGTCTTGTCTTTCAAGAGTGTCAAGTGTCATGACCAATTAGGTCTAGTGTTCTATTTATAGAAGAGAGGCCATGAATAAAATATTCAATTAAATCAATCTTTTCCAAAATTGATTCAATCTTTATTCCTTAATTAATCAATCATGATCAATCAATTCCCAATTGATTAATCTTTTCCATAAATGACTAATTTCTTCCATAAGTAATTAGATCATTCCCATAAATGATTAATCACTTCCTTAAGTGATTAATTATTTACATAATTGATTAATTCATGGTTAATGAATTCTTTAATTAATTAACCACCAAATTAAATATCACATATTTAATTTCCGGCCTTGAATTAATTAATTTTGCCCAAACACTTTTAGGACTTAAATTAATTAATTCTTTCAATCTTCCATAAATTTATATTTGAACTTCTTCAAATATTAATTTCTCTCATAACAATATATCAATATATATTATATTTATTTCCCTCAGTAAATTGAACATTTTCAATTTAATTACTTAGTTGCCTCAAATTACTTTACGAGCTACCAGTGGAACCTTATGGACCTGCAGATCAGAAGCTCCAACGATGTGAGATTAATTGGTTAAACTCATTAACCACAATAATCAATATTCGTTAACTGTGTGTACATTCCACTATAGACTCACAGTTGCACTCTTCTCACTGCAGACATATTTTCTGTGTCCACGGAACTTAGACCAATATCGACTAGTTAGTCCTCCACGAGTGTCCGTAACACCAGCTGGGTCAAATTACCGTTTTACCCCTGGGTTACCTCTATTTCCTTAAGTACCAATTCTCCTCTAATGAACAACCTGTTTGTGGTCCAACCATCAAACAGAAAACCCTCTCGTGCCAATGAGAGGGTAGGGCCCTTTGTTCAAGACTCGGAGTAACCACTTAAGGGAACACTCATCTGCTTCCCTAAAGTCGGGAAGGAGTGAATTCCATCTTGTACGATTATGTTCCCAGCTCCCCATTCGGTCTTGTCCCCAAAGTGGTAGGCTTATTGAGTCGGCGTATTGGCCACTCTCACCCATACAAATCAAAGGACAATCTCTCATGAGCAGGAGTCCATAATCAACTCAGGATTAAGACTAAGTTGTCTAGGTCGTCCTAGTGAAATAGAAAACCAACTAGTTAACGGTGTTATAACTAGTGGTTACTATTTCGTGGTCCGGTCTTGTGCAAACTCATTGCATAGGATACCCCCACTCGCATGTCTCCTACACGAACGCGTTGGATCGCAGCGTTTGTATCAAATACAAAGTGGGCCGTATCCATAGTGTTGCCAGGATAAGGCACCCAGTTTTATCCCTATACTATAGACCTTTTAGGCTGTTTCTTGAACAATGATCCCCATATGTCGCTACATATAGTTCAAGACTCATATTACAGCCTAGGATGTCTAGTTTATTGGATTAGGGTCAAATAGTGCAATATTTAACAATAACATTTTATTGTAGAAACTAAATAACACTTTATTAAATACAAGTATATAATTTGTTTACATTCACTATCTACGAGTTTTAGGGCATAAAACCCAACAAACTCCCACTTGAACTAAAACTCTAGTTTAGTGGGATGTACAACAATCTATTCAATAGTGGGTGTACAAATACATGTATAAAACATGTACAATGTACAAATACAATAAACTAGGGCATCACTATACCCATTGTATGATGGTATCACTATACCCATTGTATAATGGTATCACTATACCCATTAATGGTATCATTATACCCATTACATTTCTCCCACTTGCCCTAGATTTCATCTTTGTACATAACTCGTAGACCTAGACCTTCTAGATGACCCTCATACCCTTTAGCCGAGAGAGTCTTCGTGAATATTTCAATTTAATTCAATGTGTGTGTGCTTGTCTTGGGTTGGAAAGTTCTTATGAATTTGCCACAACACCACTGTATCACTATAAAGTCTGATGGGCAAGTTCACATTTGGAACACATTCCAAATCAGTCAAGAACTTTCTAAGTCTTACAATCTCTATCGCTGCTTCACAAGCAACTATATTTTTGGCTTATATGGTCAAGACTGTAATTATGCCACATTATAGCTCCTTTGTAAAGTTTGACCATGGACACTGATTGATATGTGCTGACTATCCCTACATCATCACAGATGTCAGGCCTTGTGCAGAGCATTGCATACATTATGCTGCCCACAGCGGAGGTCTAGGAAATCTGTCTCATATTTTTAATCTCTTGAGGTGTCTTAGGCCACTATTCCTTAGACAAGTGAACCCCATGCTTGAAATACAATAAGTCATTCTTGGAGTTCTGCATCGAATATTGGGACAACATGTTGTCAATATACGTTGCTTGAGACAGGGCTAGCGTTTTGTTCTTCCGATCCCAGACTATTAGGATTCCAAGAACATATTCGACCTTTCCAAAATCTTTCATTTGGAATTGGTCCGCTAGCCATCCTTTATGTCAGACATATATCGTTATCAGTCTTAAAATCCATGTCAGTGTATCCTGTAAGGATCAAATCCTTAGTCCTATACACGAGCATATAGTTCATCTTTCTCCTCAGATACTTGAGGATATTCATAACGGTTTTCCAATGATCAAATCTTGGATTAGATTGGTACTTACTGACAATCCCTATTGCATAGGTCATTCGTCTCATGTCCTCAACTTCTTGAGGTGTCTCAGGAAACCGTTTCTTAGACAAAATGAATTCCACGCCTGAAAGGTAGAGAACCCTTCTTGGAATTCTGCATCTGACATCTCGTAGATATAAGACACTTGAGATAATGCTAGCTTTTTGTTCTTACCGTTCCTAACGATTTTGATCCGAAGAACAAACTTAGCTTCTCCAAATTTTCATTTGGAATTGAGCTACTAGCTTATTTTACTAGTCAGTAATAAGATAACCTACATCATTCCCAATGACTAGGATATCAATTACATACAACACTAATAAAGTTACTGAACTATTGACGATCTTCTTGTAAAGACAAGATTCATCAATATTCTTGATTAAAGCCAAAAGATTTGATCACAGTATCAAATCTTATATTCCAAGATCGAATTGCTTAGGTCAACCCATGAATGGATCATTTAAGCTTGCAAACCCCTTTTTGCTTCTGATCTTGCTAAATGAATCATTCTGCTTGAGACATGTAGATACTCTTCTCAAGATTACCATTCAAAAGTGTAGTCTTGACATCCATTCTAAATGGACAAAAGTTCTAATAGACTTCAACATGACGACAGGAGATAAGACTTTCTTACAGTCCCCTGTCTCTGGGTATAACCCTTTTGCCATAAGTCTAACCATAAGATTATGTCTCGTTTCTTCTTGTAGATTCATTTGTAATCCATTGGTGTTACCCCATTAGATAGATCTACAAGATTCTAGATGGAATTGAAATCACATATTTCAATTCCGGATCCATCGCTTTAATCCAATTGGTTCTTGTTAACATCATTTATTGCCTTGCTCTAAGACAATGAATCCTCTAAATCATCATCAGATCTAGGCTTCAATTAAACCCATGTAATGGTCAGATTGTAGGACAATCCTCCCACTATATTGAGGCACTCTCAACTCTTTGAGATAGATGTAACTAACCAGTTGTATTGGCCTTATCAACAACTCTTGTTAAAGGTCCAACATCATCAACAACCCTTGTTCCCTTATCAACAACTCTTGTTGATATTTTGTAACTTCATCAGTTAATTTACTTAAAACGAACTTATTTTGTGGCTTATTATTTCTTATGTGGTCTTCTTCTGAGAATGTAGCATTTGTCGATACAAATTCTTTATTCTCTTGCGGATTGAAGAAGAATTCACATCTCTCGTTTTCATGGGGTAGCCTACGAATAGGTATATTATTTGAACAGTGTTCCAATTTCTTTTGGGTTTGACACAATCACATGTGTTGGACTCCCCAAAAATAACGTAAACTACTTTTACGTCTTATCCACATTTTAAAAGATGTTTCACAAACACTTTTGATGGAACGTTGTTCGAAATATGTGCTGCAGTCAACACTGCATGACCCCAAAAACGAGTCAGGCAAATGAGCATAGCTCATAATGAATCGATTCGTATCCAATAGGATTTTATTTCTCCTATCTAATACACCGTTTCCTTAAGGTGTTTCAGGTTTAGTTGAGATGTAATTCCATGTTCTATCAAATAGTCTTGGAATCTCAAGTCTCATCTACTCTACACCTCGATCAGATCGAAGTGTTTTTAACAACTCACCTAACAAGTTTCCAACTTCTGTCTCAAACCATTTTGAATTTCTCAAGAGCTTTAGACTTAAGTTGCATTAGGTTGAGATACTCATACCTTGCATAATTATCTATAATATAGATAAATTATTCATGCCCTCCCACTGCTTTAACATATTAGACCTCAAAGATCCAAATGTACTAGCTCTAAGGGCTCTTTGGCTCTCTTATCTCTTTTCCAGTAAAAGATCTATTAGTCATATCGTCCATAAGACATGACTTTATTGGTATTAGAGAGTGTTCTTCTAACTATCTTAGAAGTATACTCAAGACTAAGCTCTCAATCATATTGAGATCATAACTAGCCTAACACCTTAAAAACCAAAGAAAGGTATTTCCTTTAGGAGAAATCTTTTGCCTTTCATTTCTTTGATTAGTAGCATCCACAAGCAACACAGTGTTCATGACTACCTTAATCTTGATTAGTCTTTAAAAACGTTTATGTTATTTTTCCAGTTCAGCTGAACAAAAGTTAACTCCCTTTCTTGAAATGAACTGCATTAGCAGAGAAAGGTAAAGAGTAACATTGTTCCAGCCAATACGATACAGAAATCAAATTTCTAGGAATTATATACACATTATCTAATAATATGTATTTGCTCCCACTGGAAAAAAAAATAACTTGACGTTCCCCATTGCTACAGTCAAGACAACCTCTCTAATTCAAAATTTTGAGAGTTATCTCAATAGCATGAAGCTATTGCCAGGAATTCATTCCTTTTAATAAGAAGAACAACCGTAATTTGTGACTATGAATCAAGTATTCGGGTAGAATCATCATTCTTCACAAATTACGCTTCCAAGACTAGTAAATCGAATTTACTGTCTTTGGACAGGTCTTCCTTGACTGAGTAAGGCTCAATGTCACATTCATTAATAACACTTCTTAATGAATTAAAATTTTTTGGGCATGAGAACATTTCTCTATCAAGACTAATCTTACAATATTGGCCACAAATTAGTCGTTTAAATTTGTTGTATAATCACCGTTATTAATTAAATGAGCGTAAGACTATGCACATATGAAAACATTGAATTGTTGAAATAACAAATCACTTGATTATTTATCGCACTAACCCATTATACAAGCAAACAATTGCACACAATCCAATCAATTTAGCAAAACAGACAATCACAGAACCCTAAAACTATTGATTTAGTTTTGCAACGACGTTTCAGAGGTTTAGAATATCAGCCACCGAAGGGTGATCAGGTACTCCTCCTTTGAAATGAGACACCTCTCAGCTAATTCTAATTCCAGAATAACTCATATTCCTATAGACATTAGCCACCGTTGTTCGGTCAAGGATTTGTTAACAATTTTAACTCATCCTTGTAAGTGTAACCCTCCCACTTTCAGATCTCAGAGGCACGCACCAACAGGCTACCGAAGGGAAAGACAACTGTTGGTGATTAGCCTAAGAGCTCCTATCCTTTTCAGGAGTTCACGATGTTCCGAATCCTATGATCAGGCCCTCCGAAGGGATGGATGCGCCAGGGCAACCTGCAGGCGGATCATAGGACTCTCACGGTGTGAACTATGGGCGGAGACCGAGGGATACGTTGACACGTGTCCCGCTCCCACTTACTCTGGACATTTTTCCCATTCACCTTGATATTGACCCATGCAAACACTTTCCGAAGGGAGGCCGCTCCTAGGGCGACTCGAAGCCGAGCATGAATCTCACGTTGTGAATATAGGGACGTAGGAGCAAAACTTGATTTAAATCTCGTTTTGTAATTTTCCTCCCACTGAAAATGTCCTAAGGTTAATATAGGGTTGTTTAACTTAGATAGTATTCGGCTAAGTCAATCTATCTAAGTCTGATCCTATTATAACAATTATGGAAAGGATTCAACTGCAATCTTTTGGGTGAATTAAACTTCTTTTAATAAACCCAACATTGCAAGTCAACATTACTATGGTTAATTCAACTCAATCCGGTTAGTTTCCAGGTAGGAGGTGTTCCATAAACCGTCAACTTAAATACCTCCAGCCTTAGACAGAACATTACCGGTGGAGTTCCCTTATAATCATAGTAATGTTTTTCCTACCTAGTAAATTAAAACTATTTTTTAATTCTAAGTAAGAAAAGATTCTAATCCTATTAGAAATCGATCTAGGTCAAATTAATTTTAAACAATTTAAAATTAATTCAATTTATCCTATGATCTTATGTTTGCATGCAAATCTTGATTATAGATTGACGGTTTCTAACCATTAATATTAAAGAACTATTTCAAATTTTAATGATTAATCCTATAATCAAGAATCTAGGGTTTAATTCATTCAACAATCTCATTCAAATTGAATAATTAAGCCACATCAATTGCATGAATAATATAACAATTATATTAATAACTATGGATGTTTCATGCTTCATGCAATTTTGATTTTCTTTTATTATAACAATTATAAGCCAATCAAGAAAATCAACCAAGCATGCTTCATTCATCACATTAAACATAACTATTTATATTTAATTTAAGTAATGACATGCTTCATGCTTTCCAATTTTTCATATAAATTAATATACACTTATATTAAGAAATATGAAAACCAATCCATGCATTTAAACATACATTATAACAATTTATAATATATAAAAAATGCATGAGCATGTTTATAACCTAAGGTGGGATTAAATAATCTATATGACATCCATAAAGCATATAAATAGCAATTGAACCGGTTAATTTTGGCCCCTAGGATAAAATAAAGCATTAAATTACAATAATTTAGCTAAATTCTATCCTAAAAATCCATGTACAGCTCCGGAATTGGTCTAGACAGCTCGAACCGCCCCGAACCACCTCGAACCGGCCTCCAAAATCACGAACCATGCCAAAAATTGGCTGAACCGGACCAAATAGGTCCCAGCCCAGCCGAACCGGTCCGAACCGGACCGTCCTTGCTTGAACCGCGCCTGTTGAAACCCTAGTGCACGCCTCCATCGTGACAGCGTCGAGACGCTGTGTAGATTAGCGTCCCGACGCTGTGCGTTTTCCATATCTGGCGCCTGCGTAATCGAGACAGCGTCGAGACGCTGTTGAGGTAGCGTCCCGACGCTGTGTGCTTTCCTTACCGAGCGCCTTCGGTATCGAGACAGCGTCGAGACGCTGTTGAAGGAGCGTCCCGACGCTGTTGCGTCTGGAGGCAGAATCTGGGCAAAACAGCAACGATTTTTCCGATTTTGGCTTCGATTTCAGCGGCGATTCCTTCGATTTTCATCTCATAAAAACCTATTCTAGACCCGGACTTACATAGGACTCGATTTTACATAAAATACCCGAAACACCGGGCCTTACATGATCAAAATCACATAAAAATAAAATCTATGGCAATAAAATTAACCCAAACAGTTCAATGCAAACCGAACATACAATATGCATAAATCCCACCTATTAGAGCCTATCGCAACTTTTTAAAATTAATTAATAGGGACAGCGATGGCTCTGATGCCGATTGAAGGGAATAAAAGTCCCCACGCAGCGGAAGCGCATCGATTGGACCTTACGCCGTATATTAATTAACATTAAAAAACCGTTACGAAAACTCAAACAAAAACTTTAAACTAACTTTAAAGCCGCTGTAAAATCGGTTTAAACATGCTAAAATAAATCTAAATTTATTTTTAAAACTTTTCTAAAGAAAAGAGGAAGAACCGTTACAAACCTCTGTTGTAGACTTGACCGTTCTTCGCCAACGAAGCTCCACGAACGAAAACGCAGCAGCCGCTTCAAGGTATTCTTCGCTGGAAATTCTTCTTTGATTGACACAATAACCACAGAGGTTACACCGGTATGTCTCTAAGTCTAGGAGGCCAAAGACTTGTGGGAGTCTTTCTCTAAAAGGGAGGCTAGAGAGAATTCTAGGTCTTGTCTTTCAAGAGTGTCAAGTGTCATGACCAATTAGGTCTAGTGTTCTATTTATAGAAGAGAGGCCATGAATAAAATATTCAATTAAATCAATCTTTTCCAAAATTGATTCAATCTTTATTCCTTAATTAATCAATCATGATCAATCAATTCCCAATTGATTAATCTTTTCCATAAATGACTAATTTCTTCCATAAGTAATTAGATCATTCCCATAAATGATTAATCACTTCCTTAAGTGATTAATTATTTACATAATTGATTAATTCATGGTTAATGAATTCTTTAATTAATTAACCACCAAATTAAATATCACATATTTAATTTCCGGCCTTGAATTAATTAATTTTGCCCAAACACTTTTAGGACTTAAATTAATTAATTCTTTCAATCTTCCATAAATTTATATTTGAACTTCTTCAAATATTAATTTCTCTCATAACAATATATCAATATATATTATATTTATTTCCCTCAGTAAATTGAACATTTTCAATTTAATTACTTAGTTGCCTCAAATTACTTTACGAGCTACCAGTGGGACCTTATGGACCTGCAGATCAGAAGCTCCAACGATGTGAGATTAATTGGTTAAACTCATTAACCACAATAATCAATATTCGTTAACTGTGTGTACATTCCACTATAGACTCACAGTTGCACTCTTCTCACTGCAGACATATTTTCTGTGTCCACGGAACTTAGACCAATATCGACTAGTTAGTCCTCCACGAGTGTCCGTAACACCAGCTGGGTCAAATTACCGTTTTACCCCTGGGTTACCTCTATTTCCTTAAGTACCAATTCTCCTCTAATGAACAACCTGTTTGTGGTCCAACCATCAAACAGAAAACCCTCTCGTGCCAATGAGAGGGTAGGGCCCTTTGTTCAAGACTCGGAGTAACCACTTAAGGGAACACTCATCTGCTTCCCTAAAGTCGGGAAGGAGTGAATTCCATCTTGTACGATTATGTTCCCAGCTCCCCATTCGGTCTTGTCCCCAAAGTGGTAGGCTTATTGAGTCGGCGTATTGGCCACTCTCACCCATACAAATCAAAGGACAATCTCTCATGAGCAGGAGTCCATAATCAACTCAGGATTAAGACTAAGTTGTCTAGGTCGTCCTAGTGAAATAGAAAACCAACTAGTTAACGGTGTTATAACTAGTGGTTACTATTTCGTGGTCCGGTCTTATGCAAACTCATTGCATAGGATACCCCCACTCGCATGTCTCCTACACGAACGCGTTGGATCGCAGCGTTTGTATCAAATACAAAGTGGGCCGTATCCATAGTGTTGCCAGGATAAGGCACCCAGTCTTATCCCTATACTATAGACCTTTTAGGCTGTTTCTTGAACAATGATCCCCATATGTCGCTACATATAGTTCAAGACTCATATTACAGCCTAGGATGTCTAGTTTATTGGATTAGGGTCAAATAGTGCAATATTTAACAATAACATTTTATTGTAGAAACTAAATAACACTTTATTAAATACAAGTATATAATTTGTTTACATTCACTATCTACGAGTTTTAGGGCATAAAACCCAACAAGTTAGACATCAAACCTTGTGGTTTGTAGAGAGTTTCACCAATTCCCATCTTGTAAAAGTGAGAGAGTGGAGTGTCCTAGCGAACTCTAGAAGGATTGTGTAAACAAAAAAACCCATAATATTTAGCTATCTCTTTTAATTCCAGCTCTTGAATCTTTTCATTATCTTGTATTCTTCGCATCATTATTTCAATGAAAATGTTTTCTTTTGCTTTTTATCCCATCATGAGTAGCTAAATCCCGTTGAGGGGTTCAATGTGGTGAATTCCCTCAGGGTTTAATGGCTTGAAAGTGTTTTATTTGCTTAAGTAGGGTTTTATGCATGTCATTCTTTATTGAATATCATTTTGATCTTGCTAAGTTTAATTTGATCACTTAAACTTTTCATGCTATGAGAGTTTGATCTCGAAAGGGACAAACGATATTGGTTCTCATAAAGGTTATATAAGAGAAAAAGCTCGAAAGAGATTGTTTGGCTGTATAGGGCAAGCTGCCTAAGGCACCCTATATCGACTATAGGGTTATAGGTTGCATTCGTGAATTATCTATGTCGGAGTCGAGTCCCAGAAATGGGCATAACGGTACTCATTTAGCCTTCTTACGATTTTTGGCAACAAGGGCCAAAAGGAAGTTAAATCTGACCCAATGCATTAAACACTCTTAAGTTAGATATTGCATAAGTATGGTTGTTACCCTAGGGATGAATCCATGTTGAATACCTTGTTTTATTTCATTGTTATTCTTTATTAGTTATTTGCATGTTTTATTTATCTTTTCAAAAACTCAATCAATCAACTTATTATTTTCTTTGGTTACTTCTTCAAAAGAAATCATTTGAGCAGTTTCTTCATCAAATCTGAATTTCCAATTTAGTCTTCGTGGGATCGATACCCTTGGAATACTTTCTAAGGTTTTTTATTACTACGTGTGACAGTGTATACTTGCACTTAAGTGTTGGTTGAATATTTCTTTATTATTTCACTTATCATCTTATCTCACATTCCATCCATTCAGTTCTCACATGCACCATGCACCTCGGGTACAAATGGTCGAAGGGTGGCATATCACCAGTGGTTTTAAGAGGAGCATTGAGGCCTTAGGTACAAATGGTCAAGGATCGGTGTGATGAGTCTAGAAAGCATTAGTGCACCTTGGGTACAAATGGCCAAGGGGCGATGCACAGTTCGAGTCCTTGGGTACAAATGGTCAAGGGTCGAACGTCGAGCTCCGTAGAGAGCATTGTGGCCCTGGGTACGAATGGTCAGGGGACAGTGCGACTCGAAGGATCAGTCTTGGAGAGCCAAGTGAGGGCTAAATAAGTTTGTTGAGTGAGCTCGTAGAGCATGAGTGGTTAGTGAGTTGCATAAAGAGATGCACGAGGTTTGGCTTAGGAGATTCATTCACTTTACTTGCTTTTAAGCATGTTGTTGTGTTTATAGCTTTGAAAAGTATGTTGTTTGCGTATGAAAAGCATGTTGGTTGCTTGGTTGTTGTTTGATGGCTTCTCAGGTAGGGGATGCTTACCAGTACCATGGTTGTCTTGACCCTGGTGACGCAGAGGAGGTGCTTGAGGAAGGACCATAGCTAGTTCGCGTTTCTTCCTCTTTTATTTTCATGTTGGTTAGGATAGTTTGTTACTTAATATGGTTGGACGATTGTTGTCCTATTAGGTTTAGTTTTTGAATTATTCTTATCGAATTCTCGGTTTAGTTGTGTTTGTTCTAAAGAACTCTATCTCTTCTTTTTGTTAATGATAATTAAGTTGTTAGTTGTGTTTAGTTGAGCCTTTAGTTGTCGATGCTTTATTTAGTTGCCTATTATTATGCGAGACCTGACTCGCTTGTTCTCTGGAGTTCTGCTGTGTTGTAGTATGGTGGTGTTGTTGAAAATGTTATAGAAGTGTTGTTTTGTTCTAGCAGGTGTTTAGAAAATTTAGGTTTAGTCCTATGTATGTCGTTATGCTGCCGAAATTTTTTGTGCATTCGGTTAATTTGGTTTTAGAGTTAGTAATGCCGCTAGGATAGTTTTAAAATCCTGGGGCGTTACACCAAGGGTCTCGACGCTGGTCTACGGATTGAACAAAGCATCAATCTTCCACTTTGATCCAACTTCGTTTCTTTGCCCTTTTTTCATGTCCTGAACACTCGATCAATCTCAATTTCTCAATTTAGCTCCAAAACATATTTCCTACAAATAAAACATAAAAATGCATAATTTTTGTCAATTAATTATCAAAGACTAGCTAAATCAATTAGGAAAAAATAGCTAGCTATGCTCGCTAGCAAACACCCCCAAACTTAAGCTTTTGCTAGTCCTCGAGCAAACTAAAAATCAAGCATACAGTTGAAGAATGGATGAAACAAACATGACTTAATCCTCAAGGCTCAAAAGTCAATAATCAAGGAATCAAGAGACATGCACATAAGGCCAAATGAGGGACACAAATCAAAAGTTTTCCAAAATTAACTTGCCCAAGCAAGATCTAACTTAGCTAGATTAGACTCTAATAGACTGGGATTGGATTACTAAATTCTCAACTCATCTTCCCTGTACACTAGCACCAAGGATTTACTAACGAGTCAATAGAACAAATTAGTTTGTTTTCATCCATACTTAGGTGCTTAAAATTGAGAATTAAATCAAGCATTTATAAGTGGCACTAGCTTTCACACACCTATTGCAGGGACCCATAACCCGAGTTTTACTCTTTGGTTGGCCTAACTGTTCACAACAGGGGCAACTCTTTTTGCCTAAATTATTATTACACATTGCATATTGTGCACAAGCCATGACATAATTTCTTTCAATAGTAAAGACAAGAATGGTTTTTCTTTTATTATCATGATAAGCCTATGTTCTTTTATTTCCTCCTAGGCAAGATTAAACATGCTAGTTTGCAAAAAAAAAAAAAAAAAAAAAAAAATTAACTCTTTAGCTCTTCCATACACCTATCGAGGTGACAACAAGCATATGAACCTAATAATTCACTCCTATGCATTCAAGTCCAAATCCAACCAAGAAAAATATTCTACTCATGCAAGACATCTCCTAGAAAAAGTTTAAAAAGTCTCCCTTTTTGGGCACTCATGCTTACAACTCATCTAAAGCTTGAAAATTGACAAGAAAGCCTATCATATGAAATCATCGTCATGCAAAAATAGCATCTAAAAAACAACCATATGCTCAATTCAAGGAAAGCTCAAAACTTTAACCTGAACTCAGATGCTCAAGGGATCCACAAACATGACATTCCACCCTCAAACTTAAAACATGCAATGTCCTCAATGTATAAAGAAAATAAGGCATAATCAAGCATGAGAACAATCACAGAATGAAAGGAGTGAACAATACTGTCCTAGAATTACGATGGCCTTCTCATGAAAGCTTGCAAGCAAAGAAGAAATTGGAACCAAGACCTACTACACAAAAACAAAAACAAATCAAAAATAAAAATAAAAACTCAACTGAACTTACTTACTTGGGTTGCCTCCCATAAGCGCTTATTTAAAGTCATTAGCTCGACGTGTTGACCGAATAGGCATCAAGGTGGTCTAATGTTTGGCGTTCCATCAATGGTGCTCTTCCTAGCACTCTTCCTATATCCCACCACCAACATGGTCTCTGACGTGTTCTGAAGGTCCTCGAAAGCTTTTAGGATCTCCTTCTCCTATTCGACTCTAATGATCAGCTCCCTACGCTCAATATCAATTATAACCCTCCATGTAGCAATGAATGGTCACCCTAATATGATAGGCATGACAAGATTCTCTTTAATGTCCAAAACAAAGAAATCAACAGGAAGGAAAAATCTAGCTACTTTAATCAGAACGTTCTCAACAATTCCATATGGACTAACCACAGACTGGTCAGCCAACTGGAGCGTAACAGTAGTAGATTTTATTTCTCCTATATTTAGCTTTTTGCACAATGATAAAGGAATTATATTTATGCTAGCCCCTAGATCACATAATGCTCGACAAGAATAAGTACCAAAATTACAAGGAATAGTAAAACTCCCTGGATCAATCAATTTCTCAAGTACTTTATGTTGGACACAAGCACTGCATGTCGATGCAAGGTATACTGACTCCATCTGCTTCTCCTTTTTCTTCTTGATGAGCCATTTCTTCATGAACTTCCTGTAGTGAGGCATCTGCTCCAGTGCATCTGCAAAAGGAATATTAACATTCAAACCCATAAAAGCATCAAAAAAAATATCAATTTGAGCCTTAGAATTCTTCTTTTTCTTTTTCTTTAACTTGGGAACTAAATCAGTAGGAGAAGGGATAGAGGGCTCAGGATTAAGCTTTTCAGCTTCATTTGAAGTGGTGCCCTCTTCAGCTTCTTCAGTAAGTTCCTCTGGTTCAATGGTCTCCTACTCCTCAGCTACTTGAGTTTCCTCCTCGTGATGCACTACGATGGCTTTGCAGAACTCCATGTGAGATTTCTCTTGTTCAGCTGGGGTCTTACCTTTGTTCATGGTGTTAACAACATTTACTAGTTGTCCTAGCTTGAAGGTGTTCATATAACACATGCGGAAGCAGTTGAAAATCGAAATCACTTAACTCAATCAATTTTACTCCTAAAGCATGCATGTTCTAGAAAAGACTGAATAGAAAGAAAAGAATACCAACCTCTTTGGCTCAAATGAGTTGATCTCCTTGTGATGTTTCTTCTCCAACTTCTCTTGGACAACCTCTAGGGTCTTCCCTACTATTCTCCGAGACAAGAACGACTTGTGGGAATCTTATAGAGATAGGGAATGGGAAGGGAATGCTTGAAGGTACAAGCTCTTGAGAGATCTATGGAGGTGAGTGAGTTTGAGAGTAAATTCTAGCAGCATAACAGTAAGTAATTCACTCTCTTGGTGTTAAATCTGATTCATACTCCTTATATAGACATCTTCCATGCAAAGACAAGCTTCATGACACTAGAAACATGGTGAAATTGCAACTCAAAGTGGATTCTAGGTGTTTAATTCACAACACATGCAACTAGTGCATGGTTGTGTTGTTTTCCACTATGCATCAACATGCAAGAGTGGGAATCCCACTAAATCCTCTAAATTGAATCTAAATTCTGAATTTTCAACTTGCAATTCACTCCTATTTCAATTCTAAATTGAATTTGATTTCTAGGTAATTAATTGGGACATTTCCAAGTAATTTGACATGATTAATCTAATTAATCATTGTCACCTAGTGCCATTCATTATATATGATTCCTAATACATATATATGGTATTTAAAACACTTTTAAATACCTTATTTCTCAATTTCTAATTTAATTCATAATTAAATCATTGTGTCAAACACATTTTACGATAATACCCTATTTCCCGTTTTTGAACGATTCAAAGATTCCTATCAATATGTTCCAGGTTTTAATCCAATATGAGCTAGTAGGGGGACCTAATGGACCTATAGAGCATGGGCTCCAACAATTCGAGGCTAACCGACTAATCTCATTATCTAAGCTAGCCAACATTCGTTAACTATCGGGACACTCCACTATAGCCCGATAGTTGCACTCCCCTCACTATAGATATATTTCCGTCCACTTGATTTAACCATGTTCAGTAAGTCGTTCCTTCACAGGTTGTTCATAGCTATAGCTAGGTCAAATGACCGTTTTACCCCTATAGTACTTCTTGTTCCTTAAGTTCCACTAATCCTCTAATGAACAATCGGTTTGTGGTCCAACCATCAAACCTAAGTCCCTCTCGATCCAATGAGAGGGTGGGGCCCCTTATTCAAGTCCTTGAGTTAGTACTTAAGGGAACAACCTCTTTACTATCCCTAAAATGGGTAGGAGCGAATTCTGTCTTGCGAGACTATGTCCCTAGCTATCTATTCGATCTTATCCCCAAAATGGTAGGCTTGTTGAGTCGGCAATACTGGCCACTCTCACCCATGTAGATCAAAGGATAATCTCGTATAAACAGTGAAGGTGTTCATATAACACATGCGGAAGCAATTGAAGATCGAAAGCACTTAAGAGATTCAATTTTGTTCCTAAAGCATGTATGTTCTAGAAAAGACAGAATAGAGAGTTTAGAGAACACCAACCTTTGTAGCTCACTAATGAGGAACTCCTTGTTGTGTTTTCTTCTCTTATGCTCCTTGGACAACCTCTAGAGTCTTCCCTACTATTCTCTTGGGCCTAGAATGACTTGTGGGAGTCTATAGTAGTAAGAAATAGGAAGGGAATGCTTGAAGGTACAAGCTTTAGGAAGAAATGAGATGAGAGAATGTTTTAGGGAGAATTTCAGCAGCATAACCTTAATGTAATTGTTGTATATCCTTTGAATCTGATTCAAGCTCCCTTTATAGACCTCTCCCATGCAAAGACAAGCTTCATGACACTAGACACATGGTGAAAATCCAACTCAAAGTGTATTCTAGGTGTTTAATTCACAACAAATGCATCTAGTGCATGGTTGTGTTGTTTTCCACTATGCATCATCATGCAAGAGTGGGAATGCCACTAAATCCACTATGATTTGAATCTTAATTCTGAATTTTCAGCTTGCAATTCATTCCAATTTCAATCTAAAATTGAAATTGATTTCTAGGCAATTAATTGGGACATTTCCCAGTAATTTTGATATGATTAATTCAAGGGAAAAATACACTTTTGATCCCTAAAGTTTGGGTTAAGTGACACTTTGGTCCCCGAGTTTTCAAACTGAACAAAAATACCCCCGAGGTTTGAGATAAGGAGCAATTTGGTCCCTGCCGTAAATTTTTCTGTTAAACCCTAATGGTAAGCTGACGTGGCACTATTATTTTAATTAAAAAAATTAATTTTTAATTTTTTTAAATAAAAAATATAAAAATATTAAATATATTATTATTTTATTATTATTTTTAAAATTCTCTCTCTATCTTCTCCATCTTCTTTCTTCTCCACCTTCTTTCTCCCTCCATCTTCTTCCTTCCTCCATCTTCTTCCTTCCCCCTCCCATCTTCTTCAGCTCAGGTGGCCGGTCGCCGGATTTTTTTTTTTTTTTTTTTTGCCTTCTTTCTTCTTCTTCTCTTATTCCCTTCTTCTTCTTTCTCTTCCTTTATTCTGTTTTTTTTTTTAAAGAAGGGAGTTTCGGGGAAGAGAAAGAAGAAAAAGGGAAGAAGAGAAGAAGAGAAGAAGAAGAAAGAAGGAAAAAAAAATTCTGACGACCGCCGCCGCCGCCGTTCGCCGGCAACCGACGGCGGCCGGCCACCGGAGCTGAAGAAGATGGGAGGGGGAAGGAAGAAGATGGAGGGAGAAAGAAGGTGGAGAAGAAAGAAGATGGAGAAGATAGAGAGAGAATTTTAAAAATAATAATAAAATAATAATATATTTAATATTTTTATATTTTTTATTTAAAAAAATTAAAAATTAATTTTTTTTAATTAAAATAATAGTGCCACGTCAGCTTACTGTTAGGGTTTAACAGAAAAATTGACGGCAGGGACCAAATTGCTCCTTATCTCAAACCTCGGGGGTATTTTTGTTGAGTTTGAAAACTCGGGGACCAAAGTGTCACTTAACCCAAAACTCGGGGACCAAAGTGTCACTTAACCCAAACCTCAGGGACCAAAAGTGTATTTTTCCCTTAATTCAATTAATCTTTATCACCTAGTGCCATGAATTATATATGATTCCTATTACATATATATGGTATTTAAAACACTTTTAAATACCTTATCTCTCAATTCCTAATTTAATTCATAATTAAATCATTGTGTCGAACACGTTTTACGATAAAACCCTATTTCCCGTTTTTGAACGATTCAAAGATTCCTTTCAAAATTTTCTAGGCTTTAATCCGATATGAGCTAGTAGGGGGACCTAATGGACCTATAGATCGCGAGCTCCAACGATTCGAGGCTAACCGACTAATCTCATCATCTAAGCTAGCCAACATTCGTTAACTACCGGGACACTCCACTATAGCCTGATAGTTGCACTCCCCTCACTATAGATATATTTCCGTCCACTTGATTTAACCATGTTCAGTAAGTCGTTCCTTCACAGGTTGTTCGTAGCTATAGCTAGGTCAAATAACCGTTTCACCCCTATAGTACTTCTTGTTCCTTAAGTTCCATTAATCCTCTAATGAACAATCGGTTTGTGGTCCAACCAACAAACCTAAGTCCCTCTCGATCCAACGAGAGGGTGGGGCCTTTTGTTCAAGTCCTGGAGTTAGTACTTAAGGGAAAAACCTCTCTGCTATCCCTACGATATGTCCCTACATATAGTTCGAGTATTCATTTTATAGCCAAGGATCTTAGTTTATTGAATTTAGGTTAATCATTCACAATTTACATATTCAATAACATCTTTTACTGGATAACCTCAATAACGTCTTTATTGGAAATAAAATATGTTTAATGATTTACAAACTACGAGTTTATAGGACATTAAACCCAACAACTCCCACTTTGACTAGAAACTCTAGTGGGATACATGAAGTTAGGTGTGAGAGATACATAAAGACAATAAACTAGGGCATCATCCATACCCTTACATTTCTCCCACTTGCCCTAGTCTAACAAAGCTCGTAAACCTAGATTAACTAGGTGACCCTAAAAAACTTTAGCCGTGAGGGGTTTTGTAAATGGATCAGCTATGTTCTGCTCCGAAGCAATCTGCGTGACGATCACATCTCCTCGTTGCACGATCTCCCTGATGAGATGATATTTGCGCTCAATATGTTTTCCTCGCTTGTGACTTCGAGGCTCCTTAGAGTTTGCAACTGCTCCACTGTTATTGTTGGGATTTATGCCCTAAAACTCGTAGATAGTGAATGTAACCGTTGACCGGATATTAATGAAATAATATTGATATATTTTTCCATTAATTGTTATTAGTTATTTTATATTTGTCTTTGCCTAATAATAACCCTAATCCAATAAACTAGACATCCGAGGTTGTAATATGAGTCTTGAACTATATGTAGCGACATATGGGATCATTGTTCAAGAAACAGCCTAAAGGGTCTATAGTATAGGGATAAGACTGGGTGCCTTATCCTGGTGACACTATGGATACGGCCCACTTTGTATTTGATACAAACGCTGCGATCCAACGCGTTCGTGTAGGAGACATGCGAGTGGGGGTATCCTATGCAATGAGTTTGCATAAGACCGGACCGCGAAATAGTAATCACTAGTTATAACACCGTTAACTAGTTGGTTTTCTATTTTCACTAGGACGACCTAGACAACTTAGTCTTCATCCTGAGTTGATTATGGACTCCTGCTCATGAGAGATTGTCCTTTGATTTGTATGGGTGAGAGTGGCCAATACGCCGACTCAATAAGCCTACCACTTTGGGGACAAGATCGAATGGGGAGCTGGGAACATAATCGTACAAGATGGAATTCACTCCTTCCCGACTTTAGGGAAGCAGATGAGTGTTCCCTTAAGTGGTTACTCCGAGTCTTGAACAAAGGGCCCTACCCTCTCAATGGCACGAGAGGGTTTTCTGTTTGATGGTTGGACCATAAACAGATTGTTCATTAGAGGAGAATTGGTACTTAAGGAAATAGAGGTGACCCAGGGGTAAAACGGTAATTTGACCCAGCTGGTGTTACGGACACTCGTGAAGGACTAACTAGTCGATATTGGTCTAAGTTCCGTGGACACAGAAAATATGTCTGCAGTGAGAAGAGTGCAACTGTGAGTCTATAGTGGAATGTACACACTGTTAACGAATATTGATTATTGTGGTTAATGAGTTTAACCAATTAATCTCACATCGTTGGAGCTTCTGATCTGCAGGTCCATAAGGTCCCACTGGTAGCTCGTAAAGTAACTTGAGGCAACTAAGTAATTAAATGTAAATTGAAAATGTTCAATTTACTAAGGGAAATAAATATAATATATATTGATATATTATTATGAGAGAAATTAATATTTGAAGAAGCTCAAATATAAATTTATGGAAGATTGAAAGAATTAATTAATTTAAGTCCTAAAAGTGTTTGGGCAAAATTAATTAATTCAATGCCGGAAATTAAATATGTGATATTTAATTGGTGGTTAATTAATTCATTAACCATGAATTAATCAATTATGTAAATAATTAATCACTTAAGGAAGTGATTAATCATTTATGGGAATGATCTAATTACTTATGGAAGAAATTAGTCATTTATGGAAAAGATTAATCAATTGGGGAATTGATTGATCATGATTGATTAATTAAGGAATAAGATTGAATCAATTTTGGAAAAGATTGATTTAATTGAATATTTTATTCATGGCCTCTCTTCTATAAATAGAACACTAGACCTAATTGGTCATGATACTTGACACTCTTGAAAGACAAGACCTAGAATTCTCTCTAGCCTCCCTCTTAGAGAAAGACTCCCACGAGTCTTTGGCCTCCTAGACTTAGAGACATACCGGTGTAACCTCTGTGGTTATTGTGTCAATCAAGAAGGAATTTCCAGCGAAGAAAAACAAAGGCGGCTGCTGCGTTTTCGTTCGTTGGAGCGTCGTTGGCGAAGAACGGTCAAGTCTACAACGGAGGTTTGTAACGGTTCTTCCTCTTTTCGTTAGAAAAGTTTTTTAAAATAAATTTAGATTTATTTTAGCATGTTTAAACCGATTTTACAGCAACTTTAAAGCATGTTTAAAGTTTTGTTTGAGTTATCGTAACAGTATTTTAATGTTAATTAATATACGGCGTAAGGTCCAATCGATGCGCTTCCGTTGCGTGGGGACTTTTATTCCCTTCAGTTATCACAATAGAGGGTGATAGGTAGTTGCATATTTGGAACAATTTCCAACTCTGTTAGGAATTTTCTTAGCCGTACTGTCTCTTTTACTGCTTCGTAGGCGGCTATGTACTCTACTTCCATGGTAGAGTCAGCAATACAACCTTACTTAATACTCCTCCATACTATTGCTCCTCCATTTAGAGTAAACAAAGATCCCGATGTTGATTTTCTGGAATCTATATCGGTCTGAAAATCTGAGTCAGTGTATCCTGTAAGGATCAGATCCTTAGCACCATACACGAGCGTATAATCCCTAGTTCTCCTTAGATACTTAAGGATGTTTTTAACGGCAACCCAATGCACATGTCCAGGATTGGACCGATATCTGCTGACAATTCCTATGGCATAGCATATGTCGGGTCTGGTACACAGCATGACATACATCAAACTACCAACTGCTGATGCATATGGAATACGTCTCATTTCCTCAACCTCTTGAGGTGTCTTAGGACTTTGTTCCTTTGACAGGTGAACCCGGTGCCTAAAAGGTAATAACCCTTTCTTGGAGTTCATCATCGAACATCGTACCAACATTTTGTCGATATATGATGCTTGAGACAGTGCTAGCGTTTTGTTCTTTCTATTTCTAATGATTTGAATGCCCAGAACAAATTGAGCCTCACCCAAATCTTTCATTTGGAATTGAGTCGCTAGCCATTATTTCACGTCAGTCAAGAATCCTATATTATTTCCAATAAGTAGGATATCATCTACGTATAGAACTAGAAAAGCTACAGTGGATTTGACGATTTTCTTGTAAACACAAGGTTCGTTAACATTCTGCTCAGAGCCATACATTTTGATCGCAGTGTCAAAATGTATATTCCAGGATCTTGATGTTTGTTTTAATCCATAAATGGATCGTTTAAGTTTGCAAACCTTTTGCTCATCACCCTGGACTATGAATCCCTCTGCTTGTTTTAATCCATTCATGATTTCTATTGCTAGGGTGACAATGTGTAGGTGTAGAATTATTATTATATCCCCTAGAATTAAAATTGGAAACATACTGAACCTGCTCTAGATTTTTCTCCTGAGATTGAGATGCGAGGGTAGCTGCAGACTCGATCGATTGAGCATTCCTTGTAACTGAAAATTTCATAAAAGCATTAGCAAGGGAAGACATCTGGGCCTGAAGTGCACTTACGTTGTTAATCTCAAACACTCCAACAACAATATTTTTCGATGCAGACCGCTCAGATTGCTACTGATAGCTGTTGGTGTCCATATCCTCTAATAGTGTGCGCACGTTTTCCTTGGTCTTGGACAACAGAGTCCCACCTGCAGTTGCATCAACGATGGTTTTAGTACTAGGATTAAGACCGTTATAAAAGAGTTGGATTTGTAACCAGTCAGGATAACCATGCTGAGGGCACTTCCTCAAATAGCTGCTCATCAAACTGCTGCTGGAACGTCCCAATTTCAGTCCTTAGCTTGACCGTCTTAGCAGGGGGAAAGAATTTCTTCAAGAATGCTTGGACCAAAGCATCCCAGGTGGAATTGATTGCAACCAGTCATGGGTTTTGTCCTGCAAGGAAAAAAGAAATAAACGTAAGCGAATGGCATCTTCAGAAACTCCATTTAACTTTCCGTCCCACAGATGTCTAGGAAAGATTTCAGGTGAGAGTTGGGATCCTCTGTAGGCACAATCTCGAGCCATCTGTATGAGACCTATTTTCAGCTCAAAATTATTAGCATTGATCGTGGAATAGACAATCCCCGATTGTTGCTCTTGAAAGACAGACTGAAAATAGTCCCTAATAGGCTTCGTTTCCTCAGGATTAGGATTGGCCATTTGGATATGATTTTCTCGATTCTCCCTTCGAAGTCTATTATAGGTTCTCACTATCTCTGAGTCAAAGGGAACTAAGGTCAACTCCCAAACCTTTCGCATGCACAAAAACTAAACTAACCTAAAAAGGAAAATAAAAGAAAAGGAAAGTAAATAAATTAGGAAAGAAACTAAAAAAAAAAGAAAGAACTAAATCTAAATAAGGAAAATCTATTCTATAAAAGGAAAAGACAAATAAATAAGGAATGCGAAAACAAAAATGGCAAAAAAAATTAGGAAACTAACAAATAAGGAAAAATTAATCTAAAAAAGGAAAAACAAAAATGGCAAGAAAGCAAATAGGGAAAAAAAATGCAATCTACCTAAAAATAAAAGTAACAAAAAATAAAATACACCCTAAATTAAGACCGGACAATATTTATACGATATTAAATTTATTAAATATGTCAATCCCCGACAACAACACCAAAAATTTGATGCATGAATTGCTAACCGCAAGTGTACGGGTCAAGTTATAATATAGTGAAAATTAATTCGAATGTCGTCATCTAGATTGGGTTTCTAATCAATTTAATTACTGAAAATACTCTTGTCCAATTTTATTTAGGGAACCAAGCAAAGTGACAAATAATGCAAAAATTACCACAAAGCAATAAAAAGTGTGACAATCAATTGATGGCAAAAGTCTTAGGGAGTTGATTTCACCAATTGGGATTATGGATTGATTAATGGATAATTAACATGCTAAGATTCATAAATCAAGGAAACTACAATCATACATATCTCTCCCGATCATACATAATCCTCTCACATGCAATGAACCCAATATCCCTATTTCAATTCATTAAACATGCAAGGCATTGAGGTTAGTCCTTTTTAACGATTTCTAGAATTATCTATTATCTCCCGATCTCAAGATTAATCCTAGTCATGCATAACGATTTCTAAGCTAAATCCCCTTTCTCGAGTAAGATTCAAACATAAACATCAATCAATTTATGGCCGATAAATTGAAAGCATTAAGGACACATTATGCATAAATGAAATGAAAGTAATAATCCATACATCAATCCAAAAATTGCTCAACAACTACATCAATCCCTAAGATTAAGGACTTAGCTAATCATACAATGTGTTACGATATAACAAGAGTCTAAAACAACCATTAAAACTACTAAAGTAAAGGGGAAAGAGGATTAAACGCTAGGTAGGTCGAGACCGCACGTCCTCGTCACGATCTCCACGAAGAAAGCCTTGAATCCTGCTTCTCTCCACTTGCTTCAGCCTCCACAGCAGATTATTAGGTGAGTTTTCGGCCAAAAATTCATCAAAAGAAGTCCTCCAAATCAACCCTATTCGCATTCTATTTATAGAAAACAAGTCGACAGCGTCGCGACGCTATAGGGGCAACGTCGCGACGCTGTCACCTTATCATAGATTCTATAAAGGAAGTTAATCGAGAGCGTTGAGACGTTGTGGTCACAACATCACGACGCTGTGATCTTTTGCTGTCTACTTTAATTAAGGAAAGGCCAGCGTCGAGACGCCCAAAACCAAGAGTCTCGACGCTGGTCTACGGATTGCACAAAACACCAATCTTCCACTTTGATCCAACTTCGTTTCTTTGCCCTTTTTTCACGACCCGTTTGAAGGAATTGAATCCTTAAGCGGAAGCGAAATTAATCGAGCATGATTTAATTTCCATTTAATAGAATACCGGTACGTTGGGCAAGAAATCATAGAAACTATTTTCTATCCTATTTCCAGATTATGAATTCTGTAAATTACAATCTAAACAATTTTAGATTAAGGAAACTTACTTGAACAAGGCTGAAAAAATTCTGCAATATGCTCCCAAAGGACACTACCATGCAAGAACACCCGTTATTCTCTTGGGCTTTGAGATTCGGCTTGTGGGAACCCAAAGATTGTCTTTGAAGGGAATTTTCTAGCAACTCCTTTGCTGTTCCTGAGAGAAATCTAGAGAGAAAATTTGAGAGATTTTTCTCTGTAGTTTTCGTGAGAATGGAGAGAATCAACGATCAGTTAGGAACTCCCTCTCCCCTGTACGATAAGTGGGGAGGGAGTTATTACCCTACTAGATCTAGACTGTGAGATCTTAATCAAAACGATCTCGACCATTAACTAATTAAATAATAAATATTTAATTAATTAATTAATTAATTATAATTAAGGATAATTGTAATGGGTGGCAAAATTAGGGTAAATAATTACAAATTTAGAAATATTTTAAAATATTTGCAAATATGGCTAAATTTTTTAATTAATTTTTTATATCCCTGTTTTGCCCTCGCGCGCTTTCTTCTTTCCGACCGTGGATTTCTTTGTGGATTTCTCTCCTATCTTTGATTTCTATCAAGGATAGAAACTTCTATCACTGATAGAAAGTTTTTCTATCACTGATAGGATTCTATCAGTGATAGAAAAACTTTCTATTAGTGATAGAACTTTTTCTATGAATGATAGAAAGTTCTATCAGTGATAGAAAGTTTTTCTATCAGTGATAGAAATCTTCTATCACTGATAGAAAAATTTTCTATCACCGATTCGTTTTCCTCTCGTATAATCGGACTGAATCTCTCCGAGAAAATTTCTATCACTAATAGAAATGTTGATTTTCTATCACTGATAGATTCTATCACCTATAGAAAGATTTTCTATCACCGATTTTTTTTATCAGTGATAGAAAGTTTCTATCACTGATAGAATAAAGTTTCTATCACTAATAGAAAGTTTTTCTATCACTGATAGAATCTATCAGTGATAGAAAAAGTTTCTATCGATTTCTATCACTGATATGATAGAATTTTTTTCTATCACTGATAAAAAAAATTTCTATAACTGATAGAATTGTGATAGAAAAACTCTCTATCATAAAAGATTTTTATCAATATATACATATATATATAAAAAAACAATTGACGAGGAAGAAGAAGATGCGCGTCAATCAGTTTTTCTATCACTGATAGATTCTATCTGTGATAGAAAAAGTTTCTATCAGTGATAGAAATCTTCTATCACTGATAGAAAGCTTTTCTATCACAGATAGAAAATTTTTCTACCACTGATAGAATCTATCAGTGATAGAAATTTTTCTACCACTGATAAAATTTTTCTACTACGGAAACGAGAAATCAATTCAAAATCAAACGAGAGGCGAGCGCAAAACGGAAACCAATTCAGTGATAGAAGATTTCTATCACTGATAGAAGCTTTCTATCGGTGATAGAAAGACTTTCTATTTGTGATAGAAAGTTTTTCTATCTGTGATAGAAATAGGATATAACGACCAAACACTGATAAAAATAGGATAGAATGATAGAATTTATCTCTATTAGTGATAGAAAGTCTTTTTATCAGATATAATATAATATAAAGTACTTATATCACAATCAGATAGAATATAATATGATAGAAAGACTTTCTATCACTAATAGAAAGCGATTTTATCTGATAGAAAGACTTTATATCACTGATAGAAATACTTTATATCAGATAGAATCTATCTCTATTAGTGATAGAAAGCTTCTATTTCTATCAGATAGAAAGTCTTTCTATCAGATAGAATATCTTTCTATCACTGATAGATTCTATCAATGATAGAAAATATGAGAAACGAAACAACACCAACCAAACACCTTATAAAAAAAAAACACACTGATAGAAAGTCTTTCTATCTGATAGAATCTATCTCTATTAGCTTCTATCACTGGTAGATTCTATCAATGATAGAAAAACTTTCTATCAGATAGAAATGACATTTTAGTAAATACACATTCCAAAACTTAAAATTTTGCCATTTTTGCAAAATTTTCTGCGGGCTGCTAAATCCGTAAATATTTTGGGTCGGTTTGCTATATTTGCAACTGGCCCTATAATTAATTTAATTAAACCAATATTAACTAAATCAATTATAATATAAAGTATTTAATTCAATTTGAATTAAATTGACCATTCAATTAATTCTATTAATTGAATTTACATTAATTAAATATCAAATGTTTAATTGTTTTTATAATTGAATCATATTCAATTTTATATCTCTCATTTAACCTATAGTTTTAATGTGCATCAAAATGTACATTAATATAAACTATAGTATTAATTTGATTAAATCACATTTAACCAAATTAAATTTAAATTAATTAATTCATGAATTAATCAAATATCACATATTTAATTAAATTCATAATTCTCTCATTAATTAATTTTTGAATCACATCCAAAATTAATTTTATTATAAAGTTTAATTCATTAATTAAACATATACTATAATGTATCTCCATACATTATATTAATTACATCAAAATACAATTAACTTAAATTCCCTTTAATAATCAAGACTATATTATCTCAGAACCCGTTATGAGCTAGCAGGTGGACCTAATGGACTTACAGATCAGAAGCTCCAACGATACGAGATTGATCAGCTAAACTCATTAACCGAGTCAATCAACATCGTTAATTGTGGGTCACTCAACTAAAGACCCACAACTGCACTCTTCTCACTGTAGAATATTTATGTGTCCACGGATATTGACCAATGTAGTAAGTCAATCCTTCACGTGTGTTCGTAACACCAGTTGGGCCCCGTATGTCATTTAGGTTGTTACTTGAACATTGATCCCCGTATGTCCCCACATACTAGTCCAAGTCTCATCTAAACAACCTAGGATCTTAGTTTATTGGATTTGGGTCAAATTGTGCAATTTCAGAAACAATAACTCTTTATTGTAAAAATCTCAATAACAACGTATTGATACAAGTAAACAATTTGTCACCATTCACTATCTACGAGTTTTAGGGCATAAAACCCAACACCGAACACTCGATCAATCTCAATTTCTCAATTTAGCTTCAAAACATATTTCCTACAAATAAAACATAAAAATGCATAATTTTGGCCAATTAATTATCAAAGACTAGCTAAATCAATTAGGGAAAAATAACTAGCTATGATCGCTATAAAGGCCCCTCTGCTAGCTCATACGGAATAAACCTTAGAACAGAGTGATGAAAGAATTTGAAAATGTAAAAATTTGATTTTGAGAGATAATGTTAATTATATTCGATATAATTTAACGTGTTGTTTTAATTGTGTATTAAACCATAATTTAAGAGAGTTATAGTTATTTAAATATGATTTAAATATTGGAAAATGTATTCGATACATGTTAGGTTTGAATTTGAATATTGATTCATATTCATCAGGATTGAGAAAAGTTGGGATTGATGCAAGTATTGTATTTGGTATTTGATACACAAATTAAATAAATATAATTAATTAATATTTATTTAGTTTTATGTTAATTGCTGAAAGTTAATTTAAATTAAGTTAAATTAATTGTGAAAATTGATTTCAAATATGAAAATCAATTTTAAGATAAAATGCTTGGAAAATTGTGGCTTTGCCACATGAAACTATGAGTAATACAATCATCATTGCTCATTGTCTTTAAAAGTGAAGTTCAAAGGCTGAAGGTGGGTTGGATTTTCTTCTCAAGAAAATGGAAACACACAGCAAGCTCATTTTCTAAAAACAAATGAAAGTTCTCACAAAAACCCATGGTTTCTCTCAATTTTCTCTCCTTAATTCATCATGCTCGGGTTCCCACAAGCCCATTCTAAGGCTGGAGAATAGCGAGGAAGATCTTGGTAGTCGTCCATGACTTGATTGTGTAGAGAAACTTCCAACGAATCGTTTCAATTCGGAGCTCCAAGAGGTATTTGTGTTCTTGCTCTGTTTTTTTTTGTATTTTCAGCATGCTTTAATCAATGAAATTAATGAAAATCGGTGCCTAAGATCCGCTAACGCTTCCGCTCGATTGTTCTTCACTCCTTCAGGCGACTCCAATTTTTTTCTAAAAAAACCCAAAAGAGGACGTTGGCCACTCCACGTCGCGATGACGTTGCGACAACTTGGTGACTTTGCTAGGGATTTCTTAGGGTCAAGCCATGAATATCTTTATTGTCCTTTAATTGCACTTTTTCTTTAGGTCCCTTCATTTTTTGTTTATCGTTTATTTATTTATTGATTTATTTATTTTTCCTTACTATATGATTTTTTTAGTATATTGTTATTCATTTGTAATTTATTACCATCTTTTTATGTTGTAATTGTACTTTTTCATAGTTATGTCATTTATTTGCATATCATCTTATCAATCATGCATTTCACACACTTTCACTAGTCTCCTACCCAGACTCTACCTTTGGACTAGACTCGGAGACTGAGTAGTGCGACCTTCGTGGAATTTCGATTTCCGTGCAGGCACATGAAATTCTCCACTCAAGCCAACTACACCGTTATATCGGTGTGTAAGCTTGGGGACCTTTGATAGAAATCATATTCAACAGAACATGAACTCCAACTCATCCCTACACCTTGCCAACAATCAACACCTCAACAATGGTGTAATGACAACCCAAATTGCTCTGTCATTCAATGGCAATGACTGCTAATATGGAATTATCATCAATCTACACTCGAAATCAGCTTGAAATCATGCCTAGTGCTTGATCGGTCGCTCTTCATTGGGTTTGAAACATATCCCAAAAGATTCGGAGTTCCAGGAGGAATCCGCTAATAATAATGCGAGAAATGCATGATCAATAATATTGCTAGAGCATATCTTAGAACAATCACTAAAGCCTAACCAGCGCCTGTCTTTAATCTGTCTATCTATTTGTTTACTTATTGTTCTGTCATTTATTTTGCTTCAGCATAGTTCCGATAAAACCAAATCATTTTACTATTCTTGAAACCATTGGAAAGTTACACAAAAATAGGTAGAGTGGAAACTAATTCAGGGCTCGGATTGATAATATTACTTGCTACAGACTGTGTATACTTGCACAGGAATTCTAGAGTATTTTACATCATATTTTTACTCACTCTAGGAACCCAACACCTACCATTCAAGAACCTTGGAGAAGGTAAGCTCAAAGAGAGTAATCATGGAGTGCAAAACCCAGTATGTAACTAATTCCAAAATGATTGAATTCAGTCCAATCGACAACATAATTTGAAGGAGAGAGTGAAAAAGAAACTTCTAGAGGATAGAAAAGATTGACAACAGGCTTGCAAATCAAATCTTGGCAATATATCAGTATCCGGGAACATAAAGTAACTAATTCCCCATTATGGGGTTTTTTCTTTTTACTTCTTCAATCAAGCACAATAAGCTAGCAAAAAAGAAGTTAAGAGAGAGATACCTAGCAAGAACATTGAAAATTTTAAAAACAACTTTAAAGAAATTTCGAGCCCCAAATTCATCTTTGTATTAATATATCAATATCTTCAAAAGCCAGAATTCCAAAATGAAGAATGATGAGAAAAAGAGCTTGTTCTTCCCAATTCGTTCTCTTTTAAACTTTTCATATTCTTCCTTTAGATCTTTGATGTGGAATTTTCCTACCACAAGCGCACGGGTCAAGTAATAATAAAGTGATCGTAAAATCGAGTGTCGTCCTCTGGGTTGGATTTTTAAGTTAAATCAACTACCTTGAATAATCTTGCTCAATTTTATTTAGGGATTGAAAAGTAGTGAATGATAGAAAACTAGATCAATGCAAACAAACAATGGAGATTCAATTGAAAGAACACTTAGGAAATTGATTTCGCCAATTTAGTCTATGATTGATTTTAGGGTATGAGTCATAACGCACAATGGATTTATGAGCCTAAGAACCTTTAATCACAACTACCTCTCCTGAGTATAATTGATTCTCATGCAAATTAACCAACTTGATATCCCTATCTAAGTTTATTAACATGCAAGGTATTGAGTTCTTTTTGACCAATTCTAAGGTTACTCTAAATTTCGTCACGAGCTTAGAACATAAACTTTAGTCATGCAATCTTAATATAGTCTACGCTAAATCCCCACTCTCGAGAAAGACTCAACACTTAGATCATTCAACTAGTGGCCAATTAATTGAAAGCATTAAATTAAGATTGCAAACATAATAACCATTGCACAAATCATCCAATAAATCAATCCATAAACTAAAAAGACTACATCAATCCCTAAGTAACAAGCTTAGCTACTCATACATGGCGTTACAAGATCAACTAAGCATGAAAAAGCCATTAAATCTAACTAAAGAAAAGGAAAAGGAAAGGAAACACTCAAATTCGTCGAAACCTGCACGTCCTCGTCACGATCTCCACGCCTCCAAGTTAGATTCCCGCTCCTTGTCCTTGCTTCAGCTCCCACAGAAGGTCTCTAGTCGAAATTAGGGCTAAAATCTCTCAAATTGGACTCCCCCAATCCGTAGCTGAAAAAGAAGATTTTATAGGAAATCTACCGATAGCATCGTGACGCTGTGGACATAGCGTCACAACGCTATGCCTTTGTCGCGTCTTCTGTTTATGGAAAACCCAACAACGTCGAGACGCTCTTGTCACAACATCTCGACGCTGTGACCTATGCTGCCCAAATCGATTAAGGAATCAGCTAGCGTCAAGACGTCACAAGGCTAGCGTCTCGACGCTAGCTCTCGGCCAAGCCCACTTGGAGAAGCTTCCAACATGATTCTTTTCGGCTCCTTAGCTTCTTTTGGCATCCCAAACACCCAATTAACTCCAATTTCATGTTTTAGCTCTAATCAACAATTTCCTACAAAATAAACATTTAAGTGCAATAAAATGGCCAACAAATCATAAAAGACTAGCTAAATTAATTAGGGAAAACTAGCTAGCTATGCCCGCTATCAAACAACAGCGTCTCGATGCTGTGACCTCTGCTGCCCAAATCTATTAAGGAATCAACTAGCGTCGAGATGTCACAAGGCTAGCGTCGAGACGCTAGCTCTCTGCCAAGCCCACTTGGAGAAGCTTCCAACATGATTCTTTTCGGCTTTATAGCTTCTTTTGGCATCCTGAACACCCAATTAACTCCAGTTTCACGTTTTAGCTCTAATCAACAATTTCCTACAAAATAAACATTTAAGTGCAATAAAATGGCCAACAAATCATAAAAGGCTAGCTAAATTAATTGGGGGAAACTAGCTAGCTATGCTCACTATCAAACAACAGTGTCTTGACGTTGTGACCTATGCTGCCCAAATCGATTAAGGAATCAGCTAGCGTCGAGACGTCACAAGGCTAGCGTTGAGACGCTAGCTCTCGGCCAAGCCCACTTGGAGAAGCTTCCAACATGATTCTTTTCGGCTCGTTAGCTTCCTTTGGAATCCTGAACACCCAATGAACTCCAATTTCTCGTTTTAGCTCTAATCAACAATTTCCTACAAAATAAACATTTAAGTGCAATAAAATGACCAACAAATCATAAAAGACTAGCTAAATTAATTGGGGAAAACTAGTCATGCAATCTTGAGTAAGTTTATGCTAAATCTTCAACAATAACAATCAAGAATAATTTTTTTCATTATGAACATGATAAGCAGATATTCTTTTCTTTTCTCCTAAGCAAGATCAAACATGCTAATTTGCAAAAAATTAACACTTTAGCTCTACCCTACACCTATCGAGGTGACAACAAGCATATGACCCAATAATTCGCTCCTAAGCATTCAAATCCAAATCTAGGCAAGACAAATACTCTACTCATGCAAGCCATCTCCTAGAAAAAGTTTAAAAAGTCTCCCTTTTTTGGGCACTCATGCTTACAACTCATCACAAGCTTGAAAATTGATAAGAAAGCCTATCCTAGGACATCACAGTCATGCAAAAATAGCATCCAGAAAACAACCATATGCAAAATTCAAAGAAAGCTCAAAACTATAGCCCGAACTCAAATGCTCAAGGGCTCCACAAACATGATAATCCACCCCCAAACTTAAAACATGCATTGTCCTCAATGTATAAAGAAAATAAGGCATAAACAAACATGAGAACAATAAAAGAATGAAAGGAGTGAACAATACTGCCCTGGAATGATGATGACTTCCTGAAGGTAGTCTTGAAAGCTTGAAAGCAAATGAGAGACAGAAAACAAGACCTACAAAACAGACACAAACAATAAATAAAAGAGTAATTGCAGTGGGTGGCAAATTAATTATCTATAATTGAAAATTTAGCACCAAGTAAAAAGAATTGCAAATATGGCAAAAAAATTAGAATATTCCAATTTTACCCTTCTCTTCCTCTCCCTTCCCATTTACCCTTTCTTGTGTATACCATTTCTCTTCTTCTTCTTCTTCTTCTTTTTTTGCTTTCTTCGTCTTCTTTTTTTTTTTTCATTTATGATCTGTTATGATTTCTTTTTTTTTTCTTTTTTTTATAATGAGCTATTACGATTTCTTCTTTTTTTATTATTATTTTTTTTTATTTTTTGTGCATTTATGAGGGTGGAGTTCTTGTGTGATTAATATGCTTTTTTCCCTCTTTTGTGCAGTTTATTAAGTTGTGCATTTTCTTTTTCTTTTTTGATTTGATTTTCTTTTTATTCTTCTTCCCATAAGGTATTGTTATGATTGTTTCTTCTTCTTTTTATTTCAAACCACGGACCTTGTGGCTATCCGTACAACTTTATGTCAATTGAGTTAAGCTCTTGTTGGCCTTCTTTTTAATTCAAGAATGCCAAGAATACAAAAATAGAAATTTTGGTGAGTGTTTGTATAGGTATATCAAAGTATATCACTGACATACTCCGGTTAATCGTAGTCTATCACTGACTATCACTGGTCGAAGTCTATCAGGGCTATAATTGATAGATAATGAAATACAAAGAATACAAGAATAACAATTTTATGGTGGTGGTCATGGAGCTTGTGTGCTAGGCTTTAAAAATTATATTGTTGATTAAGAGTCGCTTGTTCGTAATGGTTATTTTTGGATTTTATGTTCTAATTACCACAGGAGACTTAAAATTTTTGTTCAATTTATGATTGTAGTATAATAATTTTGGATGAGTTTCTAATTACCAAGATGAATTGCAATGGGAAGTAATTTACTGATAGATTTCAATTAAATTGATTTCTATCAATAACAATCATTGGTAGACTTCAATTAATTGATAATTAACTGATTTCTATCAGGGATAAAAACTGATAGACTTCAATTAACTGATTTCTATCCTCGATAGAAAATTATAGATTTGAATTAAACTAATTTCTATCAGTGATACAAGTCAATAAACTTCAATTAAATTGATTTATGATAGAAACTGATAAACTTCAATTAAATTGGTTTCTATCGGTGATAGAAACTAATAATCTTGAATTGAATTTATTTCTATCAGTGATAGAAACTGATAACCTCGAATTTAACGGTTTTCTATTAGTGATTATCACTGATAGACTTAAATTAAACTGATGGATAGAAATTGATAGTCTTGAATTAAATTGTTTTCTATCAGTGGCTATCATTGATAGGCTTGAATTAAACACGATAAAAACATATAGATTATAATTATCAGAGTCTATCGGTGATACACACTGATAGACTTGGATTAATCAAAGTCTATCAGTGTTTATCACTAATAGACTCCGATTAATTGAACTTTATCATCAAAGTCTATCAGTATTTATCACTGATAGACTCTGATTACTCGAAGTCTATCAGTGACTATCAATAATAGGGACTGGTATACTATTGGAGATACTAAGGGTATTTTCGTAATTTAACGTATTTTTTGCTATTTCCGCAAATAATTTTATTTTTTTGCTAATTTTGCAATATGTTTGCCGATTTTTTCTATCTGTGCAAAGCCCCCTAAATAAAACTCAAAAGAAAGACACAACTAACTTACTTGGGTTGCCTCCCATAAGCGCTTGTTTAACATCATTAGCTCGACGTGTTGACCGTGCTTCAAGGAGGCTTCCTTTCTGTGAATCCAACAGTGGTGCTTTTTCTTGCACCTTTCTTGTAGCCCATGAAAAGCACGTATGAGTGTCCCGTAGAGTCTTCAACTGCTTTAAATATTTCTTTATCATTCATGACTCTTACAGTGAGCTCCCTGTGCTCAATATCAATGATCACTCGCCCAGTGGCGAGGAATGATCTTCCTAGTATAACAGGCATTGAAGAATTTTCTATCATGTCCATAACATACAAATCAATAGGGAGGAAAAATCTACCTACTTTGATTAAAACATTTTCTACAATGCCAACTGGTCTAACCACAGACTGATCAGCCAATTGGAGCTTTACAGAAGTAGATTTAATCTCACCTATATCTAACTTTTTGCACAGAGATAGAGGAATAATATTAATGCTAGCATCTAAATCACATAACGCTCTAAATGAATAAGTACCAAAACTGCAAGGAACAGAAAAACTCCCTGGATCCGCTACTTTCTCAGGTACCTTCTGTAGTACTCTGGTGCTACATGTGGAAGCGAGATATACCGTGTCAACCTTCTTTTCCTTTCGCTTCTTTGCTAACCACTCCTTCATGAACCTGTTGTACTGAGGCATCTCTAGTGCCTTTGCAAAAGGAATATTAATGTTCAAATTCATAAAAGCATTCATAAACTTGTCAAATTGAACCTGATTATTCTTCTTTTTCTTTTTCCTCTTCTTTTCTTTGAGGACCATCAATGGAGGAGAAGGAATAAGAGGCTCAGGTTCAGGCTTTTCAGCCTCATCTGATGATGTGTCCTCCTCAGCTTCCCCAGTAGGAGTATCATAATCCTCAGACTCAGGTTCCTCTCCAGCTTCCTCCTGGTGCACAGTGATTGCCTTACAGTACTCCATCTGGGTTGTCTCCTGCTCAGCTGGGGCCTTACCTTTATTCATGGTGCTTACAACACTCACCAACTGTCCCAGCTGAGTCTCAATGTTCTTAATGGCAGCACTGTGGCCATTCACCGTTGAGTTGATGGCAATGACTGCTTCCTCCAATTTGGTTGTCCTGTTACTAGACTCTGCAATGAAAGCTCCAACAAGATCTTCTAACTTTTTATTATCTTGAGTTTGAGGGGCAAAACCAGGGGGGTTAAGAACATTCTTAGTATTTGCATAAGAGAAATTTTCATGGTTCCTATTGTTAGGGTGATAATGTGTAGGTGTAGAATTATTATTATATCCCCTAAAATTAGAATTTGATACATACTGAACCTGTTCGATGGTCTCCTCCTGAGATCTAGATGCTAAAGCAGCAGTTGATTCAATTGACTGTGCACTCCCTGTACCTGAAAATTTCATAAAAGCATTAGCAATGGAAGTCATTTGGGCCTGGAGTGCACTTACTTTATCAACCTCAAACACTCCAGCTGCAATCTTTTTGGGTGTAGACCGCTCAGATGGCCATTGATAGCTGTTGGTGGCCATATCCTCTAGAAGTGTACGAGCATTTTCCACGGTCTTGGACAACAGAGTCCCACCTGCAGCTCCATCAACAATCGTTTTTGTGCTAGGAGTTAAACCATTATAAAACAATTGAACCTAAAGCCAGTCGGGATATCCATGTTGAGGGCACTTCCTCAGTAACTCTTTAAATCGCTCCCAAGCTTCGAACAGCTGCTCATCATATTGTTGTTGGAATGTCCCAATCTCGGTCCTCAGCTTAACCGTCTTTGCAGGAGGGAAAAATTTCTTTAAAAAGGCCTGAACCAAAGCATCCTAAGTGGTGATGCTCCCAGGGGTAATAGACTGCAACCAATCTTGTGCTTTATCCTGCAAAGAAAAAGGAAATAAGCGTAAGCGAATAGTATCCTCAAAGACTCCATTAATCTTAACTGTCCCACAAATATCCAAAAATGATTTTAGATGAGAATTTGGATCCTCGGTGGGCGATCCTCTGTATGCACAATCTCGAGCCATCTGAATGAGACCGGTCTTTAGCTCAAAATTGTTAGCATTGATCGGGGCATAGACAATCCTCGATTGTTGCCCCTGAAACACGGGCTGAAAGTAGTCTCTAATAGGCCTAGGCTCCTCAGGTGGATTTTGGTCAGCCATTCGAATAGTCTCTCTGTTTTCTCTTCGAAGCCTATGAATTGTTCTTAAAATCTCGGGATCCAACGATATCAAATCTCTACTACTACGCATACAAAAGCAACACTACCCTAAAAAGGAAAGAAAACAATTATGGAAAGAAATAAAGAAAAGAAAACAACTAATCTAAATATGGAAAAATATAATCTAGAAAAGGAAACAAAATAACCTAATATGGAATGCAAAAATAAATATGGCAAAACACAAATAAGGAAAAGATTACACAACTAAAAGAAAATCTAAGCTAGAAAAACAAACAAATATGGAAAGAAAAACAAATAAGGAAAAAAATGCAAATTACCTAGAGAACTAAAAATACACCCTAAATTAAGACCGAACAATTTTTCACAATATCAATCTAGCTAAATGTGCCAATCCCCGGCAACGGCACCAAAAACTTGATGTGGACTTTTCCTACCGCAAGTGCACGGGACAAGTAATAATATAGTGAATGTAATTCGAATGTCGTCCTCTGGATTGGATTTTTTTAGCAAATCAAGTATTGTGAATTATCTCGCTCAATTTTATTTAGGGATCAAAAAGTGATGAATGAATGGTATGAAGACTAAATCAAAGCAAGTAAAAGAATGGAAATTCAATTGGGAAAAATACTTAGGGAATTGATTTCGCCGATTCAGTCTAGGATTGATTTTAAGGAACAAGTTATTATGCACAACGGAATTATGAGCCTAAGACCCTTTAATCACAACTACCTCTCCCGAGTATAGTTGATTCTCATGCAAATTAATCAACTTGATATCCCTATCTATGTTTATTAACATGCAAGGCAATGAGATCTTTTGACCAATTCTAAAGTTAATCTAAAACCGTCACGAATTAGAAAATAAACCTTAGTCATGCAATCTTGAGTAAGTCTATGCTAAATCTCCTCTCCCGAGCAAGAATCAACACTTAATTCATCCAACTAATGGCCAATTAATTGAAAGCATTAAATCAAGATTACAAACATAATAACCATTGCACAACTTAAACCATAAATTCAATCCATACACTTAATCAACCACATCAATCCCTAAGCTACAAGTTTAGCTACTCATGAATAGAATTACAAGCTCAACTAAACATGTAAAAGCCATAAATCTAGCTAAAGAAAGGAAAAGGGAAAAGAAGACTCAATGTAGGCCGAGATCGAGCGTCCCCGTCACGATCCCCACGAACGATGGGTTGATTTCCAACTTGCTCCCTTGCTTTGGCTCCAAAGATCCTCTCTTTCTGCTCTGTTTACGGCTCCAAAAGTGTCCAAAAGAGTTTCCCCAAAAACCTAGCCGCAAAAGACCTATATTCTGTTTTTTTTTTCGTCGTAGCGTCGAGACGCTGCCTTCAAAACGCGCGTTTCAGTAAGCGAAATAACACAACGTCGAGACACTAAGGTCGCAACGTCTTGACGCTATGACCTTTACGCGTCTAATCAAATATGGAATGTGAGCGTCGAGACGCTCAAGAGCTAGCGTCTCGACGCTAGCCTGCTGTTGACCGAAATTTGACTTTTTTCCTCTTTAACTCTTTTCATTCCTTTGCATCTTTTCACGTCCCGAGCACCCGATTAACTCTAATATTGCGCTATAGCTCCAATCAACCATTTCCTACAGAATAAACAATAAAACACAATAAAATGGCCCAAACATCATAAAAGACTAGCTAAATTAAATAAGTAAAAGTAGCTAGCTATGCTCGCTATCAGAGAAAACCTACCAGAAACGAACAAGAAGAAGAAAGATCTGTGATGGTGAGAGAAATCAGTTGCTGACAGTGAGAGATAAAGCAAACCATGCTAGAGAAAAAGAAAACAAGCATTGGAGAAGACGAAAAAAGCGTCGGAGAAGATGAAAAACCATGTCGGTGAAGGGAAGAAAGTCGCGTCGCCGGTGAGAGGAAGATTCACGCCAACAAGGGGAAGAAAATTGAATCGAGAGACCAAAGAAACCTTGAGTGCCCTTGATTAGAGAGACTAAAGAAAGGGAAAATGGGTTTTATTCGGGGAGAGAGAAAACAGAGATCACAATAGGCTTTTGTTTAGGTTGAAAGCCCGACGTTAAAGGCTTTTCCAAAATTTTTTCCCCACTTGACGCACCTTTTTTAAATGTCCGTCATTGAAGACCACTCATGTTTTTTGTTCGTCCGACATTAAAGGTCCAATTTGTAGTAGTGACCAAACAGAAAAAATGTTGGCTTTAACAATCTCAAACTCACGACATATTAATTCAAATCAAGGTAATTCTATAACCTGTCAAATATGGAAAGCCTAATCATACCACATTGAAGTGTTGGAATAGGTTTGATCATGCTTACCAATCTAAGGAAATTCCAACTACATTGGCAGCTATGACATTAAATGAAGAATTTGATACCAACCTCTATGCGGACTCTGGAGCAACAACTCATATCATGAAAGATGGAGGTAAAATTTCTTCAATTCAAGCTTATAAAGGGAATGATAAACTATTTGTAGGAAATGGAGAAGGTTTAAATATCACTCATGTTGGACAAAGTAGATGAAAAACACAAAATGGAACACTTGGTTTGAAAAATGTGCTCATTGTTCCCAATATAAAAAAGAATTTACTTTTTGTGAATAGATTAACAAGTGACAATAATTGTTCTATACTTTTTGACAAAAATGGTTTTACTGTGAAGAACAAATAGGGGCAGGTACTAGCAAGGAACTAAGAGAAATGGTTTGTATGCCTTGGAGTAGCAAAAGATTTCTCATATGGCATTAACTACTAATAGCGAGCATAGCTAGCTAGTTTTTCCTAATCAATTTAGCTAGTCTTTGATGATTTATTGGCCATTTTATTGCACTTACTGTTTATTTTGTAGGAAATTTTTTATTTGAGCTAAAACGTAATATTGGAGTCAATCAGGTGTTTGGGACGTGAAAAGATACAAAAAAACCGAAGAGAATCAACAAGGAAAAAGTCAATTTGGGGTCAAATGCAGACCAGCGTCTCGACGCTGCTTCTTGAGCGTCTCGACGCTGGCATTCCATATCAGAATAGGCGCTAAAAGGTCACAGCGTCTCGACGCTGCGACCTTAGCGTCTCGACGCTGCGACCTTAGCGTCTCGACGCTGCGAGTTTTCCTTTCCAGAAACGCGCGTTTTTTAAGGCAACGTCTCGACGCTATGACGAAAAAATAGAATATAAGCTTCTTTTCGGCTAGGTTTTTGGGGACTTGGATTTGGGACTTTTTGGAGCCGACAACAGAGGAAAAACAGAGGCTTTTGAGGCTGAACCAAAGGGAGCAAGGTGGAAATCAACCCATTGTTCGTGGGGATCGTGACGGGGACGTTTGGTCTCGGCCTACAACGAGTTTATTTCTCTTTTCCCTTACTTTAGATAGTTCTTATGGCTTGTTTAGACTTAGTTTATATTGTAACGTGGATTATGTGTAGCTAAGTTCAAATTCTTAGGGATTGATGTAGCCGTTGGGCACGTTATGGATTGATTTACGGTTTTTATGCGATTGATGTCATTTATGCATATTTTGTGTCCTTAATGCTTTCAATTTACCGGCCATAAATTGATTGATGTTTATGCTTGAATCTAACTCGGGAGAAAGGATTTAAATTAGAAATCAATGTGCATAACTATAATTTAGCTAAAAATCGAGAGATTAAGGTTAATTCTAGAAATTGTTATAAAGGTTAGCCTTATTGCCTTGTATGTTTATTGGATTTAGATATGGATATCAGGTTCAATTGCATATGGGAGAATCATGTATGCTCGGGAGAGATATGTGTGATTTTAGTTGCCAAGATTTATGAATCATAGTATTTGTTAATCCGTTTATTAATCCATAACTCCAATTGGTGAAATCAAATCCCTAAGACCAATTCTTCCCATTAGATTGTCACTTTTTGCATTCTTTTTGTGTTTGATTCATCTATATTCTCATTCAATTTGATTCCCTAAATAAAATAGGCCAAGAGTATTTTCGGTAATTAAAATTGGCTAGACACCAATCCAGAGGACGACATTCGAATTTACATTCACTATATTATAACTTGACCCGTACACTTGCGGTAAGCAAATTGCGCATCAACTACTTCAATTAGTATGAATAAAGTGCTTCTATCTACATGGCACTAGCGTTTAGGACATTTGCATGATTTATCTATTAAGCATTTAAATAATGAGCATATGATTCATGTGTCAAATTGGAAGAAAAGTGAGAATATATGTGATGTTTGTCAAATGAGCAAGAGTTGTAGGTTGCCTTTTTCCTTGAATAATGAATTAAGCATGTTTCGTTTTGATAAGATTCATTGTGATTCGTGGGGTCCCGCTCCCATTTTATCCTGTCAAGGCTTTAAATATTATGCCAGTTTTGTAGATGATCACTTGAGGTTCACATGGCTCTTTTCTCTAAAAAGGAAATCTGATTTTTTTGAGTGTTTTGAAAAATTCCAAAAAATGATTGCAACTCAATTTGAAAGAAAAATCAAAGTTTTCCAATCCGATGGAGGAGGTGAGTTCACTTCTTTAAAATTCAAGACCCTTTTAGACTATAGTGGCATAATACATCAGATGTCATGTCCTCACACACCTAAACAAAATGGGGTGGTAGAAAGGAAACACAGTCATATAGTTGAAACTGGTTTAGCTCTCATTTTTTAGTCAAACATACATTTAAAATATTAGGTTGATGCTTTTCTAACTGCTACTCTCTTAATAAATATAATGCCATCAAAATGTCTTAACATGAAGTCTCGATTTGAAATCTTACTAAAAAAGAAGCCAAATTACAACTTTAAAGTTTTTGGATGTAGATGTTACCCTTATATAAGATGTGTTGCTAAAGATAAATTCACTAAGAAAACATATCCTTGTGTTTTTGTTGGATATAGTATGTTTCATAAAGAATATAAATGCTTGGACCCTACAACCAACAAAATCTATATATCAAGGCATGTTATTATTGATGAGGAAGTTTTACCCTTCACTAACAAGCCAACACACACCTCACAACATACCATTGGATTAGATATATCTACTTTTGCAGAAACAAAAATTTGGAATCATCCCGAAGAAGAAACACATACAATTAAAGCTGATGCAATATCAGTAAGCCTGAATAACCAGGTGCGACCACAATTTTTCGAAGACGACATACCAAATTTGCCTTCTGGTGAAGAAAATGGAAGCAACTTGGTCACTAATAGCTCTGATCCCTCCCCCAATGCTAACAATGACGACAACACCTGCCAAGAGACACAAGCTTCAGACCATCATGCTAAAACACCACTAGGTCAGACAATTGAAGTGGAACTTAGGCACTTGGATGACACTCTAAATCACCAACAAGATCGACACAACCCACTTCAAAATGCAACTACCATTGGGCAATTGGAACAACACCAAAATGAGACTTCTTCTCCTCCCACTCAATCAAAGTTTGATTCTTTTAATGACATTAGTTAATTTTTATTTATTGACTTACCTTTTGATCATGTTGTAGATGCTTCTCCCACAATTTCCAGTGATACAATGGATACTTCAAATAAGCTGCAAGTTCCTACCCATGAAACTACAACACAACAAGGAGTTAATCAACCAATTGTTGCATCCACGCACCACATGATGACCATACTAAAATCCAAACAACTAGTTGAATGTCAACCAAACACCTTCTTAGTAGCCACACAAACTCAAGAATGTCAAGAACCAAAGCAATTCCGGAGTGCCATTAAGAGCCCAATTTGGAAGAAGGCTGAGGAAGAAATTCAAGCCCTTCATGACAACAACACATGGGAACTCGTACCACGACCTCCACACACTAATATTGTAGGGTGCAAATGGATCTTCAAAACAAAATTCAAAGAAGATGGCATAGTGAAAAGACATAAGGCAAGGTTGGTTGCACAAGGTTACTCTCAAGTTGAAGGATTAGACTATGAAGAAACTTGCAGTCCAGTAATCAAACCTACAACAATCAGACTTGTTCTTGCAATTGTTGCATCTTACAATTGGACTCTCAAGCAATTAGAAGTCAAAAATGCTTTCCTCCATGGACATCTCAAAGAAACTGTGTACATGTCTCAACCTCCAGGTTTCACTAGTCCTCAACTACCTAATCATGTATGCAGGTTAAAAAGGTCCCTCTATGGACTTAAACAACCACCCCGAGCTTGGTTCGATCGATTATCCCTCTACCTTCTTCACATGGGTTTTAAATGCAGCAAGTCTGATCCATCTCTATTTATTTACAAACAAAATTCCATTATAACACTTACGCTCATATATGTAGATGATATTATCCTTAAAGGCAATACCAATACTTTTATCACTAATCTTGTTGAAAAATTGAGTACAAAAAATTTTCATTGAAGGATCTGGGAGCGCTCAATTATTTCTTTGGTGTTGAAGTAGAAAGTACCATAAATGGATTTCACATCACCAAAAGCAAATACACCAAGGACATCCTTACAAAAGCAAAGATGATAAAAGCCTCACCTATCACCACTCCAATGGCAACAAGCAAAAATAAGTGCCCAAACGAAGATGAGTTCGTCGATCCAACAAACTACAGAAGCCTTGTGGGATCACTCCAATATCTTTCTTTAACAAGACCTGACATTGCCTACTCTGTCAATAAAGCATGTCAACATATGCAACAACCCCATCGTCAACACTTAAGGGATGTAAAACAAATACTCTACTATCTTAAACACACTATGAATCATAGTCTCACTTTTCTCAAGAATAAGTCACTTACTTTGTATGCATTTTGTGATGCAGATTGGGGAGGTTGTCCAACTACACGAAGAAGAACCTATGGTTTTTGTGTTTTTCTAGGTTCCAACATAATCTCGTGGTCGTCAAAGAAGCAACCAACGGTGTCTCGTTCAAGTGCTGAGGCTGAATATAGAGCAATGGCCAACACAACAGCTGAACTCACATGGATAACATTTCTCTTGCGAGACATTGGCATCCCTCTTCATCGACCCCCTGAATTATTCAGTGACAACATGAGTGCTTTACAAATGTCTATTAACCCGATCTTTTCATACCAGAACGAAGCATATCGAACTAGACTACCACTTTGTTCGACAAAAGGCCGTGCTTGGGTCATTAATCACACGCTATGTTCCATCATGTGCACAACTTGCTGACATTTTAACCAAACCTCTATCCAAACTCATGCACCGCGACTTTACTAACAAACTTGGCATTCGAGAACTCTCTACCTCCAGTGTGAAAACGAATGATAGAAATCATATTCAATAGAACATGAACTCCAACTCATCCCCACACCTTGGCCAACAAACAACACCTCAACATTGGTGTAATGACAACCCAAATTGCTCTGTCATTCAACGGTAATGACAGCTAACATGGAATTGAAGTTGAGATATTGTGAATACTCTATCATTAATCTCCAGCCAAAAATCAACTTCAAATTATCATCAATCTGCACCCGAAATCAGCTTGAAATCATGCTTTTCCTCTTTTAGTATTTGACTCTTTAGCCAACTGTACATTAAAATACTTTCCTTTAACTTTCCCTATTTCCTTTTATTTAATTTCTCTAAGTGCAGTATTTAAAGGGAATGATTCTTGTACAATGTAGCAAGTTATTTTTTGAATTATCATGAATAGTAGAGCAGCTTGTGTAAACATTTCCTCTTGCAATTTTTCTTTCATTTCCTTTAACCTTTTCTATGATGCCTTAGAGTTAAACTCCACTCATATAGTTCTAGGATTTGACTTATTACATGCATTGTAGCCAAAGTTTATTTTTGCTTGTATCTTAACTCAATTTTCAATTTTCTCACTCATTGAAAATATCTCTTAAAATCTCTTTTAATGTAGATAAGAAAGTTGTGCAAATTAAATTAACAAAAATTTCAATTATTTACATTGACAGAAACTAAAGTATGGGTAAAATAAAATCACCCCCTCCAATTCAAGAAATGGGTATAGAAGATCAAATTTTCAAGCTCTTGGAATAATGAAGAGATCTTTGCTCATGTGACAAGAATTAAGACAATTCGATTGATTTTGTCTTTGGCTACTCAAAATGGGTTGAAAGTTTATCAAATGGATGTAAAATCCACTTTTTTGAATGGACACTTGAAGGAAGAGATATTCGTTGAACTGTTGGGTTTTATGCCCTAAAACTCGAAGATAGTGATCGTAAACAAATTGTATACTTGTTTCAATAAAGTGTTATTGAGTTTCTACAATAAAGTGTATGTGGGGACATACGGGGATCGATGTTCATGTAACATCGGAAAAGGTCTATAGTACAAGGATAAGGTTGGGTACCTTATCCTGATAACACTATGTTATACGACCCGTTTTGTATTTGATACAGCCGTATTGATCCAAAGCGTCCAAAGCCGTATTGATCCAAAGCGTCAATGAGTTTGCATAAGACCAGACCAGGAAATAGTAAACCACTAGATATAACACTGTTAACTAGTTAGGTTATTGTTTCAATAGGATGACCTAGGTAACTCAGTCTTAATCCTGAGTGTGTCATAAACTTCTTCTCATGAGGGATTGTCCTTTGATTAGCATGAGTGAGAGTGGCCAATATGCCGACTCAATATGTCTTCCTTTTTGGGGACAAGCCCGAGTGGAAGGCTGGGGACATGACAACACAAGAAGGAATTCACTCCTTCCCACTTCTAGGAGAAGTAGATGAGTGTTCCCTTAAGTGGTGACTCATGGACTTGAACAAAGGGATCCCGCCCTCTCACTGGCCCGAGAGGGACTTTCTGTTTATTGGTTGGACCATAAACAGGTTGTTCATTAGAGGAGCACTGGTACTTAAGGAGCCAGATGTAACACAGGGGTAAAACAGTAATTTGACCCAATTGTGGTTACGGACACTCGTTAAGGATTGACTTACTTGTATAGGTCTATATCCGTGAACACAACAATGTTCTACAATGAGAAGAGTTCAGTTGTGGGTCTTTAGTGGAATGACTCACAGTTAATGAATATTGGTTAACCTAATTAATGAGTTTAATTAGTTAACCTCATATCATTGGAGCTTCTGATCTGTAGGTCCATTAGGTTCCCCTGCTAGCTCGTAAAGAGTAATTAGGAACAACTATATCCTGAGAGAATTTGAATAGTTCAAATTCATATTTGGAACTAAGTAAATTGTATGAGATACAAATTAATATAATGTATAGTGATACATTAAAATATAAAGTCTAATTTGAAATTGAACTTTATTATTATTAGAGAAATAAATATTTGAAAAAGTTCAAATATTAATATGAATTTGATTCATATTAAATTTATAGGATATAAGAGAATTTGAAGGAGTTCAAATTTTAATATGAATTTGATTCATATTATAGAATTAATTATTTGAAGACCTGAAATTAAATATATGATATTTGATTGGGTAATTAATTAATTAATTAACTAATCGAAGGTCTGAAATTAAATATATGATATTTAATTGGTGATTAATTAATTAATTGGAAATTAATCAATTATGGAAATGATTAATCACTTATGGAAGTAAGTAATCATTTATGGAAATGATTTAATCACTTATGGAAGTGATCAATCATTTATGGAAATGATTTAATCACTTATGGAAGTGATCGATCATTTATGGAAAAGATTAATCAATTATGGAATTGATTGATTATTAAATTGATTAATTATGGAAAATATTAAATCAATTATGGAATTGATTGATTATTAAATTGATTAATTATGGAAAATATTAAATCAATTGTGGAAATAATTGATTTTAAATGAATATTTTATTCATGGTTTTTCTCCTATAAATAGAACACCAACCCTAGGGTTTAGGGACTACAACATATGGCTACTATAAGGCTCTCTCATATTCTCTCAACTCAAGAACTCTAGGGAGAATTTTCTCTCTAGAGTTTTTCTCATTCAAGATTAGGTAGTCCCACAACTACGTTCCTAATCTCAGAGTTATAGCGGGGAAGATCAAATGGTGGTGTTCTTCGTTGTTGCAGAGCAATCAAGAATCATTCTTGATTTTCAGAGACGTCAATGGAGGTTTGCTTCTTTTTTCTTTATTATAGATTTAGATCTAAATTTTGTATGCTTAGCCTTAAGTTTCTATAGAATTTGTTCTATGATTTTTGTCAATGTAATGATATTTTTGGATAAACAAAATTAATTACGAATCGGTCCCAATTACGCTTCTGCTTTATCGGAATTAGGGAATTCCAAATCCTTCATGAACAACCTTTGGGTTATGTGAGAAAGCGAGAAGAAGAGAAGGTGTACAAGTTGAAAAAGGCCTTGTATGGATTGAAGCAAGCTTCGCGAGCTTGGTACAGTCGCATTGACAGTTTCTTTAAGACAGGATTTCAAAGGTGTCCATATGAGCATGCACTCTATGTCAAAGAAGATAAGTATGACAAATTTCTTATTGTTTCATTATACGTCGATGATTTGCTTTTTACTGGAAATGATAAACTGTTGTGTGATGATTTTAAGAATTCCATGAAAAGGGAATTTGAGATGAGTGATATGGGTCTCATCCATTATTTTTTGGGAATTGATGTTAATCAAAAAGATGGAGAGATTGTCATCTCACAACAAAATTCTTCTCGTGATTTGCTGAATAAATTTAGGATGGAAAATGTTTTTCCTTGCAACACTCCCATGGTTGCAAATTTGAAATTGAGCAAGAATGTTGCCGGAGAAGAAGTTGATCCAAGTTTGTATCGAAGTTTAGTTGGAAGCTTGATGTACTTGACCACAACAAAACCTGATATTCTATTTGTTGTAAGTATGTTAAGCAGATTCATGACAAGTTCGAAAAGAAGTAATTGGGAAGAGGGTAAGCGAGTGCTTCGTTACATTCTTGGCACCATTAATTTTGGAATTTATTACAAGAAAGTTCCAGAATCAGTGTTGTCTGGTTTTTGTGGTAGTGGTTGGGGTGGTAATGTTGACGATCATAAAAGCACATCTGGTTATGTTTTTAGTATTGGCTCAGGTGTTTTTTCATGGACTTCAAAGAAACAACCTGTTGTTGTTCTTTCTACTACTGAAGCAGAATATACCTCTTTATCTACAGCTGGATGTCAAGCTTTATGGCTTAGATGGATTTTGAAAGAATTGAAGTGTGCTCAAAGAAGTGAGACTATTTTATTTTGCGATAATGGCTCTGCCATAGCATTATCAAAGAATCCAGTTTTTCATGGAAGAAGCAAGCATATTAGAATCAAGTATCATTTTATTAGAGATTTGGTTAAAGATTGAGAAGTGACGGTGAAACATTGCAAGACTCAAGATCAGGTGGCAAATATTTTTACGAAGGAGGCATTGAAGTTTGACTTATTTGTTAATTTCAGAGAAAAACTTGGAGTTTCTCAAGCTTAGAATAAGGGAGGATGATAGAATTAATCTAGACTTATATTCAAATACCATGAATCACATTTAATTAGATACATGAATAGTTGAGATTCAAGGAATGGTTGGATACATGAATTACAAGATACTGTTGAAAAATTACCTGAGTTAGTTGCAATCCAACAAGCTCTTCAGCAAACCTGTCATAACTGAATCCTCAAAAAGTTTAAATACTTCAGTTGCACACAGTAGAAGAAAGGTGTGTGTGTACAAGAGAGATTTGGGTGAGACTTACTTGTAATTTTCCTCTGAGAATCTTCTAAATAAAATTGCTCTCCTTAGACAGTGGATGTAGGCCCTTGTGCTGAACCACTATAATCCTTGTCTTGTTCTTTTCTCTTCTTCAACTTCTTGCTCTATCTTCTCTTCGTTCGTGTTCTGCTTTCTGAGAAGATTTGTTCTGAATTTGGTCCTTCAATTTGGGTGTGTATTTCGTCTGGGCTGCATGCTGAATTTTGTGGTGTTCTGTTGTTGAACTCTCGTGGCAAAATCTCTTGGTTCAACGTGTCATACACCAACAGTGGTATCAGAGCCAGAAACTCAAATCAAGAATCAAATTCTTGAAGCCAAGAATGGCTGTTGCAAGATACGACATAGAGAAATTTGATGGAAAAGGTGACTTTGATCTTTGGAATGCTAAGATCAAAGCAATACTCGGGCAGCAAAAGGCACTGCAAGCACTGTCCGATCCACCAAAGTTTCCATCCTCTATGACTGAAGATGAGAAAGAGATGATAAACATGACTGCATACGGCACTTTGATTCTAAACATAAGTAATAGTGTCCTAAGGCAAGTGATCGATGAAGAAACGCCTCTAAAGATCTGGAAAAAGTTAAATGACCTCTATGAAACTAAAGACGCCCACAATGTGATGTATTTGAGAGAAAGATTTTTCACATTCAAGATGGACTCATCCAAGACACTGTCAGAAAACTTAGATGAGTTCAAGAAAATGACCTCTGAATTCAAGAATCTAGGAGAGAAGATTGGGGATGAAAATGAGGCATTTATTCTACTCAACTCACTCCCAGAAGCATATAAGGAGGTAAAAACCGCTCTGAAATATGGTAGAGATAAGATAACAACTAGTATTATCATGTCAGCCATCAGAATAAAGGAGCTTGAACTATTATCCTCGAAAAAGGAGAGTCCAGAGGGGCTCTTTGTTAAAGGGAAGACAAAAACCAGAGAGAATAAACAACAGAATGACGAGAAGAATAAAGCAAAGTTCAAATGCAACTATTGCCACAAGGAGGGGCATTTGAAGAGAGACTGTTATTCACTTAAGAGGAAAAACCAATATCAGAAAAACAAGAAGAATAAGCAACCTGAAGCTGCTGTTGGAGAGAATTCAATATCGTATTCTGATGCATTGGCCACCTCAGATCAGTGCAGTAATGATCTTGAGCCTTTTGAGAAGCACGACTGGATTATAGACTCTGGCTGTTCTTTCCACATGACCCCAGCAAAAGGATGGTTTAGCACATACAAGGAATGGGACGGAGGCATAGTATACATGGGAAACAATAACACATGTCGAGTTATTGGAATTGGCTCTGTCTCATTGAAGCTGAGAGATGGTACGATCAAACTGATTAGGAATGTTAGACATGTTCCTAATCTCAAGAGGAATCTAATATCTCTTGGTATGTTGGACTCCATTGGGTGTTCATATGGTGGAAGTGGAGGCACAATAGAAATTAAAAAGGATCAAAAGACAGTGTTGGTTGGAATAAAAATTAATGGGCTATATGTTGTTAAAGATGTAGAGATGGTTCCCTCGGCATTAACCATCTCAGGAAGTGATCTCACTGAAGGAGATTTGTGGCATAAGAGACTATCTCATATCAGTGCAAGAGGTCTTCAAGCTTTAGCAAAACAGAGCATTATCCCACATGGTGTTGATAATACCATGACATTCTATGAATTTTGTGTTGTGGGGAAGGCCAGAAGGCAGAGTTTCACTAAGTCACAACAAACCTCAAAAGGAATTCTGGAATATGTGCATTCAGACCTTTGGGGGCCAGCATCTTCTACCTCATTAAGTGGCTCAAGGTACTTTCTCACTCTAACTGATGATTTCTCGAGAAAGAGTTGGATTTTCTTCCTAAAAACCAAAGATCAAGTATTTGAGAAATTTAAAGAGTGGAAAATTATGATTGAAAAACAAACCTCTAAGGTTTTAAAATGTCTTAGGACAGATAATGGGCTGGAATTTTGCAATGAACTGTTTGACAACTATTGTAAAAACAATGGTATTTTAAGACACAGAACAGTGAGGTACACCCCACAACAGAATGGAGTCGCAGAGAGGTTGAATAGAACAATAATGGATAGGGTAAGATGTCAGTTAGCAGATGCCATGCTGTCTGAAAGTTTTTGGGCTGAGGCTGCTTCATACACGGTATATACTTTAAATAGATGCCCTCATACCTCACTTAATCTCCTCACCCCTGAAGAAAAATGGTCTGGGAAACCACCAAAACTACAACACCTCAAGGTCTTTGGTTGTGTAGGTTTTGTACATCAGAACCATGGAAAACTGAAGCCAAGAGCAGTAAAGTGCATGTTTCTTGGGTTTACAGAAGGTGTTAAAGGCTATAGACTTTGGCATCCAATTGAGAAAAGGTGCATCAATAGTAGAGATGTAACCTTCAGAGAGCAAGAGATGTACAAACTACAAGACAAGTCAGAAAGTGATGGTCCAATTATCACAGATACAAGAATTGAGGTGGAGCACCAATCACTTCCCTTGAATACAGAAACAGAACATGAAGTTACACCAGAAGAGAGTGAACGGCAATCTGAAGAAGCAGTCATTGAAACAGCCCAAGAACAGACTGATCTAAGAAGTTATTCACTGACAAGAGACAGACAAAGAAGAAATATAGTTCCACCTCACAGATTCAGTGAAGCAGACTGCATCTCTCTAGCTTTAAACGTGGCTGACTCTTTGAGTATGGATGAACCAAGTTGCTTTGAAGAAGCTGTAAATGGTTCTAATGCCAAAGAATGGATTGAGGCTATGAATGAGGAAATGAGGTCCTTAGAAGATAATGGAACCTGGACTTTAAAGCCTCTTCCAAATGGTTATAAACCAATTGCTTCCAAATGGATTTATAAACTGAAGGAAGGCATATCTGGAGTCCTCAAGCCACGGTTTAAAGCACGTTTAGTAGCTAAGGGATACACACAAAAGGAAGGTATTGACTATAACGAGGTGTTCTCCCCTGTAGTCAAACTTACCTCGATTAGACTGCTATTATCACTGGTTGTACAAGAAAATTTAGAACTGGACCAACTTGATGTTAAGACGGCATTTCTACATGGCTTTCTGTCAGAGACCATATATATGAGGCAACCTACTGGTTATGTGAAAAAGGGAGAAGAGGACTTGTTTTGTTTGTTAAACAAGTCCATATATGGCCTCAAACAATCACCTCGGTGTTGGTACCAGAGGTTTGATGAAGTCATCTCTAAGATTGGTTTTCTAAAAAGCACATTCGATAATTGTGTGTATATTAACTCACAGACCTTTAAGCATAATGTCTTTCTACTGTTATATGTAGATGATATGCTCCTAGCAGGTAAATCCAAAGATGATCTGAATAAGGTGAAAGATCTATTGAAAAATGAATTTGACATGAAGGATCTTGGCGAGTCACAGAGAATACTGGGGATAGAAATCAGCAGAAGCAGATGTGATTCTACACTTCACATTAGTCAAACCTCTTACTGTGATAAGGTTATTAAGAGGTTCAATTTGAATGAAGCTAAAGCTGTCCTAACCCCTTTAGCTCAACATTTCAAATTATCATCAGAAAACTCACCTAAAGAGGATGATACAGAGCATCAATCCTTCATGTCTCAAGTTCCGTATGCCCAAGCTGTGGGTAGTCTGAGTTACCTAATGGTATCCACTAGACCCGACTTATCCTATGCCACGAGTATGGTAAGTAGATATATGTCCAACCCAGGTAAAAGACACTGGGAGGCCGTAAAATGGATACTTCGCTACCTAAAAGGAACAAAACAAGCCTCCATAATCTACAGAAAAAACATTCCCACAGAGAATGAAGTCTTTGGTTATGTTGATTCAGACTTCGCTGGGGATCTAGACCGAAGGAGATCATTATCAGACTACTTCTTTCTACTTGGGCAAAATCTATTAAGCTGGAAAGCTTCTTTACAATATGTGGTGGCGCTATCAACCACAGAAGCTGAATTCATTGCTCTTTCAAAGGCAATTAAGGAAGGAATTTGGCTTAAAAATCTTCTTGGTGACTTTGGAATTAAGCAGCCTAAGGTTAGAATTAAGCAGCCTAAGGTTATTAAGAGGTTCAATTTGAATGAAGCTAAAGCTGTCCTAACCCCTTTAGCTCAACATTTCAAATTATCATCAGAAAACTCACCTAAAGAGGATGATACAGAGCATCAATCCTTCATGTCTCAAGTTCCGTATGCCCAAGCTGTGGGTAGTCTGAGTTACCTAATGGTATCCACTAGACCCGACTTATCCTATGCCACGAGTATGGTAAGTAGATATATGTCCAACCCAGGTAAAAGACACTGGGAGGCCGTAAAATGGATACTTCGCTACCTAAAAGGAACAAAACAAGCCTCCATAATCTACAGAAAAAACATTCCCACAGAGAATGAAGTCTTTGGTTATGTTGATTCAGACTTCGCTGGGGATCTAGACCGAAGGAGATCATTATCAGACTACTTCTTTCTACTTGGGCAAAATCTATTAAGCTGGAAAGCTTCTTTACAATATGTGGTGGCGCTATCAACCACAGAAGCTGAATTCATTGCTCTTTCAGAGGCAATTAAGGAAGGAATTTGGCTTAAAAATCTTCTTGGTGACTTTGGAATTAAGCAGCCTAAGGTTAGAATATTTTGTGACAATCAAAGCACAATATTTCTAACTAAGAATCAACAATTCCATAATAGAACCAAGCACATTGACATCAAATTTCACTTTGTTAGAGAAGAAATCGATAAAGGAGAGATTGAGGTGGTGAAAGTACATACCTCAGACAACGCTATTGATATACTCACAAAGCCCCTGACTCAGTTAAAATTCCAGCGGTGTTTAGACTTGGTAGGGTTCTTCCTACCAGAGAAGGGGTAAATAAGGAATAAAATCAGGAGAGCTACTGAGAACTTGTTCGATTCCAAAGGTGGAGATTGTTGAAAAATTACCTGAGTTAGTTGCAATCCAACAAGCTCTTCAGCAAACCTGTCATAACTGAATCCTCAAAAAGTTTAAATACTTCAGTTGCACACAGTAGAAGAAAGGTGTGTGTGTACAAGAGAGATTTGGGTGAGACTTACTTGTAATTTTCCTCTGAGAATCTTCTAAATAAAATTGCTCCCCTTAGACAGTGGATGTAGGCCCTTGTGCTGAACCACTATAATCCTTGTCTTGTTCTTTTCGTCTTCTTCAACTTCTTGCTCTATCTTCTCTTCGTTCGTGTTCTGCTTTCTGAGAAGATTTGTTCTGAATTTGGTCCTTCAATTTGGGTGTGTATTTCGTCTGGGCTGCATGCTGAATTTTGTGGTGTTCTGTTGTTGAACTCTCGTGGCAAAATCTCTTGGTTCAACGTGTCATACACCAATAGATACATTGATAAATGTTCATGTATTAGTGAAAGGTCATATGTATTAGGGTCATACATTGATAAATAGTTGAGATTCAAGGAATGGTCATATGCATTGACAGTTTTTTTATAAAGACATGATTTCAAAGGTGTCCATATGAGCATGCACTCTATGTCAAAGAAGATAAGTATGACAAATTTCTTATTGTTTCATTATATGTCGATGATTTGCTTTTTAATGGAAATGATAAACTGTTGTGTGATGATTTTAAGAATTCCATGAAAAGGGAATTTGAGATGAGTGATATGGGTCTCATCCATTAATTTTTTGGGAATTGACGTTAATAAAAAAGATGGAGAGATTGTCATCTCACAACAAAATTCTTCTCGTGATTTGCTGAATAAATTTAGGATGGAAAATGTTTTTCCTTGCAACACTCCCATGGTTGCAAATTTGAAATTGAGCAAGAATATTGCCGGAGAAGAAGTTGATCCAAGTTTGTATCGAAGTTTAGTTGGAAGCTTGATGTACTTGACCACAACAAAACCTGATATTCTATTTGTTGTAAGTATGTTAAGCAGATTCATAACAAGTTCGAAAAAAAGTAATTGGGAAGAGGGTAAGCGAGTGCTTCGTTACATTCTTGGCACCATTAATTTTGGAATTTATTACAAGAAAGTTCCAGAATCAGTGTTGTCTGATTTTTGTGGTAGTGGCTGGGGTGGTAATGTTGACGATCATAAAAGCACATCTGGTTATGTTTTTAGTATTGGCTCAGGTGTTTTTTCATGGACTTCAAAGAAACAACCTGTTGTTGTTCTTTCTACTACTGAAGCAGAATATACCTCTTTATCTACAGTTGGATGTCAAGCTTTATGGCTTAGATGGATTTTGAAAGAATTGAAGTGTGCTCAAAGAAGTGAGACTATTTTATTTTGCGATAATGGCTCTGCCATAGCATTATCAAAGAATCCAGTTTTTCATGGAAGAAGCAAGCATATTAGAATCAAGTATCATTTTATTAGAGATTTGGTTAAAGATTGAGAAGTGACGGTGAAACATTGCAAGACTCAAGATCAGGTGGCGAATATTTTTACGAAGGAGGCATTGAAGTTTGACTTATTTGTTAATTTCAGAGAAAAACTTGGAGTTGCTCAAGTTTAGAATAAGGGAGGATGATAGAATTAATCTAGACTTATATTCAAATACCATGAATCACATTTAATTAGATACATGAATAGTTGAGATTCAAGGAATGGTTGGATACATGAATTACAAGATACATTGATAAATGTTCATGTATTAGTGAAAGGTCATATGTATTGGCATTTATCATTGATGTCTTTTGATGTATTTTCCTACTAGTATAAATATGTGTAGGATTTGTCATTTGTAAGCAAGCAAATTAAGAAAATAAAATAATATTGAAGTTCTAGTTTCTCCAATCTTGTGTGAGTGAGAAAACAATCTTCTTCTCTTGTCTCTTGAGTTGTATTGTGAGGGTCTACTTCGTTTCCAACAACTACCTGATTATTCTCATTTGTTTATGTCTGCTTTGTGCCACCTTGTACAACTAGCTGTATTGATTTTTTTTTAATCCTCCTTTTCTATGCTTCAGATTTGTCTACCAAGGTTGTACTGACTATGGTAGGCTTATTCTTTTTGGGAACAATATTAGTTTTTTTCATAACGATATCCTTGTACAGAAGAAGATTTAGTAGCAGAGCGTCTGTTACATCAGTCTCTAAAGAAACCAATAGGATCAAACACCTATTTCCAAGCATAAACAATAATAAGAGAAAATAGTCATTCAAACATTTTATCACTAAATTTCATTTTAAATAACAAAAAATTGGTTTACACAACCCATTCAAATAGCTGAGTTTCTAGGTTTTTGTAGATAATATTGATTTTCTCAAGGAGTTGGAGTACATGGGAGAATCGTGGGATTAATGCCAGCCAGATGAAATCCAATCCCAACTTGAAAAGAATTATTTATGCTTGTCTGTATGTGCCATGATAGTTTGTTTATTGATTTAGACAAACAAATTGTGGCACAAAAAAATTGATACCAACTTAAAGTCTACAACTAGACTGAATGATTCAAAATGAAGAATTGATAGGTATATGTATGATATTAATTTTGTAGATTTATATTAGTTAATATGGAATTTTATCGTTTTGTGTCGGAGTCTTGTGAATTATTTTGTAATTGTTAAGAATGGACTGAACTGATATATATCTACGTGTGTGATGTGGAACAATGAAAAACTAGGAAATTGAGAAAAAACAAGCCAAGTTGCTAGTTCTCTCAGGGGCCGTTTGTTTGACGGTAATCCAAGATGTCCATGGAATGGGCATCTGGATTACCTCGTTTGTTTTGTGGTAATGTTGGATACCTAGGAAATTCGGGATGCCCATACGGGAGGCATCCGAGGAGCTTTTGATGCCCTCGTGAGAGATGGGTTTCAAAGATTCCCATGTTGAGGGCATCTTCGGATGACACTTTTACCCCTCCATTTTACAATTTGTATTTTTATTTAAAAATAAATTAATTTATTCATACACTAAGAAATAACCATTTATTTTTAAAATTTTACATTAAGATGTAAACTAAATGATAGTTATATTGAATAATATTTTAATTTATTTTTTATTTATTCTCTTAATAATAATACTAAACTATATTAAACTAATAGCTAAATTAACTAAAAATTAGTAAGGACATTATTGGTATTATACATAATCTAAGAACTTTCCCGTACAAAAATCCTGCAAAACAAACATAGTTATTTGAATATTCCCATATATTCTTATAAATTATTCCTTCAAACCAAACACGGTTATCTAAAATGTCGGGCATCTATATTTCCGGGTATCTATAATTCCAGGCATCTGAATATTCCGGTTATCTAGATTCCCAAAAAACAAACGGTCCCTCAATGGCAACATGAAGGTAATGCTTTCTTACTTTTACACTAATGCATATTACTCCTTGGAAATGCTCGTGTAATGCATCTTGTAGTTCTTTTACGAATTGGTAATTAGCTTCTTCCTTACTGCACAACAAGTGTTTATAGAATTTATTTGTGAATTATGGTGTTTGCTGTTGAAGATCGTGGCCAAACAAAGCAAAAATTTCGAAGAACAGTGTTGTTTCCGCCCAGATTCTATCTCCAGACAAAACAGCGTCGGGATGCTGTTCAGACAGCGTCTCGACGCTATCGCGATTTCATGCAACGTGCGGCCAGGGTTACGTAGTGCGCTGGAGAAGTTTGAACCAGTTTGGTTCTCTGGTTTGGGCTGGGTTGGGACCTTTTTTGGTCCGGTTCATCCCAATTAAGGAGCGGTTCAGGTTTTTGGTGTCCGGTTCGGGTCGGTTCAGGTGGTCCAGCTTAATTCTAGGGCAGCAAAAGACTGTAATAGGATAGATTATTTGCTTTATTAATGTAATTAAGCTTTAATTTATCCTAGGGGCCAATTAAACCGATTCATTAGCTATTTAAATTTTTTACGGATGTCGTTTAGATATAAATCCCACCTTAGCTTATAAAGCATGCCCATGCATTTATGTATGTTATAATTAGATTATAATGTATGGTTTGAAATGCATGATTGATTTTCATGAGATATTTAATGTATATGAGTTATGTTAAATTCATGAAAAAAGGAAAAGCATGATGCATGTAATTGTTTAGTTAAATATAATAAGTTGTATTTAATAAATTGTATGCAGCATGCTACTTTGATTTACCTTCATTGGCAATAATATAATTGTTATTTTATTGATAAAGGAAATCAAAATTGCGTTGAGCATGAAACATCCATAGTTTAATATAAATGTTATATTAAATTCATGCAATGCAAAATGATATAGTTTAATTTATTAATTGGAATATGATTGTTGATTAAATTCAACTATAGTATGCATGATTATAGGGCTAATCATTAAAATTTGAATAGTTTAAAATTAATGATTAGATATCGTCAATCTATAATCAAGATATGCATGCACACATAGGACCATAGGTTAAAATCAATTAATTTTGATGAGTTAAAATTAATTAGGCCTAAGGTCACATTTCAATAGGATTAGAATTATTTCTTACTTAGTTTTAAATAGTTTTAATTAACTAAGTAGGACCAACATTACTATGATTATAAGGGAACTCTATCAGCAATGCTCTGTCTAAGGTTGGGGGTATTTAAGTTGACGGTATACGGAACACCTCCTACCTGGGAATTGACCTGGAACACCGGAGTTGAATTAATCATAGTTTAATGTTAGATAAAGGTTACTAGCTTTATTAAATATGTTTAATTCACCTAGACTTTAGATCTTATTATAATAGTTATAATAGGATTAGACTTAGATGAATGACTTAGCCAGATTTATCTAGGTTTAAACAAACCCTAAAATATACGATAGGTCACTTTAGTGGGAGGAAATTTACAAAACTTGATTTAAATCGAGTTTTGCTCTCACGCCCCTATATTCACTACGTGATATCCATGCTCGGCTTCGTGTCGTTTTAGCACGGCCTTCCTTCGGAAAGTGTTTGCATGGATCAATAACAAGGCGAATGGGGAAAGTGTCCATAGTAAGTGGGAGTGGGACACGTGTCAACGTATCCCTTGGTCTCCACCCCTACGTCACAACGTGAGATTCCTATGATTCGTCTGCGTGTTGCCTTGGAGCAATCACCCCTTCGGAGGGCCTAATCATAGGATTCAAAACACCGTGAACTCCTGAAAAGGATAAGGTCACTTAGGCTAATTACCAACAGTTGTCTTTCCTAACGATAACTTGCTGGTGATGGAGTGAAGAACACTCGAGCGGAAGCGTTAGCGGATCTTAGGCACTGATTTTCATTAATTTTGAGGATTAAAAGCATGCTTAAATAAGAACAAAAACAGGGGAATTGAAAACCAACCTTTGAACTTCAAATTCGTGGATCTCACCCAATGTTTCTTTACACGAACGGCTCGTGGACGACCACCGAGATCTTCCCCGCTATTCTCCGGCTTTAGAACGGGCTTGTGGGAACCCGAGCATGATAAATTTAGGAGAAAGAAAGCTTGAGAGAAAATGGGTTTTTGTCAAAGCTTGCCCACGGTTTTCTTTGAATTTTTAGAGAAAATTCAGCATGTATGTTGTGTATCTTCATACAGCAAGCTCCAACTCCTCTTTGTACATAATGCAAGCCTTATATATCAAGAGGTAATTCCAATTTCATGATTTATTATAGTAAATTAGGTGTCAAACCCAAATTGCATCCAAAACCAACTCATATGGTTATGTGTCTTCAATTTGGAATTAACCTCTTGCATTTAATTTCAATTTCAAAAACTGAAATTATTAATTTGAATTAATTCATGTAATTAATTCTAATTTTAATGTTTTAATTTTAAATAAAATCAATTCCAATAATCAATTTTAAGTAAAATTAAATGTTTTAATTTAATATCAAATATTAAATTAGTAGCTCACATTGTTATCGACTTATCTCAAAATCAATTTCATGAACATGAATCCCTATTCATGTGTGTAATATTTAAATCGAGTTTAAATATTTACAAATCTCTCAATATATAGTTTAATTTACAATTAAACCGATATGTTAATATTTTATCAAATATAATCAACGATATCTCCCTTAATCGGATTTGAACGTTTTTTCAAATTCATTCAGCACTCTGTTCTAAGGTTAATCCGTTTGAGCTAGCAGGGGGACCTAATGGACCTACAGATCATGGGCTCCAACGATCCGAGATTAACCGGTTGAACTCTTTCAATCCAAGTTAACCAACATTCGTTAACTGACGGGACACTCCACTATAGCCCGTAGCTGAACTCCCCTCACTGTAGATATATTTCTGTCCACCCGATATAACCGTGATTAGTAAGTCAATCTTTCACAGGTTGTTCGTAACTATAGTTAGGTCAAAAAGTCTGTTTTACCCCTATAGCACTTCTTGTTCCTTAAGCCTTCACTGAGTCCATAATGAACAATTGGTTTGTGGTCCCACCACTAAACCTAAAACCTCTCGGGCCAATGAGAGGGCGGCGCGCCTTTGTTCACGTTCCGGAGTCAGTACTTAAGGGAACAACCTCTCTACTATCCCGAAAGACGGGTAGGAGTGAATTCCATCTTGCAGGACTATGCCCCCAGCTATCTACTCGGTCTTATCCCCAAAGTGGCAGGTATATTGAGCGGCGCTTATGGGCCACGCTCACCTATGCAAATCAAAGGATAATCCCGAACAAACAGGAGTTCATAGTTAGCTCAGGATTAAGATCGAGTTACCTAAGTCATCGCTTGAAATAGTCAGTTTCACAGTAAACGACGTTATAAAGTGAAAGTGACTTATTTCGCGGTCCAGTCTTATACAAACTCTTTTGCATAGGACGCCCCCACTCACTTGTCTCTACATGAACGATTTAGGATCACATCGTTTGTATTAAAACAAAGTGGGCCTCGTCACATAGTTTTTCCTAGGATAAGGTACCGAGTCTTATCCCTATACTATAGACCGTTTTAGGCTATGTACTTGAACCTGATCCAGTTTTATGTCACTACATATAGTTCGAGTGTTTCATATCATAGCCATGGACTCTAGTTTATTGGATTTGGGTTTAACAAATGCATAGTTAAACTAACCTTTTGACAACCTAAATTTAAACTATTATAATAAGTTTTATATATAACTTTGTTTCATTTACTATCCACGAGTTTTAGGACATAAACCCCAACAAACTCCCACTTGGACTAAAACTCTAGTGGATTGTTCAACTCATAGACCTAGACCATCTAGATGTCCCTCGAACACTTTTAGCCGTGAGGGCCTTCGTAAATTTTTCAGCAATATTTTATTCTTGAGGATTTCCTCGTGACAATATCCCCTCAACTCATAATCTATTAGATGAGATGTACATTTTTGTTCTATATACTTGCCTCATATTTGGAAAAACTTTCCAAATGAACTTCCTAAGTCCTACAGACTCCTGAACTTGCTTTATAAGTAGCAACTTACAGCTGGTGCGTGCCTCTAAGATCTAAAAGTGGGAGGGTTACACTTACGGGGATAAGTTAATTTGTTAGCAAGTTCTTGACTGAACAACGGTGGTTAACGTCTATAGGAATATGAGTTATTCTGGAGTTAGAGTTGACTGAGAAGTGTCTCATTTTAGAGGAGTAGCTGATCACCCTTCGGTGGTTGTTCCTCTAAACCTCTAAAACATCGTTGCTAAACACAATCAATAGTTTATTAGGGTTCTTTGATTGATTGTTTGCAAAATTGATTGGATTTGTGCAATTGTTTGTATTGCTTGTGTAATGGTTAAGGCCAAGATAACTAATACGATCAATGTTTTTTTTGTTTTCAGCAATGTTTTCCTCAATCTTCGCTTTATTAAAAAATAAAAATTAACCGACGAGAATTTACGTACATGGATATCCAACCTTCATACGATATTGGTTGTAGAGGATCTTTGGTTTGTCTTAATGGAGGAGTGTCCTCCAGTTCCCCCTCGCAATGCAGCCCAGGCTGTAAATGACGCCCACGACTACTAGACTAAGGCCAATGAAAAGGCCCGTGTCTATATCTTGTCCAGTCTAACTGAAGTCTTGGCCAAGAGATATGAGACCGTGGAAACTGCAACGAAAATTATGAATTCCCTTCAGAAGATGTTTGGATTACCATCCTATCAGCTCCACCACGATGCTTTGAAAAATGTTTTCAATGCCCGCATGGAAGAGGGGCATCCTGTTCAAGAACATATTCTCGACATGATGAACCAATTCAACATCGTGGAGGCTAATGGTGGGGTCGTCTGTGAGAGGACTCAAGTTGCGTTCATATTGCATTCGCTTCCATCAAGCTTTATGCAATTTTGAACGAATGCGAGATGACACTCAAGGTTGGAACAGGAGATGTCATTTCAGCAAGTGTAGTGGGAGCTACAAAGTTGTTTTTCGAAAATAGATTTCTTTATTTAGATAATTTTTATTTAGTTCCTAGGCTTAAAAGGAACTTAATATCTATTTCATGTTTGCTGGAACATATGTACACTGTTAATTTTCTAATGAATGAAGCGTTTATTTACAGAAATGGAGTACTTATTGAAGGGATAAAAGCCCTACGCAGCGAAAGATTTTACAGAACCTACACTGTGTTTATATTTTAACCAAAATACCAATACGGATTGCAATGAAAATACAACAGTAAAATCTAATAAAACCTTCTCTATATTGCTATAAAACATGCTTAAAAATATACAAATACCTAGATCTAATCTAGATACAATGATCCTATTGATCAAGGATTGTAGAAACCTTACTTTTGCAGGAAGTTTTGAGCGTTTCACCAACTCCTTGATCTTGATCTTTAAAAATCAACAACGCGAACTCTTTCCTCTTGCTGGAAATTAACCCACGAACACCACCAATCGCTCACACCGGTATTCTCACTGGAATCTTGGTTGAGGTTGCTTGTGGGAGCAATTGGTCACTAAGGGCCCGTTTGGTTTAAGGTTTTATAGATGTCTGTGAATATTATACCTGGAAATAAGATTGTTGGGAATCAAAGATAACTGTGTTTAGTTGTGCATGAGAATGTCATCAGGATTTTATGAGAACAAATTATGTTTGTATTTATTTGTTAGAATTAATCAAGTAAACTTTATGTAATTTTAATAAATTAATCAATAAAATAATCAAAATTAATTCAAACAATTAATAAAAATTAATGAAATAATAATCATGAAATAATTTTAATGGGATAAACTATGTTAATTGTATTAAAAAAATTAACAAATTAAAATTATTTAATTATTTTTTAATAAATATCTTTAACTACAATAATTTAATATATTGTATCCATAAAATTTAATTAGATAAATATTTAATAATAATATGATTATTTATTTATTATAAGAAAATTCAAAAAAGTAATTAATTGATTATAAATAATCGATAAGTAATTAATTATAATTATTGAAAAATGAATTTTTATACTAAATTCATTTAAATGATTTTAATTCAATAATTAAATATATTTTCGATAATATTAACTAAATAATTATAATTTTAGTAAATATGTAATTACATCCCTTTAATAAACTTGGACTAAGTATTTGTTTAAAAGTCCTAAAAAAACGTATTTGTTTAAAAAATTGAAATTCTTGACAAATTATTATTTAATCTAATTAAATAATTTATTATATTATTTTTAATTGGGGCATTTGCATCAATAGCAAAAAAAAAAAATCAATAATTGCAAGCGTGTCTTTGATTTATTGGGTTTGCAGATATAGCAAAACACGTTTGGCCCGACCCAGACACTAACGTAAAAAGACTAAAATAACCTCAGCTCGTCTTCCACTGATATACCAAATATCTAGCATATTAAACCCTAAAAATATACTAGATATTTGGTATATCAATCTACTGATATACTAAATATATAGTAAATATATAGTATACCAGATGTATATTTCGTGAATATAATGTATTAGATATTTGGTATATCAATCAATTGATATACTAAATATATAGTATATCAGATGTATATTTTGTAAATATAATATACTTTACATATGAGCTTTCATTAGTTTAGATGTCTTTGATATACTTCATCAATAAAGAATTAGATACATTAGCTTTATTTTGGGACAATATGTGTGGTAGAGGATTTAAACATCTAACCTCTCGGTTGAATGTGTATATATCAATGATTTTTTTTAATAACAAGTCCTATCATTGATGTATTTAGCTACTCATAATCAGGTATATTTATTAATTATTTGACTAGTAAAGAAAAATGAGGTATATCAACGGTGTATCAACTTTCATAACAGGTATAGATGACAAATATTTATTTTATAAAAGACAAGCATTTCATTTAAAATATGTAAATGATACAACATAATTCAATAAATAGAAAAGAAAATATAACAAATATAAGTAAATAAAGTAACATATCAAGTATATCACTGGTATATCAAATATTATGTTTATCAAATCAAGTATATATTAGATATATTTTTTCAAAAAAAAAAAAGTATATATTAGATATATCATTAGTATATTAGATATATCATTGTATTTATTCGAGTATATCAAATTTGGTATACTTTATATTTCGTATATCAGTAAATATAAAATATATCAGATATACTACTAATATACTTATTGATATACCAACAAGGGTAAAATTGGAATAATAAAAAAAACGGAAATCAGATTTTTAAAATTTTGTTATATTTGCAAACCTAATAAATCATAGTTAAATTTGCAAATATCCTAATATTTTTTGCTACCCATTGCAATTCCCCTTTTTAATTTAGTATCAATTAGTTAATTAATTAATTATATTTAAAATAAAATTGCATATAAAAATAAAAAAAGAAGAGATGGGAAAAGAGAAAATCCATGCTTTTGCAAGGGCATAGAAAGCCATTGCTTATGGGCATAAATGATGCTTGGGAATGCGTTATTTCCTGGGCCCACCACAGAAATCTTGAAACAAACAAGGGTATTAGAAACCCTTGCCCATTCCCATCTCCAAAAACCTTGTACCAAACGGCCCCTAAGGGATTTTGGAGAATTTTTGTTCTCTGTAATGCACAAGAAAATGAGAGAGCTTGAGAGAGAAATTGCCTAACGTCAGCCAAGAGAGGTTATCGATTGGGGAAGAAGTTAATCCAACAGATGAAAACCAACTTCCCCTTAAAACCCTCTCCAACGTGAATTAGGGCTAGGTTAGTGGGGTTGAAGACTTCTTATCAGTTAAAACTGATAAGATAATTAATTATTAATTAAAAAAATATAATTAATAATTAATTAACCAATTAAATTAACAACTAATTTAATAATTACTTATATAAATCACATTTATGCAAATATTCTCACTTATAGATTAGAAGCTCCAACGATATGAGATTAATTGGCTAAACTCATTAACCAAGTTAATCAATGTTCGTTAACTGTGGTTCACTCCACTAAAGAACCACGATTGAACTCTTCTCACTGCAGATATATTTTTGTGTCCGTGGATATCGACCAATAACAGTAAGTCAGTCCTTCACGTGTGTTCGTACCCCACCTAGGTCAAATTACCGTTTTACCCATGGGTTACCTCTTTATCCTTAAGTCTCAGTGCTCCTCTAATGAACAACCTCTTTGAGGTCCAACCAACAAACAGAAGTCCCTTTCGTGCCATAGAGAGGGCAGGGCCAATTATTCAAGACCCGAAGACACCACTTAAGGGAACACACCTCTATTTACCCAAGAGTTGGGAAGGAGTGAACTCCATCTTGTGTGATTATGTTTCCAGCTCCTCACTCGTTCTTGTCCCCAAAATGGTAGGCTTATTGAGTCGGCGAACAAGCCACTCTCACCCATACAAATCAAAGGACAATCCCTCGTGAACAGGAGTCCATAACCCACTCATGATTGAGACCAAGTTGCTTAGGTGATCCTAGGTGAAATAGAAACCTAGCTAGCTAATGGTGTTATAGCTAGTGGTTAACTATTTCGCGGTCCAATCTTATGCAAACTCATTGCACAGGATACCCCCGCTCGCATGTCCACTACATGAATGAGTTGGATCATTGCGTTTGTATCACAACACAAAGCGGGTCGTATCCATAGTGTCACCAGGATAAGGTACCCAACCTTATCCCTATACTATAGACCCTTTAGGCTGTATCTTGAACATTGATCCTCGTATGTCCCTACATACTAGTTCAAGCCGCATACAAACAGTCTAGGATGTTTAGTTTATTGGATTAGGGTTAATAAGACAAGATTACGAGATACAAACAAGATAAATGATCGAAGCATCATTTTATTAATGTTCGGTCAAATGTTACATTTACTATCTACGAGTTTTAGGGCATAAAAACCAACACTTATTTGTTCGGCAAAGTTAGAAAATAACTTATATGTGTTAAGACTAACTGACACTAAAGCTATTTTAAATCATGAGATGTTTAAAACTGCGGAAACACAAAATAAAAGGCAAAGAATTTCTCTAAAAAGTAACAACACATATCTTTGGCGTTTACGTCTTGGTCATATTAACATTGATCGGATTGGTCATTTGGTAAAGAATGGACTTCTAACTGAGTTGGAAGATGATTGATTACCACCCTGTGAATCGTGTCTCGAGGGTAAAATGACATGCCAATTTGTTGGGTACCCTAAAGAAACGAGAGGTGGTTATTTCTACGACCCTTAAGAAAGCAAAGTGTTTGTATCAACAAATTCTACTTTCTTGGAGGAAGACCACATTAGAGATCATAAACCACGTAGTAAATTAGTGTTAGGAGAAGCTACTGAAGAGTCAACAAGAGTTGTCAATGTAGTTGGCCTTTCAACAAGAGTTGATGTAGGAGTCACTTCTTCTGGTCAATCTCGTCCTCCTCACATAGTGGGAGAGCCTCGACGTAGTGGGAGGATTGTTATACAACCTAATCGTTACTTTGGTTTAACTAAAACTCAGGTCGTCATACCTGATGATGGTGTTGAGGATGTAGGGATTGAATCCCAAGCGAAAGCGATTTTCACCGTTCGTGTTTTAATTTCGATTATTTCGAATACCGATACGTTGGACAACAAACACAGAAAATTATTTTCTAAAACTAGATTAAGCATGCAATTAAGATCTAAAACTATTTTAGATATCGAAACCTTACTTGAATTTGGAGGCAAACTGCACTATGCTCCAATTCACGTTCTTCTTCCTCCCAATGAACACAACCACTCGAATTCACCTGCTATCCTCATGGATTGCTGAGAATCGGTTTGTAGGAACCCAAAGTTCGTCTTGGAAAGAGAATTTTAAGCAAAAAAACCTTGTTGTATTTGACAGAGTTCTAGAGAGAAAAATCTAAGAGATTTTGTCTTTGTCTTTTGCGTGAAACTGGAGAGAATGGGGAGGCCAGTGGGTAACCCCTCCCCACTTCACGATAAGTGGGGAGGGAGTTAAAACCCTACAAAATCTCAACCATTGGATCTAATCCAAATGATCTGGACCGTTTAATTATTATCAAATAATAATTAATAATTATTTAAATAATAATAATTAATAATTATTTAAATAATAATAATTAATTATTTAATTAATTATAATTAATTTAATTAAACCAATTTAACAAAATCAATTATAACATATAGTTTTAATTCAATTAAATCATATTCAATTGAATTAAATAGGTCATTCAATTCATTTAAATTAATTGATCCAATATTAATTAAATATCAAATATTTAATTAATTTTATAATTGAATCATATTCAATTTAATCTCTCTCATTTAACCTATAGTTTTAATGTGAATCAAAATGTACATTAATATAAACTATAGTATTAATTTGATTAAATCATATTTAACCAAATTAAATTAATTAATTCCCAATTAATTAATTCATGAATTAATCAAATATCACATATTTAATTAAATTCATAATTCTCTCATTAATTAATTTTGAATCATATCCCAAATTAATTTTATTATAAAGTTTAATTCATTAATTAAACTTATACTATAACGTATCTCCATACATTATATTAATTGCATCAAAATACAATTAACTTAAATTCTCTTTAATAATCAAGACTATATTATCTCAGAACCCGTTATGAGGTAGCAGGTGGACCTAATGAACCTACAGATCAGAAGCTCCAACGATACGAGATTGATTAGCTAAACTCATTAACCGAGTCAATCAACATTCGTTAACTGTGGGTCACTCCACTAAAGACCCACAACTGCACTCTTCTCACTGTAGAATATTTTTGTGTCCACGGATATCAACCAATGTAGTAAGTCAATCCTTCACGTGTGTTCGTAACACCAGTTGGGTCAAATTACCGTTTTACCCATGGGTTACCTCTTGATCCTTAAGTACCACTGATCCCTCTAATGAACAAGTTATTTAGGATTCAACCTCTAAACAAGAGTTCCTCTTGGGCCAGGAGAGGAGGGCACGTCTTTGTTCAAGCCCCAAAATCAGCCCTTAAGGGAACACACATCTACTTGTCCCAATAGGGGAAGGAGTGAATTCCATCATTGTATTGTCATGTCCCCAGCCCCTCACTCAGTCTTGTCCCCAAGAAGGTAGGCTTTTTGAGTCGGCGTGCAGGCCACTCTCACCCGTACTAATCAAAGGACAATCTCTCGTGAGAAGGAGTTCATGATGAAGGAATGAAAATCCTTTGCAGCGGAAGCGTGTATCATATCGTTTCGTTCTTAATAAGGTTTCATAGAAATACCAATACATTGGCCTTAAAATTACAGAAAAATTCTATAATCTAAACAGATTAAGCATGCAATTCTAAATTCTAAACGATTTAGAATTTGAGAAACTTACTTGTTGATGCACAAAGCGTCTCAGAACTATGCTCCAAATACACGAACGGATCGTCATTGACTACTCTAAGAACACCACCATCAAAGAACACCCACTATCCTCTAGATTACTGAAGTAGAGATTGTGGGATCTCGTTTGTCTTGGAAAAAGGGAAGGAAGTTTCAGCAACCTTGCTGTAATTTCTTGAGAGAAATTGAGAGAGATCTTGAGAGCAAATTTTTCAAGAGAGAGACTTGTAAGTCTGCAGAAAAAATCCATCTACTCTATGCCCATCCATCGTTGGTTGAAAGAGAAGGGAGTGAGGGGGAGTTACACGATTAACTCCCCTTACACATGACAACTCCCCATTCCCCAACAAAACTGTTGGGGAATAATAATTATTAATTAATCTCATTAATTTAATAATTATTAATACTATATGTTATATACCTAATTAATTTAACCAAATTAATTTTAGTTAAATTAATTAATAACATATAGTTTTAAAATTCAATTAAATTATATTTAGCTGAATTAATTCAACCAACTAATTAAATATCATATATCTAATTAATACTATATTTGAATTAAACTCAAATATGTCTCTCTCACTTAACCTATAGTTTAATGTGCATCCAATGTATATTAATTATGAACTATAGAATTAATTTAATTAAATCAAGTTTAATTAAATTAAATTAATTAGTTCTCCAATTAATTAATTCATTAATTAAATATCTTATATTTAATTAATTTACTATTTGAATCATATTCAAATAATTCTCCCATAAACTATAGTTTTAATATGAATCTTATTCACATTAAATATAACCTATAGTTCCAATACGAATCTAATTCATATTTAATATTTAAACCCCTTCAAATATTTAATTCTCTCATTAATTAATTTTGAATCACATCCAAAATTAATTTTATAAAGTTTAATTCACTAATTAAACTTATATTATAATGTATCTTCATACATTATCTTAATTGTATCATATACAATATAATTCCCTTAATGAATTTGAACACACTTCAAATTCTATTCAAGACTTTTTAACCTCAGAATCCTTTACGAGCTAGCAGGTGGACCTAATGGACCTACAGATCAGAAGCTCCAACGATACGAGACTAATTGGCTAAACTCATTAACCAAGTTAGTCAACATTCGTTAACTGTGGTTCACTCCACTAAAGACCCACAGTTGCACTATTCTCACTGTAGAATATTTCTGTGTCCACGTGTATTGACCAATAACGGTAAGTCAATCCTTCACGAGTGTTTGTAACGCCAGTTGGGTCAAATTACCATTTTACCCGTAGGTTGCCTCTGGATCCTTAAATACCATTGATCCCTCTAATGAACAAATTGTTTATGATCCAACCACTAAACAGGAGTTCCTCTCAGGCCAGGAGAGGACGACGCGCCTTTGTTCAAGACCCGGAATCAGCCCTTAAGGGAACACACATCTACTTGCCCCAATAGGGGAAGGAGTGAATTTCATCTTGTATTGTCATGTCCCCAGCCCCCACTCGGTCTTGTCCCCAAGAAGGTAGGCTTATTGAGTCAGCGTGCAGGCCACTCTCACCCGTACTAATCAAAGGACAATCCCTCATAAGAAGGAGTTCATGACACACTCAGGATTAAGATTGAGTTACCTAGGTCATCCTATTGAAATAGTAACCTAACTAGTTAACGGTGTAACATCTAGTGGTTTACTATTTTGTGGTATGGTCTTATGCAAACTCATTGCATAGGATACCCCGCTCGCATGTCTCTTACCTGGACGCGTTGGATCAATATGCCTGTATCGAATACAAAGCGGGTCGTATCACATAGTGTTACCAGGATAAGGTACCCAACCTTTTCCCTGTACTATAGACCTTTTAGGTTGTTACTTGAACACCAATCCCTGTATGTCCCCACATACTAGTTCAAGTTACATGTAAACAACCTTGGATCTTAGTTTATTGGATTTGGGTCATATTGTGCAATTCTAGACTTAATATGGCAATAACACTTTATTGCATAAACCTCAATAACACTTTATTGATACAAGTGTATAATTCGTTAATCATTCACTATCTACGAGTTTTAGGACATAAAACCCAACAAACTCGCACTTGGACTAAAAATCTAGTTTAGTGGGATTGTACAATAATCTATCCCAGCACTGGGTGTATCACATGTATAATACATAAAACGTATTTACAATGTACAAATACAATAAACTAGGGCATCACTATACCCATTAAATAATGGTATCACTATACCCATTACACTTCTCCCACTTGCCCTAGATTACATCTTTGTACATAACTCGTAGACCTAGACCATCTAGATGACCCTCATACACTTTAGCCGAGAGAGCCTTCGTGAATGAATCAACAATATATCCTTTAGATTCAATGTGCTCGCTTGTCTTGCACTAGGCTATATTTGGAACACCTTCCAAATTAGGCTTGAACTTCCTAAGTCATACAGTCTCTATCGGTGCTTCATAAGCAACTTCTTATTGGCCTATATCGTCGAGACTGCAGATAAGTCGTACTGTAGCTCCTCCATTAAAAGTGAACACAGATACTAATGTAGATTTCCTCAAATCTTAATCAGTTTAAAATCTGTGTCAGTGTATTTTATAAGGATCCAAACCTCAACACCATACACGAGCATATAGAACCTCATTCTCCTAAGACATCGGAGGATGTACATAACGACACTCCAGAGATCAAATCCTGGATTTGATTTATACTTACTGACAACCCTACTGCATAGGGCATATGTCTCATGTCCTCAACTTCTTGAGGTGTCTGAGGACACAATTCCTTAGACATAAGAATTTCATCAATGAAAGGCTGTGAAACCTCCATGGAATTCTGTATCTCAAATCTAATCAACATTTGTAGATAAAAGATGTTTGATACATGACTAGCATTTTTGTTCTTACAGTTCTAAACAATTTAAAACTTATGAACAAACTAAGCTTCTCCCAACTTTTATTTGGAAATGAGCTACTAGTCACATTTAATGTCAATAAGTAAACCTACTTCATTCCCAATGAGTAGGACATCAATCACATACAACATGAAGAAAGCTACTGAACTACTGATGATCTTCTTGTAGATTCAAGACTCATCAATGTCCTTATTAAAGCCAAAAGATCTGATCACCGTATCAAATCTTACATTCCAAGATCAAAATGCTTAGGTCAATCCATGAATGGACCACTTGAGCTTGCAAACCCTTTTGCTTTTGATCTTGCTCAATGGACCCTTCTGGTTGAGACCTTAAATGTCTCGTTTCCTCTTGTAAATCCACTTGTGATATGAACCAAGACATCATTGCTTTACCTCCAGGACCAATCACACGCTCAAGGGCTAAGCAACTACAATTGGCCTTTGATTCCCACATACAAACAATGGTGGACTCAATTAAGGAAGGTCAAGGAGGGGAAACTGAACAAAAACTCTATATATTATGTCTAATGTCGCTACAAGATGAAAATAGAGCTTTTTGTTAGAAACTTTTGGGTGTTTTATGTTTTGAATCAACATTATGACTTTATTTAGGTTTATTAGTTATTTTAGAATTATTTATTTTAATTAAGTAGGTTTGAGGGTAGATTGGTCTTTTTAGCTAAATAGCTAAACATACTAGGTTTAAAGGATGAATTAGGCGTTGTGTTCAGGAGGTAGTTTTTGGAATGAATTTTCTGTCTTCTTGAAGAAGGAGCCTTTTTCACTCTCTTTGCAATTCTTGAATCCAGGGTTGCAAGCTTGGACATTCAGGTGGGTTTTGATCAACTTGCTTGTGGAGTGTTCAAACCTTGAGTAGGGAACTAGTTCTTCTTACCTCTTGGTCTTTGATCATCAAGGTAATCTTGTCTAATCCTTCCCTTGGGATTGAAATCAAATAGATTCAGAGTTTTAGCGTTGGTGAATTAAGGGTTCAAATAACCAAAGGGTTCTTAATTCTGTTGGGATTGGTGCCCTAAAACTCGTAGATAATGAATGTTAAACGAATTATATACTTATTCGATAAAGGTGTTATCGAGATTGATTCAGTAAAAGTCATTACTGAATAAATTAAATTGCACATATATAACCCAAATCCAATAAACTAAGATCCATGGCTATAGGATGAACACTTGAGCTTTATGTAGAGACATAAAAGTGGATCAAGCTTGAGTAATAGCCAAAACGGTCTATAGTATAGGAATAGGGTTGGGTACCTTATTCTGGAGACACTATGAGACGCGGCCCACTTTATAGATGGTATAGACGATGTGATCCTAAATCGTCCATGTAGAGACATGCGAGTGGGGTTGTCCTATGCAATGAGTTTGCATAAGACAAGAACCGAGAAATAAGTCGCTCTCGCTTTATAACACCGTTTACTGACGAGACTGACTATTTCATGTGATGACCTAGGTAACTCGATTTTAATCCTGAGCTAACTATGAACTCCTGTTTATTTGGGCTTATCCTTAGATCTGCATAGGTGAGAGTGGCTCAGTATCGCCGACTCAATAAGCCTCCCATTTCAGGGATAGGAACGGGTAGATAGCTGGGGACATAGTCGTGCAAGAAGGAATTCACTCCTACCCGAATAAAGGATAGTAGAGAGGTTGTTCCCTTAAGTGCTGACTCTGGGGCTTGAACAAAGGGATCCCGCCCTCTCATTGGCCCGAGAGGGACTCGGTTTATTGGTTGGACCATAAACCAAATGTTCATTAGAGGATCAGTGGGACTTAAGGAACTAGAAGTACTATAGGGGTAAAACGGCTTATTGACCTAGCTATAGCTACGAACAACCTGTGAAGGATCGACTTACTAATCATGGTTAAATCAAGTGGACGGAAATATATCTATAGTGAGGGGAGTGCAACTATCGGGCTATAGTGGAGTGTCCCGATAGTTAACGAATGTTGGCTAGCTTGGACAATGAGATTAGTCGGTTAGCCTCGAATCATTGGAGCCCATGATCTATAGGTCCATTAGGTCCCCCTACTAGCTCATATCGGAATTAAGCCTAGAACAAAAGATAGGAAGCTTTGAATCGTTCAAAATCGGGAAAAAGGGTATTATCGTAAATTGTGTTTGACACAATAATTTAATTATGAATTAAATTAGAAAATGAGAGATGAAGTATTTAAAAGTGTTTTGAATACTATATATATGTATTAGGAATCATATATATGGAATTGCACAAGATAACAAAGATTAATTAGATTAATCATATCAAAATTAATTTGAAAATTTTCAAATTAATTACCAAGCAATCAATTTCAATTTAGAATTGAAATTGGGGGTAATTTGAAAGCTTGAAATTTGATTTCAATTTGAATTTAGTGGATTTAGTTGGAAATCCACTTAATGCATGATCATTCAAAGTGAAAAGACAACTCACTCATGCATTGTTGCATGTCTTGTGTAATGTACACCTAGAATCCACTTGAGCTTGCAAATACACCATGTGTCTTGTGTCTTGAGGCTTGGCTTTGCATGGAGAATGTCTTTAAAAGGAGTTTGAATCATATTCAAACACAAGAGAGCCATTTCCTTAATGTTATGCTGCTGGAATTTGGACTCAAAGTTCTCCCATCTCTCATTCTTCTCCATTGTTTGATGCTTCAAGCATTCCCTTCCCATTCTCTATCTTATATAGACTCCCACAAGTCGTTCTTGGCCCGGAGTATAGTGGGGAAGACTCTAGAGGTTGTCCAAGGAGCATAGGAGAGGTAAACACCACAAGGAGTTCAACATAAGTGAGCTACAAAGGTTGGTGTTTTCTAAACTCTCTATTCTGTCTTTTCTAGAACATGCATGCTTTAGGAGTCAAATTGAATGTCTTAAGTGCTTTCGATCTTCAATTGCTTCCGCATGTGTAATATGTACACCTTCAAATTCCAATTCGCTAGGGTTTTCATATCATTTGGTATCAGAGCTTAGGCTCTAGATTGGGTATATCATTTTTTTTTTCTTTCCTTTTGTTATTGAGTTTAGTTCCATAATTAGGGTTCTTATGTTTTTATTTTTTTTTTCTTTTTCTTGCTTTTGGGAATTCTTTTTCACTGTTGAGAATCTTTGGAATCCTTTAGAATTATTATTATTTTTATTATTATTTCTTGTTTGATTGATTAGAGTTTTTGATCTTGTTGAAATTTAGCTATGTCAGCTGTACTAGTTGGAAAAAAAATAATAATTCTGAGGTTGAAGAAGATTTGGGAAAAAAAAAGAAGAAAAAAGGGGTAAAGATTTGCGTAAGAAAAAAGGTTATTACGTTGTTGGTGATACATCAATTGATTTTGAAAAAAAAAAAAAAAGAAAAATCTTGAATCAATAATTCAAAGAAGTATATTGGAAAAAGGAAATCTTGAAGCGGTGTAATTGGATATCGATTTTGGTGGAAAAAAAATCTTGAGGCAGTGCAATTGAAGTTGGATTTCGGTGGTTTAGAAGGAAGCTTCAGATGGAAATTGTGCTTTGAAATTAGCTTCTAGCAGTTGTGAAATTGAAGATTGAAAGCTAGACAAATTTCTTGAATTTAGTAGCTGAATTTTTTTTAAGGCTTCAAGCAGATGAATGAATGTTGGTGCAATTGAGTATGGTTGTCGACGCATATGAAATCTTAAAGATCAAACTCTAAGAGTCATTTGAGATTTCAATTTCTAGGGTTCTAAAAGTTAAATCTTGTTAAATTTTGGGGTTTGGGTGAATTTGTGTCTTTCTATTTCTTGAATCTTGTTTCTTTGTTTCTTTTCTTATAAAAAAATATTATTGTCTAGTTGTTTTGCCTTTTCTTTGTTCATCTTGCATAACTCCTTGAGTCTTGAATTTTTTATACTTGACTCTATTTATCTAATTTTGTTCTTTTCTTATCCTAGTTTGTTGAAATCTTGAACATTAGGTTCTTGGTTTTTTTTTTAGTTTTCTGTTTATTGGTACTCTACTTTTTCTTTGCTTGAGTTTGACGCTTTACAATCATTCTTGCTTGGTTTGTTTCTTGTTTGCTTCTTTGATCTTGGTTGCAAAGTATTGGCTCATCACTCTATCTCGAGAGAAACATTTTATGAGGGACAACTACATTAAAGAGTGTAAACACGAGTGAACTATAGCCATTGAGTGAAACACGTGAGGGAGTGAATTGTGAGGTCCATTTTTTTTTCTTCACTTATTTTTCTTTTGCAGTCATGTCGAACACAGGAAATCAACCTAACAATGGCGATGTGCCACAAGGGGAGGGACAAGAACGACTCTTAGAGCAGATCATGCGAAATGTGGAAACCATGGTCAATGAGAGGTTGGATAGAATAGAACAAAGGCTTCAAGCAAGGCAGCAGGTTGAGGAGTTTTCAGAGGATGAGGAAGGTCCAGGGCAAGATTAATATGGAATGGACCATGTTATAGATGAACCTAGAAGATGAGGGAATCAAGGCCTGAGGGGAAGAGGAGGTTTTCGTAATAGAAGGCCACCTGGTAGAAGAGGAAACTACAATGGGGATCGAGGTTTTGGAAACATTAAAGTTAAATTTCCAAAGTTTCATGGTACATCTGACCCTGAAGACTACTTCCAATGGGAACATGAAGCTGGACACATTTTTCATACCAATACTTTCTCAGAAGAAAAGAAGGTAACCATCTCTGTGACACATTTTAGGAGTTACGCGCAAACTTGGTGGGATAAGGTGTGCTCTAAGCGAAGGAGAAACCAAGAGGGTCCCGTAGAAACATGGCTAGAATTAAAAGAGCTCATGAGGAGGCGGTTCATACCAAAACACTACTTGAGGGATTGTGCTCAAAGACTTCAAGCTCTACGTCAAGGGAGCAAAGGTGTTGATGATTATTACAAAGAGATGGAAATGTTGATGGAGAGATTAAACTTAGATGAGGATAAGGAAAACACCATGGCAAGGTTTCTCCATGGTTTACACATTGATGTGGCAGATCGTGTTGAGTTGCAAATGTATGAGGGAATGGAAGAGTTGGTGCACCTTGTAGTGAAAATTGAAAAACAAATTCAAAAGTGCAAATTGAGGTACGCGTCTAAAAACTTTTCCAACTCATCTTCTACTTGGAAACGGGATGGTAAACCCACCGACCTTAAACTTAAGGCCAAGGTCGGCAGTGACAAACCTAAAGATAGGGGTGAAACTTCATCTAAATCAAAACCAAAGACAGAAGCACCCACAGGCCGAAATAGAGATCTTAAGTGTTGGAAATGTCAAGGGGTGGGACATATCAGTCGGGAGTGCCCTAATAGGAGAACAATGATTATTAGGGAAGGTGAGATCATCACAGATGTGAGTGAGGGAGAGGAAGAAAATAATGAGTTCCTATGTGATTGTGAGGGTGAAGAAGAAGTGGAGGATACTAGCCATATATCCTTGGTCACTAGAAGGGCCTTGAGTACATCTATGAGGGAGGATGACTTGGAGAATCAAAGAGAGAATCTTTTTCATACGCGTTGCCTTGTACAAACCTTACCTTGTAGTGTAGTAATTGATAGTGGAAGTTGTACAAATGTCGTGAGTTCTAGTTTGGTTTCTCGATTGAGTTTAGATACTACACCACATCCACGACCCTACAAACTACAATGGCTTAATGATTGTGGTGAACTCAAGGTGACTAAGCAAGTGAAGATTCCTTTTGCCATAGGGAGATATAAGGATGAAGTACTATGTGACGTAGTACCCATGCATGCAGGTGACATTCTCCTTGGTAGGCCTTGGCAATTTGACAGGAAGGTTATTTAGGATAGTTTTCTTAACTGTTACACTTTCACACATAACGGTACGAAAACTATACTTGTACCCCTTTCCCCTAAAGAAGTACTTATTGATCAAACAAAGTTAGAAAAAAGAAAAGAAGAGGTTGCAGCAAAAGCAAAAGAAGAAAGCAAAAAAGAAAAGGGAAAAGAAAAAGAAAATGAGAACTTGAAAGAAAATGAGGGATCGAGAGAAAAGCAAAAAGATAGCTCGCGACCTAGAGAAGAAAAAGAGAGAAAATTAGTAAGTTGGAGTGATAGATCTGGTGAGGTTAGGAAAGCAATGTTTTCAAAACGAACCATACTCATGGTTAAATTTAAAGAAGCTTGCCTACTAACCAAGGAACTTGAATCCTCTTTGCCTAGTGCTTTTGTGTCTCTTTTGCAGGAATTCAGAGGAATTTTTCCCGAGGAGTTGCCTAAGGAGTTACCACCCTTGAGAGGCATAGAGCATAAGATTGATTTCATTCCAGGTGCTCAGATTCCAAATCGACCAGCCTATCGAACCAATCCACAAGAGGCGAAAGAGATTCAAAGGCAGGTTGATGAGTTACTCGCCCAAGGGTATGTACGTGAGAGTTTAATTCCTTGCAGTGTTCCTGTCTTACTTGTACCTAAGAAAGATGGATCTTGGAGAATGTGTGTCGATTGTAGGGCTATAAATAAAATTACAATTAAGTATAGACACTCTATTCCTAAGTTGGATGACATGCTTGATGAATTATATGGTTGTAGCCTATTTACAAAAATAGATTTAAAATCTGGGTACCATCAAATTAGGATGAATGTTGGAGATGAATGGAAAACTGCTTTCAAAACTAAGCATGGTTTATATGAATGGTTGGTTATGCCCTTTGGTTTGACTAATGCACCTAGTACTTTTATGAGACTCATGAACCATGTACTGCGTGACTTTTTAGGAGATTTTGTAGTGGTTTATTTTGATGACATCCTAATATATTCTAAGACACTAGAGGATCATGTTATGCATGTTAGGTGTGTCCTGTTTGCACTAAGAAAGGAAAAGCTTTATGCCAATTTAAAAAAAATGTAGCTTTTGCATGGAAAAGGTAAACTTCCTAGGATTTATAGTGTCTAAACATGGAGTGGAAGTTGATATTGAGAAGGTTAAAGCTATTAGGGAGAGGCCCACACCTAGGAATGCTAGTGAGATTAGGAGCTTTCATGGGCTAGCTGGTTTCTATAGGAGATTCATTAGAGACTTCAGTTCCATAGCTGCACCACTTAATGAACTTATAAAGAAAAATGTAAAGTTTGAGTGGGGAAAAGCTCAAGAACGTGTTTTCACTGATCTGAAGGATAAGTTATGTAATGCACCTTTACTTGCCTTGCCTAATTTTTAGCTAACATTTGAAATTGAGTGTGATGCTAGTGGAATAGGGATTTGAGCTGTTTTAATGCAGAATCAGAGGCCATTAATATATTTTAGTGAGAAGCTGACTAGAGCAACCTTGAAGTATCCTACATATGACAAGGAACTTTATGCGTTGGTGAGAGCGCTGCAAACATGGCAGCATTACTTGTGGCCAAAAGAATTCGTCATTCACACAGATCATCAGAGTTTGCAACATTTGAAGGGTCAAACCAAGCTGAATAGAAGACATGCTAAATGGTTAGAATTCATCGAAACATTTCCCTATGTGATCAAGTACAAGAAAGGTAAAGAAAATGTGGTAGTTGATGCTCTATCTAGGAGGTATGTTTTGCTAAACGCACTTCATACTAAGTTACTTGGCTTCGAACACATTAAAACATTGTATTCACAGGACACTTATTTTGCACCTATTGTTGAATCTCTCATGCACAAACGAGTTGTTCTTGATTATATGATGTTTGATGGCTTCTTGTTTAGAAAGAATAAACTTTACATTCCTACCTGTTCCATTCGTGAATTATTAGTTAAAGAAGCTCATGGGGGCGGTTTAATGGGACATTTCGGGATCGCTAAGACATATGACATGTTAAATGAACACTTCTATTGGCCTAGAATGAGACATGACGTACATAAGGAGTGTGAGAGATGTATTGCATGTAAGGAAGCTAAGTCTAAGTCAAAACCACATGGGCTTTACTTACCTTTGCCAACTCCTAGTGGACCGTGGCTAGATATTTCAATGGATTTTGTTCTTGGGTTGCCTCGATCTAAGAGAGGGAGAGATAGCATGTTTGTAGTCGTTGACAGGTTTAGCAAAATGGCACACTTCATTGCATGTAATAAAACTAATGATGCTAAACATGTGGTTGACTTGTTCTTTAAAGATGTTGTTAAATTGCATGGCATTCCTAAGAGTATTGTTAGTGATAGGGATGTAAAATTTTTAAGCCATTTTTGGAGATTCCTTTGGGGTAAACTTGGTACTAAATTAGTTTACTCCACTACATGTCATCCTCAAACTGATGGACAAACTGAAGTAGTTAATAGGACAATGGTGACTATGCTTAGGGCTATCATAAATAAAAACACCAAAACTTGGGAGGGTTGTCTACCATTCATTGAATTTGCATACAATAGGGCTGTCCATAGTGTCACTAAATGTACTCCATTTGAGATTGTTTATGGGTTTAATCATTTATCACCTATTGACTTGTTACCTTTTCCTTCTAACGAGGTTAAAGAAAAAGAAAAAGCTGACAACAAGGCGACGATCATACAAGAGTTACATAAAGAGGTTAAAGAAAGAATTGAAAGGCAAAATTCCAAGGTAGCTGTGAGGGTCAACCAACATCGAAAACCTATGATATTCAAGGAGGGAGATTGGGTTTGGGTCCACCTTCGAAAGGAAAGATTTCCACATTTACGAGATTCCAAGCTAAACCCAAGGGGGGATGGACCTTTCCAAGTGATGAAGAAAGTCAATGATAATGCCTATCAAATTGACCTAGAAGGTAAATATGGTGTGAGTGCTACTTTTAATGTTTCTTACTTGACTCCTTTCGATGCAGATGCAGAATTTGATTCGAGGACGAATCCTTCAAAAGGGGGAGAAGATGATATGAACCAAGACATCATTGCTTTACCTCCAGGACCAATCACACGCTCAAGGGCTAAGCAACTACAATTGGCCTTTGATTCCCACATACAAACAATGGTGGACTCAATTAAGGAAGGTCAAGGAGGGGAAACTGAACAGAAACTCTATATATTATGTCTAATGTCGCTACAAGATGAAAATAGAGCTTTTTGTTAGAAACTTTTGGGTGTTTTATGTTTTGAATCAACATTATGACTTTATTTAGGTTTATTAGTTATTTTAGAATTATTTATTTTAATTAAGTAGGTTTGAGGGTAGATTGGTCTTTTTAGCTAAATAGCTAAACAGACTAGGTTTAAAGGATGAATTAGGCGTTGTGTTCAGGAGGTAGTTTTTGGAATGAATTTTCTGTCTTCTTGAAGAAGGAGCCTTTTTCACTCTCTTTGCAATTCTTGAATCCAGGGTTGCAAGCTTGGACATTCAGGTGGGTTTTGATCAACTTGCTTGTGGAGTGTTCAAACCTTGAGTAGGGAACTAGTTCTCCTTACCTCTTGGTCTTTGATCATCAAGGTAATCTTGTCTAATCCTTCCCTTGGGATTGAAATCAAATAGATTCAGGGTTTTAGCGTTGGTGAATTAAGGGTTCAAATAACCAAAGGGTTCTTAATTCCAATTCGCTAGGGTTTTCATATCAACTTGTAACATATAGGTGTTACCCTATCAAGCAAATTTACAAGATCCCAGATGGAATTGAAATGCAAAGACGTCATTTCCAGGTCCATGGCTTTAAACCATTGGTCTTTGTCAACATCATTCATTTTTCTTTCTAAAAGATAATGAATCCTCTATGTCATCATCAAGAATGACGACTTAAGCTTCAAATAAGCTCATGTAATGGTCAGGTTATAACACAACCCTCCCACTACATCAAGGCATTCTCAACTCTTGAGATGAATGTGGCTGACCAAAAGCACTAGCCTTATCAACAACTCTTATTGAATAACCAGACTTATCAACAACTTTTGTTGATTCATTAACAACTCTTGTTAATGTTTCCGTAGCTTTATTAGTTAATTCACTTAAACCGACCTTACTTTATGGCTTATGATTTCTCATATGTTCTTCTTCTGAGAATGAAGCATTTGTCAATACAAATTCTTTATTCTCTTATGGATTGAAGAAGTATATTCTTCTCGTTTCCTTTGGGATTGCCTACAATTAGACATTATTTTGAACGGTATTCCAATTTGTTTTAGGTTAGTCACAAGCACAAGTACTGGACACCCAAAATTTAAAGGAACGTACACAATCTTTACATCCTATCCACAACACAAAATGTGTTTCGAAAACACTTTTGATGGAACGTTGTTCAAAATACACGTTGCAGTCACACTGCATGACCCCAAGACGAGTCAGGCAATTGAGCATAGCTCAACATGGATTGAACCATATCCAATAGAGTTTTAATTCTCCTAACTGAGATTTAGGATGTGATTCCATGAACTATCAAATAGTCCTAGAATCTCAAGTCCCTATACTCAACACATTGATCAGATCAATGTGTTTTTATTATCTCACCTAACAAGTTTTCAACTTCAGTCTTAAGCCCCTTCGAATATCTCAAGAGCTTCAGACTGAAATTGCATTAGGTAGAGATACTCATACCTTTGAATAATCATCCATAAATGAGATGATTTATCCATGCCCTCCCACTGCTTTAAAATACTAGACCACAAGGATCCAAATGTACAAGCTCCAAGGACTCTTTGGCTCTTTTAGCTCTTTTCCAGTAAAAGATCTATTAGTCATATTGCCCATAAGGCATGACTTAATTGGTATTAGAGTGTTCTTCTAACTAACTTAGAAGTATACTCTAGACTAAGCTCCCAATCACATTGAGATAAAAAATAGCTATCACCTTAAGAACCAAAGAAAGGTATTTCCTTTAGGAGATATCCTTTGCCTTTATTTCTATGAGTATAAGCAATCTTAAACAACTCAGTGCTCAAGACTTTCTTTACTCTCGATTAGTCTTAAAACACATAAGTTATTTTTCAGTAAAGTTGAACAAATGTCAGCTCCCTTTCTTAAAATAAAACTTCGTTAGCAGGGAAAGGTATTGAGTAACATTGTTCCAGCATATACGATACAAAAATCAAATTTCTGTTAATCTTCAGGAAATTCATACACATTATCTAATAATGTGTATTTTCTCCCACTAGATAAAATAACTTAATGTTCCCTTTGCCAAAGCCGAGACATACTCTCTAGATCAAAATCTGAGAGTCATCTCACCTAATTGCAATTGTTGCCATGAGCTTATTCCTTAAAAGAAAAAGCAAACGTGACAAGTGGCACCTGAATTAAAAATTCAGGTTGTATCCTCATTTTCCACTATACACGTTTCAATGACTAATAAATCCCATTTATTGTCATTGGTTTTGGCTAGGCAGTTAATGTCATAATCATCATGAACGATTCAAGATGAACTAGACATTTGGACCTGAGGACATTCCTCACTAAAGACTAATCTAATATCATTTACCACAAGTTTGTCGTTTAAGCTAGTTGTATCTTAAACCGTTGTTAATAAAATGACGTAAGACAATGCACATACAAAATTTATATAATTGCTGAAGTAACAAATTACTTGTATTATTAATCGCACCAACCCATTACAAATAATCCAATCAAATTCTGCAAAAACAAACAAGCAATCAAAGAAACCCTATAAAACTATTGATTTAGTATTAATTTAGTTTTTGCAACGATACTTCAGAGGTTTAGAACAACAGCCACCGAAGGGTGGTCAACTACTCCTCCTCTGAATTGAGACAATCTCAACCAAATTCTAACACCAGAATAACTCATATTTCGTTAGCATTTAGTTAGCGTTGTTCGGTCAAAGATTAGTTAACACATTTAACTCATCCCCGTAAGTGTAACTCTCCCACTTTCAAATCCCAGAGGTACGGACCAACAGGCTACCAAAAGGAAAGACAACTATTGGTAATTAACCTAAGTGACCCTATCCATTTCTGGAGTTCACGTTGCTCCGAAACCTATGATCAGGCCCTCCGAAGGGATGGTCACTCCAGGACGACACGCAGGCGGATCATAAGAATCTCACGGTGCGACCTAGGGGTGGAGACCGTAGGATACGTTGACACGTGTCCTGCTCCCACTTACTATAGACATTCTCCCCATTCACCTTGTTATTGACCCATGCAAACACTTTCCGAAGGGAGGCCGCGCCCAAGGCGACACAAAGCCGAGCATGGATCTCACGATGTGAACATAGGGGGACATGAGAGTAAAAACTCAATATGAAAATCTTGTTTTTATATTTTTCCTCCCACTAAAATGTCCTACTGTATTTTAGGGTTATTAAACTTAGATAAACCCGACTAAGTCAATCTATCTAAGTCTATGCCTATTATAACTCTTATAAATAGGTCTTTAATCTAATGTCTAGGTGAATTAAACTCATTTAATTACCTAGTGACATTGCATGCTAACATTAGACTATGATTAATTCAACTCAAGTTTCAGATCGGTTCCCAGGTAGGAGGTGTTCTGTAACTGTCAACTTAAGTACCCCCAGCCTAGACAGAACTTCACCGGGAGAGTTCCCTTATAGCCATAGTAATGTTTTTCCTACTTAGTCCATTAAAACTATTTTAATACTAAGTAAGAATATAATTCTAATCCTATTAGAATTAAAATGAGCTTAGGTCTAATTAATTTTAAACATTTTAAAATTAATTGATTTTAACCTAAGGTCCTATGTTTGCATGCAACTCTTTCCTATAGGTTGACGGTTTCTAATCAATTTTATAACTATTATAAAATTTTAATAATTAGTCCTATAGCATGCTTCTATGGTGTTGGGAAAAATAACAATCAAATTCCAGTTATTAAACACCATAGTATTCATGACGCCGATATTGATAATATAACGATTATATTAATCTAATGTGGTGTCATGCTTCATGCAATTTCAATTTCCTTTAATTAATATCGATTATATTAATTATTCATCAACGAAATTAAATAACATGAAATTTTGACATTAATATAATATAACCCTTATATTAATCTAATTAATGTCATGCTCAATGTTATTCCATTTTCATTAAATTAATATAACAATTTATATCAAATCATACATGAAAACAAACATTGAAATTTTATTTCCATCCATAATATAACTAATTTATTATTACTCATGAAAAAAAACCTAAGCATGCATGCTACATTAATTAAATATAACAATTATATTAAATTAATTAATGTCATGCATCATGCTTTACCAATTTCATATATTTAATATAACAATTATACTAAATAACTCATGAAATTTAAATTCATGCATAATTACCATATATTATAACATTTATAACATAAATATGCATGAAACATGCTTAACCTATGGTGGGATTTTAATCTATATGACATTCATAAAGCATTAAATAGCTAAATAGACCGGTATTTTTGGCACCCTACGACAAAAACAAATGAAAAAATACATTAATTTTAACATAATTTAGCCTTAAACCGCCATGTATAAGGTCTGAACTACCTCGAACCGCTCAGAACCCGCCTGAACCGTGTCATAATTGCCCAAACTGAACCAAAGAGCCTTAAATCGAACCGAAACTGCCTTGACCCGGGCCGAAACCAACTCGAACCGCCCATAACTCCTCACGCGTGCATGGAAAAAATTTAACTGCAAATTTGAAAAATTCCAAGCTGGAACTCACACACTCTCAGAAGCTACCCACAAACATCAGCCAACTAATCCAACCGCCAACATTAGAATTGAAATGGACGCATGAATTCCTATTACGTAACCACTTTTTTTTTTCTCTTTTTCGACCGCGCGTTTTCGTGAATTTGCCTTGGTTCTCGGTCCCAATCCCGGTCGGGAGTTTCCCGGTCACGATCCTGGTCGGGATCCTGATTGGGAAAATTTCTAGACGACTCTGAAAATCTCCGATTCCTCTGTTTTTTGCTCTGTTTTCTGGGTTTTTTTCGTCGTGTAGTGCTGTAAACACCAAATTCGACTCTGATTCAAGCAGATTTCATCAAATTGAAATCCTATTTCACTAGACACGGACTTGCATGACTCGATTTACAACTTTTGCCCAAAAAACACAGGCCTTTACATGATCAAATCATAGAAATTGTAAATCTAGGGTCAAAAATACCTAAACAGTCTATCAGCAAACCATTTACATCCATTATGCAAAATTACCCACCAAAAACCAATGCAAATTTCTTAGAAACGAAATTAAAGAATGATCGAGCTTTGATACCAATTGAAGGAATGAAAATCCTTTGCAGCGGAAGCGTGTATCAGATTGTTTCGTTCTTAATTGGGTTTCATAGAAATACCAATACATTGGCCTCAAAATTGCAGAACAATTCTATAATCTAAACAGATTAAGCATGCAATTCTAAATTCTAAACGATTTAGAATTTGAGAAACTTACTTGTTGATGCACAAAGCGTCTCAGCACTATGCTCCAAATACACGAACGGTTTGTCATTGACCACTCCAAGAACACCACCATCAAAGAACACCGACTATCCTCTGGATTACTGAAGTAGAGATTGTGGGATATCGTTTGTCTTGGAAAAAGGGAAGGAGGTTTCAACAACCTTGTTGTAATTTCTTGAGAGAAATTGAGAGAGATCTTGAGAGCAAATTTTCAAGAGAGAGACTTGTAAGTCTGCAGAAAAAATCCATCTACTCCATGCCCATCCATCGTTGGTTGAACGAGAAGGGAGTGAGGTGGAGTTACACGATTAACTCCCCTTACACATGGCAACTCCCCATTCCCCAAAAAAAAAAAATTGTTGGGGAATAATAATTATTAATTAATCTCATTAATTTAATAATTATTAATACTATATGTTATATACCTTATTAATTTAACCAAATTAATTTTAGTTAAATTAATTAATAACATATAGTTTTAAAATTCAATTAAATCATATTTAACTGAATTAATTCAACCAACTAATTAAATATCATATATCTAATTAATACTATATTTGAATTGAACTCAAATATGTCTCTCTCACTTAACTTATAGTTTTAATGTGCATCCAATGTATATTAATTATGAACTATAGAATTAATTTAATTAAATCAAATTAAATTAAATTAAATTATTTAATTCTCCAATTAATTAATTCATTAATTAAATATCTTATATTTAATTAATTTACTATTTGAATCATATTCAAATAATTCTCTCATAAACTATAGTTTTAATATGAATCTTATTCACATTAAATATAACATATAGTTCCAATGCGAATCTAATTCATATTTAATATTTGAACCCCTTCAAATATTTAATTCTCTCATTAATTAATTTTGAATCACATCCAAAATTAATTTTATAAAGTTTAATTCACTAATTAAACTTATATTATAATGTATCTTCATACATTATCTTAATTGTATCATATACAATATAATTCCCTTAATGAATTTGAACACACTTCAAATTCTATTCAAGATTATTTAACCTTAGAATCCTTTACGAGCTAGCAGGTGGACCTAATGGACCTACAGATCAGAAGCTCCAACAATACGAGACTAATTGGCTAAACTCATTAACCAAGTTAGTCAACATTCGTTAACTGTGGGTCACTCCACTAAAGACCCACAACTGCACTCTTCTCACTGTAGAATATTTCTGTGTCCACGGATATTGACCAATAACGGTAAGTTATGCTTCACGAATGTTTGTAACGCCAGCTGGATCAAATTACCGTTTTACCCCTGGGTTGTTGTGTTTTATGTCCTAAAACTCGTAGATAGTAAATGAAACAAATTAATCGATCTCAATAAAGTGTTATTTGAATAATTCAGTAATTTGGTTATTGAATAATCGAGTTTGCATTAATAAACCCTAAATCCAATAAACTAAGATCCAAGGTTGTTTAAATGAAACTTGGACTAGTATGTGGGGACATACGGGGATCAGTGTCCAAGTAACAATCTAAAAGCTCTATAGTATAGGGATAAGGCTGGGTACCTTATCCTGGTGACACTATGTGATACGACCCACCTTGTATTCGATACAGATTCAATGATCCAAAGCATCCATGTAGGAGACATGCAGGTGGGGGTATCCTATGCAATGAGTTTGCATATGACCGGACCGCGAAATAGTAACCACTAGATGTAACGTCGTTAACTAGTTTAGGTTTCTATTTATATAGGATGACCTAGGTAACTCAATCTCAATCCTGAGTCTGTTATGAACCCCTTTCAGAAAGGATGGTCCTTAGATTTGTATGAGTGAGAGTGGCCAGTTCGCCGACTCAATATTCCTATCATTTCAGGGGCAAGACCGAATGGGGGCTGGGAACATAACAGTACAAGATGGAATTCACTCATTCCCCTATTTGGGTAAGTAGATGTGTGTTCCCTTAAGGGCTGATTCCGGGGCTTGAACAAAGGCGTGTCGTCCTCTCCTGGCTCGAGAGGAACTCCAGTTTAGTGGTTGGACTCTAAACAACTTGTTCATTAGAGGAATCAGTGGTACTTAAGGAACCAGAGGTAACCTAGGGGTAAAACGGTAATTTGACCCAGTTGGTGTTACGAACACACGTGAAAGATTGACTTACTGCTTGGTCGATATCCGTGGACACAGAAATATTCTACAGTGAGAAGAGTGCAGCTATGGGTCTTTAGTGGAGTAACCCACATATAACGAATGTTGACTAAACTTGGTTAATGAGTTTGACCAATTAGTCTCGTATCATTGGAGCTTCTGATCTGTAGGTCCATTAGGTCCCACTGGTAGCTCGTAAAGAGACTTGAGGTAATTAAGTATAAATTATAAATTGAAAGTGTTCAATTTATTTGGTAATCGTATAATGTATATTGATGCATTATAATATAAAGTTTATGAAACTTTATAATATAATTTTTGAATTAATTCTTGAGAGAAAATATTTGAAAGAGTTCAAATAAATTTAATATGAATTTGATTCATATTAATTTTAATAAAATCCCTAAGATTAAATATATGATGTTTAATTGAGTAATTAATTAATTATGGAATTAATTAATTATTTATTAAAATTAGAGACCTTTTCCTGTTAGGAAAGAAAATATTTGAAAGAGTTCAAATAAATTTAATATGAATTGAATTCATATTAATTTTAATTTTAATAAAATCCCTAAGATTAAATATAAAATATTGAATTGGAAAATTAATTAATTATGGAATTAATTAATTATTTATTAAAATTAGAGATTTTTTCCTATTAGGAAAATGTCTTCCTTTTCCTATTAGGAAAAAAGTCTTGGCCTTTACTATATATAGGACCCCTGAGGTGGGGTGAAAGACATTCCATTTATTCTCCTACTCTCAGAGAATTCCCCTGAATGCTTCCTCTGGACTCCCACCAGTCTCATGCCTCTAGAAGTCTCAGAGTCATACCGGTGTAGCCATAGTGGTGGTGTTCGCACTAGTTCATGATTATTTCACAGGCAGTTGGTGATTTAATCTCAGTCGTCAACGAGAGTAAGTAATTTTTTACTATATATAAATTAGATTTAGATCTAATTTTTTTATGCTTAGCCTTAATATAAATTTAGAATAGTTTTAAAATTATTGTTAATGTATTGATATTTTAGATTAAACAAAATTAATTACGAATCGGTCCCAATCACGCTTCTGCTTTACGGAATTACGAAATTCCTATCCTACAATTGGTATCAGAGCCGATCGTAGATCTAATATTGTTTCTCTAAAATTTGCATTGGCTATTGGTGGGATTGATTAATGCATAATGTATGTATGGTTTGCATTGAACTGCTTAAGTTAATTTTATGGCCATAGATTTTATTGTTTTTATGTGATTTGATCATGTAAGGGCCCGGTGTTTCGGGTATTTTATGTAAAATCGAGTCCTATGTAAGTCCGGGTCTAGAATAGGTTTTTTTATGAGATAAAAATCGAAGAAATCACGACGCTGTCACGATTACAACACACGTTAAGGATTCACAACAGGACAATTCAAGGCGGTTGGGCGGTCCGGTTCACGCGGACTGGGACCGATTTTGTCCCATTCAACTGGAATTTGGCTCGGTTCGTGGTTTCCATAACTGGTTCGAAGTGGTTCGGGTCGGTTCGGGCGATCTAGACCAGTATTTGGAGCTACAGAAGGATTTTTATGATAGAATTTAGCTATAATTATTGTAATTTATGCTTTATTTTATCCTAGGGGCCAAAATTAACCAGTTCAATTGCTATTTATTTGCTTTATGGATGTCATATAGCTTAAATTCCCACCATAGGTTAAGCAAGTTTTCATGCATATTTATGTTATAATTGTTTTTTTTTTTTTTTGTTTTGATAATACATATTTATGTTATAATTGTTATAATGTTTGGTAATTATGCATGAATTTAATTTCATGATTTATTTAGTATAATTGTTATATTAAATATATGAAATTGGTGAAACATGATGCATGACATTAATTTGGCTAAATATAATTATTATATTTAATTAATGTAGCATACATGCTTAGGATTATTTTCGTGAGAATTAATATAATTAGCTATATTATGAATGAAAATAATAAATATAAATCAATGCTTGTTTTCATGTATGATTTAATATAAAATGTTATATTAATTAAATGAAAATGGAATAGCATTGAGCATGACATTAATTAGATTAATATAAGAGTTATATTATATTAATGTCAAATTTCATGTAATTTAATTTCATGGATGTTTAATTAATATAATCGATATTAATTAAATGAAATTGAAATTGCATGAAACATGACACCACTTCAGATTAATATAATCGTTATATTATCGTTATCGACGTCATAATAATATGATGTTTAATAATTAGAATATGATTGTTATTTTTTTAACACCATAGAAGCATGTTATAGGGCTAATCATTAAAATTTTATAATAAGTTATAAATTTGATTAGAAATCGTCAACCTATAACAAAGAGTTGCATGCAAACATAGGACCTTAGGTTAAATTGAATTAATTTTAAAATGTTTAAAATTAATTAGACCTAAGCTCATTATAATTCTAATAGGATTGGAATTATTTTCTTAATTAGAATTAAAAGTTATTTTAATTGACTAAGTAGGAAAAACATTACTATGATTACAAGAGAACTCCACCGGTTAAGTTCTGTCTAAGGTTGGGGGTTCTTAAGATGACAGTTTACGGAACACCCCCTACTTGGGAACTAACCCGGAATACCAGAGTTGAATTAATCATAGTTAAATGTTAGCATGCAATGTCACTAGGTTTATTAAAAGAGTTTAATTCACCTAGATCTTTAGAGTAAAGATTTATCCTAACTATTGGTTATAAGGGAACTCTACAGGTAAAGTTCTGTCTAAGGTTGGAGGTACTTAAGATGACAGTTTACGGGACACCTACTACCTGGGAACTGAGCCGGAACTTGAGTTGAACTCACCATAGTTATATTAGCATGCAATGTCTCTAGGTAATTAAAAGTGTTTAATTCACCAAGACATCAAAGAAAAGACCTATATATATAAAAGTTATATGCAGGCATAGACTTAGATAGATTCACTTAGCCAGAATTTACCTAAGTAATAGACCCTATAATTATAAAAATACTTAGTGGGAGGAAATATATCAAAACAAGATTTTCATAAATCAAGTTTTGCTCTCACGCCCTCAAAAGTTCACAATGTGAGGTTCATGTTTGGCCTCGAGTCACCCTGGGAGTGACCCCCTACGGATGGTGTTTGCATGGATTAATATCAAGGTGAATGAGGGAGTATTTTATAGTAAGTGCGAGTTGGACACGTGTCAACGTATCCTACGGTCTCCTTCATTAGGTTGCACCGTGAGATGCCCATGATCTGCCTGCAAGTCGCCCTGGGAGCGATCACCCTACGGAGGGCTTGATCATGGGAGTCGGAACAATGCAAACTCCAGAAATGGATAGGGTTTCTTAGGTCCATTTCCAACTTTGACTTTCCCTACGGTAGCATTGTTGGGGCCGACCTCTGAAATCTAAAAAATGGAGGGTCACACTTACGAGAAATTGTTAAGGTGTTAATAATTTCCTGACCGAAAAACAGTAGCTAAGAACTATTGGAATATGAGTTATTCCAGGAATAGGGATTGGTTGAGATTGTCTCAATTCAGAGGAGGAGTAGCTGACTACCCTACGGTAGCTGTTGTTCTAAACCTCTGAAGTATCGTTGCAAAATGAATGTTTATTCTATGGGTTGATCATTACTTTTGCTAAATTGATTGGATTAAAATAATAATATTATTTTGTGTAATGGGTTAATGCAACAATACTTATTAAGTTAATTTATTTGTTCTATCAGCAATGAAACATTCTCTGTATGCCTCTAATAACGCCAATTACAAAATTGGTATTTCTAATACAACTAAGAAAATGAACTTAAACACTAAATACATGGAATTGGTATTAACTAAGGACGGTCCTCAAGCCCATATGTCTAATTTATCCGAAATTGTTCATGATGAATATGACATAGACTGCTTAGCACATCTCAATGAAAATAAATTTGATTTATTGATCATTGAAACGTGTATAGTGGAAAATGATGATACAGCCTAGATCCTTGATTCAGGTTCCACTCATCACGTATGCTCTTCCTTTGAGGGAATGAGCTCCAGGCAACAGTTAGATGCTGGGGAAATGACTCTCTGAGTTGGGACTGGGGAGCTCATTTCAGCTAAAGCAGTGGGAGATATTAAAATGTTCTTCTCCAGGGAACGTTATATGTTATTAGATAACGTATATATAGTTCCCAGAATAAAAAGAAATTTGATTTCTATTTCTTGTTTGCTAGAACAAGGGTATTCAGTGTCCTTTTCTGTGAATGAAGCTTTCATTACTAAAAGGGGTGCTGATATATGTTCTGCAAAAATGGAGAACAATTTGTATGTCTTAAGACCAATAGAGTCTAGGGCTATTTTGAACAATGAAATGTTTAAAACAGCTGAGACTCAACCAAAAAGGCAAAAAGTTTCTCAAAGTACCTATCTTTGGCACTTGAGACTTGGCCACATAAATCTCAATAGGATTGGGAGATTGGTTAAGAACGGACTTCTAAGCCAGTTAGAAGATGGTACTTTACCTCCATGTGAGTCATGTCTCGAAGGTAAGATGACCAAACGACCTTTTACTGGAAAAGGTTATCGTGCCAAGGAGCCCTTAGAACTCGTACATACGGATCTCTATGGTCCAATGAATGTAAGAGCTCGAGGAGGGTATGAATATTTCATCTCTTTTATAGATGATTATTCAAGGTATGGTTATTTATACCTAATGAGTCATAAGTCTGAAGCCCTTGAAAAGTTCAAGGAGTACATGACTGAAGTTGAGAACTTGTAGGTAAGACCATTAAAACACTTTGATCTGATCGAGGTGGAGCGTATTTGGACTTAAAATTCCAAAACTATTTGATAGAACATGGAATATCGTCCCAACTCTCAACACCAGGTACACCTCAGCAGAATGGTGTATCTGAAAGGAGAAACAGAACCTTGTTAGACATGGTTCGATCTATGATGAGCTATGCTCAGTTGCCTAGTTCTTTTTGGGGTTATGCAGTAGAGACTGCAGTTTATATTTTGAATGTTGTTCCCTCAAAGAGTGTTTCTGAAACACCATTTGAGCTCTGGAAAGGGCTTAAAGCTAGTTTACGTCATTTCAGAATTTGGGGCTGTCCTGCACATGTGTTAGTAGCAGACCCAAAGAAATTGGATTCACGTTCAAAATTATGTCTATTCGTAGGCTACCCAAAAGAAACAAGAGGTGGATACTTCTTCGATCCAAAAGAAGATAAAGTGTTTGTATCGACAAATGCTACTTTCTTGGAAGAAGACCACGTTAAAGAACACATACCACGCAGTAAAATTGTGTTAAGTGAACTTTCTGGTAAAGCTACAAATGAATCAACAAGAGTTGTTGATGAGGCTGAACCTTCAACAAAAGTTGTTGATGAGCCCAGTTCAGAGGTTGGACCTTCAACAAGAGTTATTGATGAGCCCAGTACATCTGGTCAAGCTCATCCTTCTCAAGAGTTGAGAATGCCTCGACGTAATGGGAGGGTTGTTATTCAACCTGAACGCTATCTGGGTTTAGCAGAAACTCCAACTATCATACTGATGATGGGGTTGAGGATCCATTGACCTTTAGACAGGCAATGAATGATGTGGACCATGACCAGTGGGTCAAAGCTATGGACCTAGAGATGAAGTCTATGTACTTCAATCAAGTCTGGGATCTTGTAGACCTACCTGAAGGGGTTAAACCCATAGGGTGCAAATGGATCTACAAGAGAAAACGAGATGCAGCTGGGAAAATACAGATTTTCAAAGCTCGACTTGTGGCAAAGGGTTATACCCAAAAGGAGGGGGTGGACTATGAGGAAACCTTCTCCCCAGTTGCCATGTTAAAGTCGATAGGAATTCTCTTGTCCATTACCACCTTTTATGATTATGAGATTTGGCAAATAGACGTCAAGACTGCCTTTCTGAATGACAATCTTGATGAGAACATCTTTATGTCTCAACCAGAGGGGTTCGTTGCTCAAGGTCAGGAGCAAAAAGTTTGCAAGCTTAGACGATCCATTTATGGGTTGAAGCAAACTTCCAGATCTTGGAATATAAAGTTTGACACTGCTGTCAAATCTTATGGCTTTGACCAGAACGTTGATGAGCCTTGTGTTTACAAAAGGATTATCAATAATTCAGTAGCTTTTTTGGTGTTGTATGTAGATGATATTCTTCTCATTGGGAATGATGTAGAATATCTAGTTGACATTAAAAAAATGGCTATCGACTGAGTTCCAAATGAAAGATTGGGGTGAAGCTTAGTATGTTCTAGGGATTCAAATTATCAGGAATCGTAAGAACAGAACGTTAGCCCTGTCTCAAGCATCATATATAGATAAGATGTTGTATAGATATAAGATACCGAATTCCAAGAGGGGTTTACTATCCTTCAGACATGGAGTTCATTTGTCTAAGGAACAGTGTCCTAAGACACCTGAAGAAATTGAGGATATGAGACGCATCCCTTATGCTTCAGCTGTGGGTCATCTTATGTATGCCATGTTGTGTACTAAGCCTGACATTTGCTATGCAATTGGGATAGTCAGCAGGTACCAGTCCAATCCAAGGTTAGACCACTGGACTGCAATTAAAAACATCCTCAAGTATCTTCGGAGAACGATAGACTATCAGCTTGTGTATGGCTCTAAGGATTTGATCCTTACAGGATACACAGACTCTAACTTTCAGACTGATAAAGATTCTAGGAAATCCACATCATGGTCAGTATTTACCCTCAACGGGGGAACTGTAGTCTGGCGTAGCATCAAGCAAGGATGCATTGCAGACTCCACCATGGAGGCCGAATATATCGCTGTTTGTGAAGCAGCTAAGGAGGCTGTATGGCTATGGAAGTTCTTGATGGATTTGGAAGTTGTTCCGAATTTGAACTTGCCAATCACCCTTTACTGTAATAATAGTGGTGCAGTGGCAAATTCTAAAGAACCTCGCAGTCATAAAAGAGGCAAGCACATAGAGCGCAAAAATCATCACATTAGAGAGATCGTGCAACGAGGGGACATGATCGTCACGAAGGTAGCCTCTGAGCACAATATTGTTGATCCATTTACGAAGGCTCTCACGGCTAAAGTGTTCGAGGGTCATCTAGAGGGTCTAGGTCTGCGAGATATGTACATAGAATAATCTATGGCAAGTGAGAGAAGTGTAATGGGTATTGTGAATGCCCTAGTTTATTGTATTTATCTGTATTTGTACTTTTCATGTATTATACAGTATTAATACAAACTACTATTCCTACTTCAATGATTATTCATTCAATTTTGATTGTTGATGTACATTGCCCACTAGAGTTTTAGTTCAAGTGGGAGTTGTTGGGTTTTATGCCCTAAAGCTCGTAGATAGTAAATGAAACAAATTAATCGATCTCAATAAAGTGTTATTTGAATAATTCAGTAATTTGGTTATTGAACAATCGAGTTTGCATTAATAAACCCTAAATCCAATAAACTAAGATCCAAGGTTGTTTAAATGAAACTTGTGTTGGGTTTTATGCCCTAAAACTCGTAGATAGTAAATGTACATTTGACCAAACATTAATAAAAGTGATGTATTATTCAATGTTTGTATTATATCTTGTCTTATTAACCCTAATCCAATAAACTAAACATCCAAGGCTAATAGAATGAGGCTTGAACTAGAATGTAGGGACATACGGGGATCAATGTTCAAGTTTTAGCCTAAAGGGTATGTAGTATAGGGATAAGGCTGGGTACCTTATCCTGGTGACACTATGGATACGACCCGTTTTGTATATTGATGCAAACGTAATAATCCAGCGCGTTCATATAGTTGACATGAGAGTGGGGGTATCTTGTGCAATGAGTTTGCACAAAGACCGGACCGCGAACTAGTTAACCACTAACTGTAACACCGTTAGTTAGCTTGGTTTCTATTTCACTAGGATGGCCTAGGCAACTTGGCCTTAATCCTTGGCCTTAATCCTGAGTGGATTATGGACTCCTGTCCATGAGGGATTGTCCTTTGATTTGTACGGGTGAGAGTGGCCTATTCGCCGACTCAATAAGCTTACCTTTTTGGGGACAAGACCGAGTGGGGAGCTGGGAACGTAGTCTTACAAGATGGAATTCACTTCTTCCCAATATTAGGGTAAGTAGAGGTGTGTTCCCTTAAGTGGTGTCTCCGGGTTTTGAACAATGGGCCCTACCCTCTTTATGGCACGAGAGGGACTTCTGTTTGTTGGTTGGACCTCAAACAGGTTGTTCATTAGAGGAGCACTGATACTTAAGGATAAAGAGGTAACTTAGGGGTAAAATGGTAATTTGACCTAGCTGGGGTACGAACACACGTGAAGGGCTAACTTGCTGTTGATGGTCAACATCCGTGGACACAGAAATATATCTACAGTGAGAAGAGTGCATCCGTGGTTCTTTAGTGGAGTGAACCACGGTTAACGAATATTGATTAACTTGGTTAATGAGTTTAGCCAATTAATCTCATATCGTTGGAGCTTCTGATCTGTAGGTCCATTAGGTCCCACTGATAGCTCATTTGGGGCGTTGAGGTAAAATTCTAAGGAAGGATTGAATGTTCGAAGGTGTTCGAATATTAAGCTAAAATATGAATTTGATTCATATTGAAACTATAGGTTATAATTAATGTGCATTGGATGTACATTAGTGCTATAGTTTATGAGAGAGAATAATAATTGAATATATGATATTCAATTTTATTATTTTTTTTTAATTAATTAATTTTGAAATAATTAATTAATTTAGTTTAATTAAATTTGATTTAATTAAACTATAGGTTAAAGAGGGTTATTAATTTAAATGGGATTTAAATTAATGTTGTTTTAATTAATGTTGATTAATTAAAATGTAATTAGTTTTAATTTAAATTTTTTAATTTTAATTTATAATTAATTAAAATATCAGGTAACTGATTGATCAGTTACCTGATGTTATGCGTGCAGTTGCCCTCATTTTACGCTGTTGATCGATAGGTAAAGGGGTGATGTGATTTGGTCAGTTGGATCAATCCTCTCATTCACGCAAACTCTCCCTCTCTCTCACTCTCTCTCGTTTACTCTCTTTGTGATTTTCATAAAGAAAAAACTTCCAGAGAATCCTTAGTGTTTTTTGCTCCCACAAGCTCCCAACGCGAAATCCCTTTCGAGGATACTGGTGTAATCAAGTGGTGGTGTTCGTGGTGTTTTTTCCAGCGAGATAGAGGATCTATTGTTGCTGTTTTTCTGCAAATTCACGAAAAAAAAGACATTGTTTGTCAAGAATTCATCAAGGGTAAGGATTCTTGGTCTAGGATCAATAGGATCCAATTCTAGATTAGATATAGAGTTTTTTTGTTTCTTTTTCAGCATGTTTTATAGTTTTTACAGCATGTATGTTTCTTAATCTTGTTGTAAATAATTTGTTTTTGTCGTCGTATTGGTTTCCCAATCGGCATTTAAACCGATAAAGACCTTTGTTCGTTTTCGCTGCGCTAGGGATTTAATCCCTGCAACTTGGACTAGTATGTGGGGACATACGGGGATCAGTGTCCAAGTAACAACCTAAAAGGTCTATAACATAGGGATAAGACTGGGTACCTTATCCTGGTGACTATGTGATACGACCCACCTTGTATTCGATACAGATGCAATGATCCAAAGCATCCATGTTAGGAGACATGCGGGTGGGGGTATCCTATGCAATGAGTTTGCATATGACCGGACCGCGAAATAGTAACCACTAGATGTAACGTCGTTAACTAGTTTAGGTTTCTATTTCAATAGGATGACCTAGGTAACTCAATCTCAATCCTGAATCTGTTATGAACCCCTTTCAGGAGGGATTGTCCTTAGATTTTTATGGGTGAGAGTGGCCAGTTCGCCGACTCAATAATCCTATCATTTCAGGGGCAAGACCGAATGGGGGCTGAGAACATAACAGTACAAGATGGAATTCACTCCTTCCCCTATTGGGGTAAGTAGATGTGTGTTCCCTTAAGGGCTGATTCCGGGGCTTGAACAAAGGCGCGACGTCCTCTCCTGGCCCGAGAGGAACTCCTGTTTAGTGGTTGGACTCTAAACAACTTGTTCATTAGAGGAATCAGTGGTACTTAAGGAACCAGAGGTAACCCAGGGGTAAAACGGTAATTTGATCCAGCTGGTGTTACGAACACACGTGAAAGATTAACTTACTACTTGGTCGATATCCGTGGACACAAAAATATTCTACAGTGAGAAGATTGCAGCTATGGGTCTTTAGTGGAGTGACTCACAGTTAACAAATGTTGACTAAACTTGGTTAATGAGTTTGACCAATTAGTCTTGTATCGTTGGAGCTTCTGGTCTGTAGGTCCATTAGGTCCCACTGGTAGCTCGTAAAGAGACTTGAGGCAATTAAGTATAAATTATAAATTGAAAGTGTTCAATTTATTTGGGGAATCGTATAATGTATATTGATGCATTATAATATAAAGTTTATGAAACTTTATAATATAATTTTTTAATTAATTTAAAAAATTAATTCTTGAGAGAAAATATTTAAAAGAGTTCAAATAAATTTTATATGAATTGGATCCATATTAATTTTAATAAAATCCCTAAGATTAAATATATGATATTTAATTGGGTAATTAATTAATTATGGAATTAATTAATTATTTATTAAAATTAGACACCTTTTCCTATTAGGAAAGAAAATATTTGAAAAAGTTCAAATAAATTTAATATGAATTGGATTCATATTAATTTTAATTTTAATAAAATCCCTAAGATTAAATATATAATATTTAATTGGAAAATTTATTAATTATGGAATTAATTCATTATTTATTAAAATTAGAGACTTTTTCCTATTAGGAAAAAGGTCTAGGCCTTTACTATATATAGGACCCCTGGGGTGGGGTGAAAGGCATCCCATTCATTCTCCTACTCTCAGAGAATTCCCCTCAAGGCTTCCTCTGGACTCCCACTAGTCTCATGCCTCTAGAAGTCTCAGAGTCATACCGGTGTAGCCATAGTGGTGGTGTTCACACTAGTTCGTGATTATTTCACAAGCAGTTGGTGATTTAATCTGAGTCGTCAACGAGAGAAAGTAATTTGTTACTATATATAAATTAGATTTAGATCTAATTTTTGTATGCTTAGCCTTAATATAAATTATAATAGTTCTAAAATTATTGCCAATGTATTGATATTTTAGATTAAACAAAATTAATTACGAATCGGTCCCAATCACGCTTCCGCTTTACTGAATTACGAAATTCCAATCCTTCATGGGTTACCTCTGGATCCTTAAGTACCACTGATCCCTCTAATGAACAAGTTGTTTATGGTCCAACCACTAAACATGAGTTCCTCTCGGGCCAGGAGAGGACGGCGTGCCTTTGTTCAAGACCCGAAATCAGCCCTTAAGGGAACACACATCTACTTGCCCCAATAGGGGAATGAGTGAATTTCATCTTGTATTGTCATGTCCCCAGCCCCCCACTCGGTCTTGTCCCCAAAAAGGTAGGCTTATTGAGTCAGCGTGCAGGCCACTCTCACCCGTACTAATCAAAGGACAATCCCTCATGAGAAGGAGTTCATGACACACTGAAGATTAAGATTGAGTTACCTAGTTCATCCTATTGAAACAGTAACCTAACTAGTTAACGGTGTTACATCTAGTGGTTTACTATTTCGTGGTCCGGTCTTATGCAAACTCGTTGCATAGGATACCCATGCTCGCATGTCTCCTACATGGACGCATTGGATCAATACACGCTTGTATCAAATACAAAGTGGGTTGTATCACATAGTGTTACAAGGATAAGGTACCCAACATTTTCCTTATACTATAGACCTTTTAAGTTGTTACTTGAACGCCAATCCCCGTATGTCCCCACATACTAGTTCAAGTTACATGTAAACAACCTTGGATCTTAGTTTATTGGATTTGGATCATATTGTGCAATTCTAGACTTAATATGACAATAACACTTTATTGCATAAACCTCAATAACACTTTATTGCATAAACCTCAATAACACTTTATTGATACAAGTGTATAATTCGTTAATCATTCACTATCTACGAGTTTTAGGACATAAAACCCAACAGATGATCCATTGTCTTATCGTCAGGCAACGAATGATGTAGATAAAGACCAATAATGGGTCAAAGCAATGGACCTTGAGATGGAGTCTATGTACTTCAATCAAGTTTGGGAACTTGTAGATCCACCTGAAGGGGTCAAACCCATAGGGTGCAAATGAATCTATAAGATGAAAAGAGATGTAGCTGGGAAAGTACAGACTTTCAAAGCTAGACTTGTAGCAAAGGGTTATACCCAAAGAGAAGGGGTGGGCTATGAGGAAACCTTTTCTCCTGTTGCTATGCTAAAGTCAATAACAATTCTCTTATCCATAGCCACATATTATGACTATGAGATATGGCAAATGGATGTCAAAACTGCTTTTTTGAATGGTAATCTTGACGAGAATATCTTTATCTCTCAACCCGAAGGGTTCATAACCAAGGTCAGGAGCAAAAAGTTTGTAAACTGAATCGATCAATTTATGGGTTGAAACAGGCATCTAGATCTTGGAACATTAGATTTGATACAACAATCAAATCTTTTGGCTTTGACCAAAATGTTGATGAGCCTTGTGTTAACAAGAAGATCAACAGAAACAAAGTAGCTTTCCTGGTACTATATGTTGATGACATCCTACTCATTAGGAATGATGTAGGACATATGTCTGACGTAAAAGAATGACTAGCGGCTCAATTCCAAATGAAAGATTTAGGAGAGGTCCAATATATTCTTGGAATCCAAATTATTCAGGATCGAAAGAACAAAACGCTAGCCCTGTCTCAAACAACGTATATCGACAAAATGTTGTCTCGATATTCCATGTAGAACTCTAAGAAGGGTTTTCTACCTTTCAGGCATGGAGTTCACTTGTCTAAGGAACAGTGCCCTAAGACACCTCAAGAAATTGAAGATATGAGACGGATTCCCTACGCCTCAATTGTGGGCAGCTTAATGTATGCAATGCTCTGCACTAGGCCTGACATTTGTTATGTAGTAGGGATAGTCAGCATATGTCAGTCAAATCCAGTGTTAAACCAATGGACTGCCGTTAAAGGAATCCTCAAGTATCTTAGTAGAACGAGTGACTACATGTAGGTGTTTGGGACTAAAGAGTTAGTTCTAACAGGATACACCGACTCTGAATTCCAGTCTGACAAGGATTGTAGGAAATCCACGTCAGGGTCAGTGTTCACCCTTAACGGGGGGTTGTAGTTTGGAGAAGCATCAAACAAGGATGCATAGCGGACTCAACAATGGAGGTTGAGTATGTAGCTGCTTGTGAAACAGCTAAGGAAGTGGTTTGGCTAAGGAAGTTCTTGACAGATTTGGAAGTTGTTCCAAATATGAACTTACCCATAACATTATACTGTGACAACAGTGGGGCTGTAGCCAATTCGAAAGAACCTCGCAACCACAAACGAGGAATACACATTGAGAGGAAGTATCACCTGATACGGAAGATTGTGCATCGAGGAGATGTGGTCGTTTCCAAGATCGCTTTGGAGCACAACATTGTTGATCCATTTACGAAAGCTTTCTCTGCTAAAGTGTTCGAGGGTTATCTAGAAAGTCTAGGTCTACGAGACATGTATATAGTATCATCTAGGGCAAGTGGGAGATGTGTAATGGATAAGGATGCCCTAGTTTATTGTATTTTGCATATTTACCTTTTATGTAATGTACAATATACATTTACCATTTCCAGCTTTGGATTATTTTGTAAATACTTTTTTCCATTTTCTTGAGTTTTAGTTCAAGTGGGAGTTTGTTGGGTTTTATGCCCTAAAACTTGTAGATAGTAAATGTAACATTTGATCGAACATTAATAAAATGATGTATTATTCATTTATCTTGTTTGTATTGAGTAATATTGTCTTATTAACCCTAATCCAATAAACTAAACATCCTATGCTGTAAGTATGAGGCTTGAACTAGTATGTGGGAACATACGAGGATCACTGTTCAAGATACAGCCTAAAGGGTCTATAGTATAGGGATAAGACTGGGTACCTTATCCTGGTGACATTATGGATACAACTCGCTTTGTATTATCATACAAACACATTGATCCAACGCGTTCATGAAGTGGACATGCGAGTGGGAGTATCCTATGCAATGAGTTTGCATAAGACCATACCGCAAAATAGTTAACCATTAGTTGTAACACCGTTAGCTAACTAGGTTTCTATTTCACTAGGATGACTTAGCCAACTTGGTCTCAATCCAGAGTGAGTTATATGGACTCCTCTTCACGAGGGATTGTCCTTTGATTTGTATGGGTGAGAGTGGCCTGCACGCCGACTCAATAAGCCTACCATTTTGGGGACAAGATCGAGTGAGGAGCTGGAAACATAATCACACAAGATGGAATTCACTCCTTCCCGACTCTAGGGTAAGTAGAGGTGTGTTCCCTTAAGTGGTGTCTCTTGGTCTTGAACAATGGGCCCTGCCCTCTCTATGGCACGATAGGGACTTTTGTTTGTTGGTTGGACCTCAAACAGGTTGTTCATTAGAGGAACACTGGTACTTAAGAATAAAGAGGTAACTTAGGGGTAAAACGGTAATTTGACCTAACTGGGGTACGAACACACGTGAAGAACTGACTTGTTGTTAATGGTCGATATCTGTGGACAAAAAAATAAATCTGCAGTGAGAAGAGTGCAGTTGTGGTTCTATAGTGGAGTGAACCACAGTTAACGAACATTGATTAACTTGGTCAATGAGTTTAGCCAATTAATCTCATATCGTTGGAGCTTTTGATCTGTAGGTCCATAAGGTCCCACTCGTAGCTCACTTAGGGCGTTAAGGTAATTTTCTAAGGGAGAATTGAATATTCGAAGAGGTTCGAATATTAAGTTTAAAATATGAATTGGATTCATATTAAAACTATAGGTTAAAATTAATGCACATTTGATGCACATTAATACTATAGATTATATGAGAGAGATATAATTAAATATATGATATTTAATTATAGTATTAATTAATTATTGAATTAATTAATCATTTGTTTTAATTTAATTTAATTAAATTTGATTTAATTGAATTACATTAAAACTATAGGTTATGTGGGATATTTATATAAATATGTTTTATATAAATTAACTGTTAATTTAATTACATGATTAATTCATAAGTTTATTTATTAATTAATTCATTTTAAATCAGTTTTTGTTAACTAAACAAAAAATGGTCTTCCACTAATGTAGGGTTACACATTATGGAGGAGTCTTTTTAGGAGGTAGTTTTATCATCTGTTAAGATGAAGGCTCCAAGTGTATCGACTCTCTGAGATCTCTCTCTCTCACTTTCTCTCTCTTTTTCCATAGTAAAAGACAGATAAAAAAAAACTCTCCAATTCTCTGAGAATTATCTTGTTCCCACAAGCAACCAATGCGAGATCTTCGTGAGGATACCAGTGTAATCTTTCGGTATTGTTCGCAGTAAATTCCAGCAAGAAAGAAGCAAAGGGGCTGCTGTATTTTCTAGAACGAAAAAGAAGAATTTGGCGAAATTCGGTCAAGATCTTCTACGAAAGTAAGTCCCCTTTAACCCTATGGTCACTAGGATCACATCTAGATTAGATCTAGGTGATTTTATTAATTAATAAGAATGTTTCATAGCCATTTACATCGTATCAAATTTGTTTTTACTGATGTGTTTATATTGTCGTCGTATTAGTGTTCCAATCGACGTTTAGATCGTTTTGGTCCTCTGATAAATTCCACTGCGCTAGGTCTTTTTATCCTTGTAGTTCAAGGTTCACGTTAGTATATTCAAGGTCGGGTGTTCGAATGTTAATGCGCATGACTTTTGAGATTTGTATTTACTTCCTCAAAATGGGTCGACTCAGTGTACATTGACTTCAGGCCTAACTCCCAGTGTTCACCTTCAGCCCAATAAATCAACCCATCAGCGAACCGTCAAACTGCACCAAAAATCGACGGTTCAGTTGCGGTTCATATAATTTCTAGATAGTGAATAAAACAAATAGTAATATACTTGTTCGATAAAGTCGTTATCAAGGTTTTGTTCACTTAAGTTAATAAATAAGTAAATTGCACGTTAAAAAAACCAATGTAGTGACATAAGAATGGATCAAGTTCAAGTAATAGCCTTAATGGTTTTTAGTATAGGGATAAGGTTGGGTACCTTATCTTGGGGTCACTATGAGACGCGACTCACTTTGTATACATTGCAAACGATGTGATCTTGAATCGTCCATGTGAAGACATGCGAGTGGGGGCGTCCTATGCAATGAGTTTTCATAAGACCAAGACCGAGAAATAAGTCACTTTCTTTTATAACGTCGTTTACTATTGAAACTGACTTATTTAGTGCAATGATCTAGGTAACTCGATCTCAATCCTGAGCTAACTATGAACTCTTGTTTATTCGGGATTATCCTTTGAATTGCATGGGTGAGAGTGGCTCGTCATCGCCTACTCAATAAGCCTACCATTTTGGGAATAAGATCGAGTAAATAGCTGGGGACATAGTCTTGCAAGACGAAATTCACTCCTACCCAAATTAGGGATAGTAGAGAGGTTGTTCCCTTAAGTACTGACTCCAGAACTTGAACAAAGTGATCCCACCCTCTCATTGGCCCGAGAGGTATTAGGTTTGATGGTTGGACCACAAACCAATTGTTCATTAGAGGATCAGTGGGACTTAAGGAACTAGATGTAACTTCAGGGGTAAAATGGACTTTTGACCTAGCTATGGTTACAAACAACCTATGAAGGGTTGACTTACTAAGCATGGTTATATCGGGTGGACAGAAATATATCTACAGTGAGGGGAGTGCAACTATCGAGCTATAGTGGAGTGTTGATAACTCTTAGTATAAGAGTTATTTACCTTATCTTTTAGCTTGGATTCTTTAATATGTGAGTAGTTGGCTAGCATATTTTGGCATTTTCTTCTATAAATCTCATGCTTTGGTCTGAATCATCTTTGAGGAAATAGTTAATATTTTGCTACTGTTTTGAAGGTGAAATGCATTAAATTTTGTGTACTTATAGTGCAGATCCATAAAGCCATTTTGGTAGCAGACTAAAGGCAGCATGTGTAGAGTTGAAGTGATTGAGGAGCTGGAGATGGAATTGCTGGATCAATTCTGGAGCAAAGTTCGCACGTGATTCACACGAGGGAAAAATCAATTCATTAAATGAGCTGGCACTTTTTAATACAATCAGCTCTTTCATCCAATGGGAGTCTGCCATCTTGCTGAAAAGAAGCTGATGTAGCCCTGAATTCAATGAAGAGAGGAGTATATTTTTTAGGGCAACCACATTTTGTGAGGAGGTATAAAAAGGAGAAGAAACCAAAAGGGAGAAGTGAAGATACAGACATTAAGACACAGCAGTGTGGAGAAATCGAGAAGGGAAGAGAAGGAGATTCCATAGAAGAAGGAGAAGCTGACATTTGGAAGGAGCATCTTCAGCAACTTTTCCATTTCCGGCTACTTCTTCCTTTATTTTTCTTTCCTCTTCTCTTGAACTTTGTGTAGCTGTGTTTTAGTTTTCTTCATGGCTTTTTCTGGTTGTTTCATTTTGTTTTCAGCTTGTAACATGAACTAATCAACTTAAGGTGAGGATTAGGATACTTTTGTATTAATCTAAACATTGGAGTTGAGCTCCTTAGCTTTCTTAATCTGGTTTTGAGGGTGTTTAATGCTGAAGCAAAGATTTCGTCCGGCCAACCATTTCTTTGCATTGTCATCTTTAGTTTTGGGAAAAACAAGGGTGGCTGAATACTCAAAATCACATTAGCTCCTTGTTAGGGTTAGTAGCTAGCTAAGTGAAGGAGTTAGGGATAACACTTCACCTAATGCACATAATACAGCATGCTTAAATTGAAGTGGGTTAATGGGAATTAATCTGCTATTTTAGGAGATCTGGGAAGATTCTGTGAGAATTTGCTGTGTGGATTGAGAGAGCAAAGTTCTTGCTCCAACATTCAATGTTTAGAGAGATACAAATAGTTCCTAATCCGAGCCTACTTTATTAACCTTGTTGCAAGTTTCGTTTCATTGAGCATTCTGCATTTACCTTGTTTTATGTTCATTTCTGCAATTTATTTTATCAAAGCACCTTAGTTAGGCATTACTCAATTTTTATCGGTTACCATCTTGAATTTGCTAGAAATTAAGTTTGAACATAGGAACTTTCTTGTTCTAATCCCTGTGGAGACGATATTAATATACTTATCACTTGCTGCTGGCCGTGTATACTTGCACGTGCATTGTGTGGATTTCATTGAATATTTTAACCCCACCTTACAAGGCAACAAGTGTCCCGGTAGTTAACGAATGTTGGTTAACTAGGTTAATAAGTTTAGTCGGTTAATCTCGGATCGTTGGAGCCCATGATCTATAGCTCCATTAGGTCCCCCTGCTAGCTCATACGGAATATACCTTAGAATAGTGTGATGAAAGATTTCAAAATGTTCAAATTCATATTAGAGAGTTACTGTTAATTATATTCGATATATTTAACGTAATAGTTTAATTATGGATTAAACTATAATTCGAGAGAGTTTGAAATATTTGAATAGAATTTAACTATTGAAAATATGTATGTGATACATATTTTGGTTTGAATTTGAATTGGGATTCACATTCGAATAATCGATTATGAGAGAGGTCAAGAATGGGTGTCAGGTTTGTTATAATTAATTAATTTAGTGTGTGCTATTAAATTAAATAATTATTATTAACCATGTTGACACCAAGGCAATGATCAAGCTCTTGACTCATCCTTTGTTTATCTTGCTGTCTTCATATGGCAGATTTGAAGTGCATGAAATCATGCTTTAAAAGTTGGGAATTAAAGAGAGGAAAGGGATGCTCTTGGCTGGAAAATAAACTCTCTAAAAAACACAAGAAAATTCTCATGCTTTTTCTCTCCAAAATTCATCACAAATTCGAGTCCCACAACTCGCTCTAGGGCCGAAGGATAGTGGGGAAGGCTTTGTGGTAATCCATAGCTTGCTCGTGATCAATTTCATCCATTGAAGTGCTCGAATTCAGCTTCCAAAGGTTGGTGAACATTTCCTCTGTTTTCGGTTTTATGGATGCATGTGTTTTCTTTCTAAAATTAATTGAAATTTGAGTTGTTTCGATCCATATTGCTTCCGCTAGTGTCTCATACACTCCTTCAATATATTTAATTAATCATATATTTGAACTTCTTCAAATATATTATTCTCTCAATTAATAAAGTTTAATCTCATATCAAACTTTATTTTATAATGTATCACATACATTAAATTAATTGTATCTCATACAATTAACTTAATTCCCCAAAATGAATTTAAGCTATTCAAATTCACTTTAAGACTAATTGTTCTTAATTACCCTTTACGAGCTACCAGGGGATCTAATGGACCTACAGATTAGAAGTTCAGTTAATTGACTAAACTCATTAATCAAGTTAGCCAATATTCATTAACGGTGGGTCACTCCACTAAAGATCCACAAATGCACTCTTCTCACTGTAGAATGTTTATATGTCCACGAATATAGACCAATATTGGTAAGTCAATCCTTCACGATTGTTCGTAACGCAGCTAGGTCAAATTACCATTTTACCCCTGAGTTGCCTTTATCTCCTTAAGTACCAGTGATCCTCTAATGAACAACTTGTTTATGGTCCAACCAATAAACAGAAAGCCCCTCTCAGGCCATTGAGAGGGCGGTATCCCTTTGTTCAAGACCCGGATCACCACTTAAGGGAACACTCATCTACTTCTCCTAAAGGCGGGAATGAGAGAATTTCATCTTGTACCCTCTCGTTCTTGTCTCCAAAATGGTAGGCCTATTGAGTCGGCGAATCTGGTCACTCTCACCCATACAAATCAAATGACAATACCTTGTAGAAAGGAGTTTTTAATATACTCAGGATTGAGATCGGGTTACCTAAGTCATCCTATTAATATATAAAAGACAATAGTTCCTTCACATGTAATTTATTTAACTCGATCTTAATCCCGAGTGTGTCATGATATTTACATGTGAAGGAGCAATTATATCATGGTGATCTGTAAAGTAGATAATAATAGCTATTTTTTCAAACCATGTTGAGTTCTTGACGATCCATAAAGCTAGTCGAGAATCTGTAGGGCTAAGATCAATGACTCAACACATTCGTTTAACATGTGGCTTGTCTTCTAACAAAATTCTTCCAGCAATATTAATACACGAAGACAATCATACAACATGTATATAATCAAAGAATGATATATTAAAGATGATAGAACAAAACACATCTCACCAAAGCTCTTTGACACACATGACCTTGAAGAAAATCACTTTTGGTCCCTAAACTTTCATGAAAGTAACAATTTAGTCCATAAACTTCAATAAGTAACAATTTAGCCCTTGTACTTTAAAAGTTATAATGATTTAGTCCTTAACGTGAAAATTAATGTTGAAATTTAATGAAATTTCTCACATAGATGGATTAATAAACTAATTTGGGACCCAATATGTTTATAAGCTATAAAGTCTAATCATTAAACAAGAAAATTGACATTTAATTTTGATGATTTTTTTGCGACAATGATTAAATTGTTATAAATTTGAAAGTACAGAGACTATGTTGGTACTTAAGTTCATATATTAAATAGTAACAAATCAAAGTTTAGAAACTAAGGGTGTGTTTGGTTTAACTTTTCAAGTGTTTAATTTTGAAAATAAATCATTTTAAAAAAATTTCTAGTGTTTGGCAACCACTAAAAATGACTTATTAGAAAATGAGATTGATAAATAAATTATTTTGAGAGAAACACTTGAAACCAACTTTTTAAAAAAGACTTCATAAGTAAACAATAACTTGTGTATAAAAACATTTGTGAGGAAATGTTACCAAACATATGAGTGTATAAACATTTTTTATACAAAATGTTTTTTTAAAAATGCTTTCTTGAAAAACATTTAAATTAAAATGTATTCCAATCGGACCCTAAATTGTGAGAATATGAAAGTTCAAGGATCCAAGTTATTTTTAAACTTTACATAATAGATGTCGATTTTTCCCATTTGAGTACTCTCTCGCCCCTAATTATAGTCTTGGGCTATAAATATCTCATGACCTTTTACCAAAAAGAAGATTTTACTTTGTAAAACGATCTTGCAAACAAGAGCAAATAAACTGTTTTTTTTTTAATGAAAATTTCCACTCACTTCTCTGTTTTCTTAACCCTAATTTTCCTCCACAAAACTCGAAAAAGTTGAAATCATATCCAAGAAAAAAGGGGAGAAACAACTTTTGACCTTTTTACAACCACATTGTTACAAAAACTTAGTAAAAAGAAGTTAAAACAAAAAACAAACAGCCACCACTATGTTCTTTTTCTTTTTCTTTTTTCCATGGAAACAAACAGAAAGCAAAACAAAATAAAATGTCATCAATCCCTTTCCCATTACAACTTGTCTGTCCATTACATATATATGAATATATATATATATATATATAAGTCCTCAAAATTCCACACAGCTAATTAAACAAAACAATTACCAAATTTATACTAATAATAATTTTTAACCAGAGTGGGCTCACAGAGTAATGATATTGGCGGTGGTGGGTGGATAGTGACGTTGATTTTTTTTTTTTTTTCTTCTTTTTTCTTGCTTTAGTTTTGTGGTTGGTTTTGTTAACTGTGGTTGAGTTTAGAATTAACCATTGTGGTCAATCATTAGGATTCAGCTTGAGGAGTTTCTCACCGAACATGCAACCACCTGAGCCCACTGTCTCAGCTTTGTCTTCACCGCCTGTGGATTTTCTCCTTTTGTTTCCACCATTTTCCCATCATCCAAACACAAAATACAGTCAGATTATTCCTTTAAAAAATTAACCACACACCCAACTTCAAATTAATTTAAACAAATTGGTTAAATTATCAATTTTGTTTTTTAAGAATGTATATTTTTTTTAACATTTTGAATAAAAAATGTTTAGAATTTAAGCGGTCTATTTGATTATATTTCTTCATAAATGTTTTTATACTTGAGTTATTGTAGGCTTAAAAACTCTATTTCAAAATTTTGTTTTTAAGTATTTTTTCAAAATGGTTTATTTCTCAATCTCACCTTGTGCTGCGATGGAAAACACTTTTTTTTTCTCAATCTCACATATTCTCCATCATTTTCCAAAATTAAACACTTGAAAAGTTAAACCAAACACACTTGTTCTCTATGAAATTTTAGGACAATCTGATTCCTAAGGCCTCGTTTGATAACCGTTTCGTTTTTTATTTTTTGGTTTTTAAAAATTAAGCCTATAAACACTACTTTCACCCACAACTTTCTTTTTTTTATTTATCTACATTATTCTTATGTTTTCAAAAACCAAGTCAACTTTTGAAAAAAAAAAAAAAATTGTTTTCAAAAATTTGTGTTTTGTTTTTTAAATTTAGCTAAGAACTCAATTGTCTACTTAACAAAAATGAAAACCATGGTAAAGAAAGGGAGAGAAAACAAACATAATTTTCAAAAACCAAAAACCAAAAACAAAATGGTTATGAAATGGGATCTAAATTATTAAGAAGTTTCTACTAGCTTACTAATCTTAATTTGGTACTAGTATTTTTAAACTTTCATCAATATCAGTGTTTTTTTTTTTTTCTTTTTAATAACAATATCAGTGTTTATAGTTTAAAAACAATTCACATGGATTGTCATATGTGGTTAATTATAGAACTTATACTTCCAAATTATCTATTTTAAAAATTAAAATGTGATCATTTTAGGCTCCGTTCAATAACGATTCCGTTTTTAGTTTGATAACCATATGAGCGGCTTTAGTTTTCTCTTTTACTTTCAACTTTTGGAGACTGCAATACTATAATTTCTCTAATTTTAAAATATAACCAGTATAGCTCTTTTCTGCTAAACTTTTTCAATCCTAATTTGGAACAAACTCTACAGTCTATACCCAAATAATTTTCCAATTTTTTTTTTTCAATTAATGGAGTTAGACAATTACCTTTGTACTAAAAGTTAAAAGTAAGAAATCCTTCTAGAAGTTATGTCTATGACTATTAAAAAAAAAAAAATTACTCTTGGGTAAAATCAATTTCTAAAATTTTAGCCAAACAATACAAATTTGTGTGTTTTTTTTTTAAAAAAAAAGACATATTTTTGGTCATCTATAAGCATCTTAAAGAACATTCCCAAAAAAAAAAAAAAAAAAACACCCCTCAAAATAAACCAAACATCTATTAAACACAAGGGTTAAAAAATGAAATTGAATCGGTCAGACAGAGGTGGTAATTTAAAGTAAAGAGGAAAAAAGAAAAAAGAAAAAAGCATGAAATTGAGGGAATGAATACCGGAGGAGCCGAGAATGGCGAGTGGACTGCCGAGAGGAGAAGGAGAATTGAGGGAATCGCGATCCGGGGATGAAAACGACGTCGTAGACTTGGAGATGGAATCCGAGTAACTTTTGTTTACAGCGTGATACAGTCCCAAAGCTGGCAACGTATCGGAGAGCCGGCTGTCCAACTCGGGCGAGTCGAACCCGAAACCCAACTCCAGACAGGCCTTAAGCTCGTCAAGATCCTCCGCCGTCACGCTCCGGCTCCGCCCTTTCTTGCTCCTCCCCTTCCGCCGCTGCCACGCCTCCTCCCTCGACGCGTCCGGCGACCAAGATCGCTGCTTGTACAGACTCACCGGAACGAACCGAGGCTTGTGGGGCGGAGGCGGCGGAGCGTAGGATTCGGACATGGTGGGTGCGGGTTTGGGTGGGACCCCCGACAGAGCCCCGTGCCCGGGGATGACCGGAGGTCCGGTGGCCTCGCCGGAGGGCTCTATGGCTTTTTTTTCTTTGGATATTTTGTTTTCTTAATAAGAGGGGTTTAGAGGAAGATAGGTTATAATTATAAAGGTGGATATTTTATTTTGGAGGTGGTGGTGGTGGTGGGCCCGAGACGACTTTGGTTTTGGTTGGTCCACGTCTTCTTTCTTTGATGATCTGTCTTCGATTACTCTTTCTTTTATTATTATTTTTTTTTTTGGTTTTTTTAATCTTTCTAATACTTTTATTTATTCCTAATTTACTTTTAGAAAAATACACTTTTGATCCTTCATATTTTAGTTAGATTTCATTTAGGTTCTAGAATTTTCAAATTTGAAATTCTTAACCATAGGGTTTGGATTTTGTTACATTGTTGATCCTTCCGTTTACTTTTTCGTTGAATCCTAGCCACCAACTGCCAGAGTGACCGCCTCCTACCGACCACCACCGTCACCGTTGCTGCAAGAATTTTTTTTTAATCTTTTACTTCCTCTTCCTTTCTTCTTCTTTTCTTTCTTCTCCTTTTTTTCTTCTCCTTTCCCTTGTTTTCTTTTTTTCTTTTCCTCAAAAACCAAAAGCAAAACGGAGGAGGGACCAATTTCTCTGGATTTTTTTTAGTAATGATGTGTATATACTAGTCGGATGGGCAATTTCGTTCTAGATATGAATTGACGTTCCTGTTTTTGTTTTAAAATCAAATGGGTCTATGAGATTTTGGCGGAATGAGGACGACAACAGGGGAAAATCTGATCTCGACGACACCAAAGTTGTCTCTATTTTCTCTTCAACGCAGCCATCGGAGCCACCGGGGATGGTGAAGGCGTCGTTGCACGCGTCGATTTCTAGCTTCGTACTAGATCTGAAACAAAGTCACCGACATGGGTTCCAAATCTGAAATTTGTCAATTTCTTCTTAATGCAGCCGCCGACGTGGGTGATCGGTCTAATTTTTTATACATTTAGAACCTCCAAATTTGCTTCTCTTTATTGAATTCCTTGCAAAAAATCCTTTAAAATGAGTATAATATGTGTATAGGTCCTCGACACTGTGTAGGGTCGAGATGCCATCAATTTTCAATTTTTCCATATTTGAAGGGGCGGCATCGAGACGCTGGCCACGGTGACTTGACGTCGTCGCGTTTTATAAATATATCCCCTTTTTGCGATTTAGGCCATTCTCCTGTCCGTTTTTCCTTCGATTCTCGCCGCAACAGTTTGTTTCTCTCTGTATTTTTCCAGTTTTCATGTGTATTTTCATTAGATTACATTAGTTTTTAGATATAGGAATGGCTAATCGAGCCCCGTCGCTAGTTGGAGCATTGCTATGTCCGGCTAAGTGTAGATTGTCGTAGTTGAAGACTTCGAACGTAAGTTTGGCATTTCTTTGAGGCCTTGAATTTCAGATTTCAATGAATTATTGTTTAATTGTGTTCTTAATTCCAATTTATATTACAATTGATTTGAATCTTTGGATTGACAACCTATTGATTTTGAATCAATTGCTTTGCTAGAATTAGTAGTGAATGAATCTATTGTTGATCTTGATTAAAAGACGTTTTATCCCAATTGGTCAAAATTGCATGATAGATTTAGGAGTTAAGGCTTAGAATTGTATGAATTTAGGCTTTTCCTAGTTTATGCATTCAATCTAACAATCCATCGTTCTTAATGCGATTAAAATCTAATTAGTGAGACGTCATTAGTTAGATTTTTAATTAGGTTCTGGCCTCGATGCATTGGTCGGGTTAGAAATAATTGCGATCATTAACCCCACTGGCTTTTCCAGTGGGTAGTTAGACAATTAACTAATAATTTGATAAATAAGAGAGTCTATGATTTGGAATTGCCAAACTGAATTCGGATAACCAATTGTGCGATCCCGAGGTAAGATTAGCCAGTCCATTCGTCTATTTTCTAGTTATTTAAAAGTTTGTAATTTAATTTCTAGCATTTTTAATTGTTTCATCCTCAAATCACTACAACAAATTGGTCTTTTAATGTCGGACGTAAAAAACCACGCGTGGCTTTCAATGTCGGACACTTAAAAAAGACACGGGTTGTTGGGTTACAATTTTCCTTAGGCCTTTAATGTCGGGCTATGCCTGACATTGTATGTTGGATTTAATGTCGGTCATTTACCTTTAAATAGAATATCTACGCTTTATTTTCTCTCTCCCCGAAAAAACCCACTATTCGTTCCTCTGTTCTCTCCCAACGGCGGCACTTGTTTTTTTCCCTTCCTTCATTTCGATCTTTTCCCCTCAACGTCGATCAAAGACCAGAGCGGTGCCTCCGCAGGCTTGACGAAGCTCTAGTGTGTGGCGAAGAACAACGCCGACGACGCCTCTCTACAATCCGCCCTCGACTGGGCCAACGGTGCAGGCGGCATCGATTGTTCCCCAATCCAGCCCGGCGGCGCCTGCTACGACGCCTCCAACGTCCAAGACATGGCCTCCTTCGCCTTCGATGACTATTTCCTCAAACATGGCATGGTCGACGACAATTGCTTCTTCTAAAACTCTGCCGCTATCACCTCCTTAAACCCTAGTAAGTTTCTGCACTTCGATCTCTCAAATTCTTGATCCAATCTTGAATTCTTTCCAGATCTTTTGTTGTCGATAAACTATTTTTGTTAACTCTAAGAATTTCTTGAATTTAAGTTTTGCAGGGTTTTCTTTTGTTTTTTGTTTGTGCTGCAACATCAATTTATTTGTCTTTCTCAATTTTTTCTATTGGTTTTGTACTTTGTGTTTTTACTTATGGGAAATTAACGCTATGGATGCAGGATCTTTGAGTTCTTCTAATGCTAATCACTCTCGTTGTCCCCTTTAAGAACAACATTTCCAGAAAAAGCATTCTCGAGAAAATGTAAGCGTTTATTCGTAATTGTAGAAATTAAAATCAATTAGATAAAGATGAACTTCTTTTTTTTCATGAGAAATTGTTTGGAGGCGTCGTAGCTGTTAAGGCCCGAGAGCCTCTCGAGCAGCTGGAGGATGCTTTAAGAAAAGCATACATTTTGATCCATAGCTGCCAAGATCTTAGCTATCTCTACTTGTTGGCTATGGGATGGAACGTTGTTTATCAATTCAGGAAGGCTCAAAGTGAAATCGATAGATACCTACGGCTTGTCCCTCTGATTAATCTGGTGGACAATGCTCGAGTCAGAGTAATGATTCATTTTCTTTTACTGTACTTTTGCTATCTGTTTGTTAGTCTTACAAATTTAATGCTGTATACTAGTTTTGTTAAAATTTATATGTCCCGTTTTCTTACTTAGTGATTGGCACCGTTATAAATACTCTTTTACCACATAACTGGCAAATGGAAACTCATCAATTATTAACTACCAAAATGACCAAAATTCATTTTAGTATTTTTGCTACCCGTCCTTTAATATGAATCATTCTATCTTAATTTTAGAAGTAAATATGAAATGGTTCCCAGTAGTTTATTGCGTGTGCTTATTTAACATGGCCCAACTGTATGAAAGTTATTTCTACTATTTTTCTCAGGAGAGGCTTGATGATATTGAAAAGCATCAATGTGAGTATACGTTTGAGGAGGATGACAGAAGGATCCAGGATGTGCTCCTCAAACCAGAATCTATCAAGAACGATGCTTCGATATTGAAAAAAACTATTTCCCGTTCCTACCCAAACTTGGGACTCCACGATGCTCTTCAAAAAGAAAATGAAAAACTCCAGCTTGAGTTGCAAATATCTCAATCTAATATGGATGTTGGCCAATGTCAAATAATCGAACGATTATTTGATATCACAGAAGCCTTATCTGCAAATTATTTTATGGAAAAAGATTTACAGAAAGGCATTCCGACACAACATGAATATAATTATTCTGATGCCAATAGTGAAATTGTTCGTGCGTATGATGAAAGTTTTCACAAGAATAAAGATGCCAGTATGGCAAGGTTGGTTTGTATTTGTTTTGGTCCTTTCTTTGTGTTTTTGTGGGCATATCTATGTATATGATTATTCAGATGCCAGCAGTTTAGTGGTCTTGCAAATGATGAAAGTTTACACTAGGATAAAGATGCCAATATGGCAGTGTTGGTTTTTCTCCCTTCTGCATGCCAGACGTTTGTTCAGTTTATTACTAGAAAGCACATACCCTTACTAAAATTCAGTAGAGGAAATCGCAGATATATATTATACCTTCTAACTTGCATAAAGTTACATAATTTGGGTTGCTTTTACCAATTTTAGGTTATATCATTTAAAATTCAAGAGCCAATCCTGTCCGGTAGCTATTTCATATATATATATGTGTATCTGGTTTGAAAGTTCAAACTCTTCCATCTCCATCAGGTTTAGAATGATTTGGTAAGTTATAAAACTAATATACATAATGTCTGCAAGTGAAATTTCACTTCATGGTATCGTTAATTCTTAGCATATTGAGTGTCTTGAAGTCTCTCATATGGTGGATTCTGTTCCATTTTTCTTTCAGAAAGGGCTCATCAGTTTCATCGAGAAATTGTTTGAACTTGAATCCTCGCCTTGAAGAACAAACCTCCAACGCCAGTTGGGTTGATTCCAAAGGAATTCATTTCCTCTGTTTCTCACTATAAACCTGTTAAGGCCCGTTGCCATATCCCCCAGGTGGGTTGAAGTTTGATAATTTTCCTCAATGATGGGTGACTTTTTGTGAAGAAATCATTAATTGGATTTACTTTCTGATGTTTGAATTTTATTTATGGCAGACCTCTAAAAGGACATTGGATGCTCCTGATCTTGTTGATGATTAATACTTGAATTTGTTGGATTGGGGCAGCGACAACGTGTTTTTCATAGCTTTTGGCAACATTGTGTATTTGTGGAATGCAAACGATGGCTCTACTTCAGAACTTGTAACCGTTGATGATGAAGTTGGTCCTGTGACAAGTGTAAATTGGGCACCTGATGGGATGACATATTGTTGTTGGGTTAAACAATTATGAAGTACAGTTGTGGAATTCAACTGTTAATCGACAGGTTTTCTTTCTAGCCTTGCATTTATAAACTAAGTTTATATATTCATTTAAAAGTAACTGATCAGAATTTGTTTTGGTGATGATTTAATGCAGCTAAGAACTCTGAGAGGTGGGCATAGGATGCGGGTGGGTTCACTGGCATGGAACAATCATATTCTCACAACTGGAGGAACGGATGGGAAGATCATTAACAATGATGTGAGAATTAGAGATCATATTGTGGAAACTTACAGAGGCCATGATCATATTGAGGAAAAAAGTATTCCTCTCCATTATTGCTTGTCTTGTTTAATGTATAATAGTTTTCTAAAAGTGTGTAAAAGTTATATAGGCTTCCTGTAGTATGGTTATTACTCTCTCTTTTTTATATATATTTGATAAAAGATTACATTTATTTTTCTAGGTGTGTTGTCATTTACCAACTTTATTTTAATTTATTGTTAATATTCTTCCAATGTGATAGTAATCTTTTTTTTTTCATTCAAGTTGCAGGCACTCCATCTAATGATAGGCTCATCTAACTTGGGTAAGTACCTAGTTAAGATGATCGGTTATCCTTTAAAATACAAATGCCACCATTACCTATATATTCCTGTTCTTGGATCAAATTTATGTTTGATATTGCATTTGAATATACCTGGTCCATTCTTGAAATAGAATGTAGCGCATTATATTGAAAATGTTAAGAATTTTGGCGAATGTACGTTTGATGAATCTAAAGTATCTATATCATGGTTGAAGTGTTGCATGTATTGATTTAAACTGATTTAGAAGCTATTTACTCTAAAACACAGCAGTCTAACATTTTTGTGCACTTGTATGAATGTGGATTTGCATTTAGCAGACTGGCAATGAATCTTTAACTTTGTACCGTAGCGTTCTTTGTTATTATGTTAATTTCCTTTTCTGGATGTTGTGATTATCAGTGCGTCACATTAACTTTTGAATGTAACAATTCCCCACTCAGAAGGCAGTGGCCTTCCGTGAATGTTTTTTCTTTTGGTCAATGTTCAACTTATTACCATTATTGAAGTAGAAAAGACACAATGTAGTTGTTGATGTTGAGATTACACCACATTCTTTCATGCAGGTTTAAAACACCGTTGACAAACACAAAAAAAGTGGTTGAGAACGGTTGCAGATGATGTGTGTCGATTGTTCTACAACATTTTTATTCATCTTCTCTACTTTACCCGTACGTCTTGAGCTTTAATTTTAGTTTAAGGATTTGATTGGAGATGTGTGCCGATTGTATTTCACTTATACGTTTTTTATTTGTATAAGGTTTGGAATTCATCTTGTTAAGCGAGAACTGTTGCAGATGATGAAATGGATATTCTTGAAAAGAAGCTCGAAGATGAACTTGGGATGTGTACTTATTTTGTTTAGTAATTTTACTTTTTCTTTGTAAATTTGATTCATGGATGTGATTTGTAGATGGACGGAAAGTTTCATATATTATATACACTGTTATATTTTATTAATTAAATTCATGTTCGTTGAGTTTTAGTTGTGTAAAAATACTTTCGAGATTTTATTTTGTGTATGTGTTTAAATTCTATTTTGTTTACAGGTTTTTACAAAATGAAGAAATGGTATTGTTGGTTAGCTAGGTGTGCAACCAACAATTTTTTTTTTTAATTTAATATCGCACATTTAATGTCGGACACTTTTAATGTCACAGCTTTTAATGTCGGGCAATGACCGACATTAAAAACTAACCGACATTAAAAGTGACTTTTAATGTCAGACAAAGAGTGGTTGACCGACATAAAAGGGCCCTTTTAATGTCGGGCAATGACTGACATTAAAAGGGTACTTTTAATGTCGGACAGAGCTTTTAATGTCGGTCATTGACCGACATTAAAAGCGACCGACATTAAAAGAGGCTTTTAAAATCGGGCAATGCCCGACATTAAAAGCGACCGACATTAAAACTTTTAATGTCGGTGTTTTTAATGTCGGTCAGTGACCGACATTAAAGACTTTTAATGTCGGGCATTGCCCGACATTAAAAGCCAAATTTGTTGTAGTGAATTCTTCCATGCCAAACCCCCATTCCAGTTACTAATTCAAAAATCTTAGGTTAATTTAATTAATTCGATTGCTCCCTGCGTTCGACCCCGACCACTATTTCTACAAAAATAGTTGTAGTGCCGTGGAATTGTAAATTTATTTGATCCGAGGACTTGACAAACTCGTTCGATCAGTGGGTTCCAAATCTTTCGTCGTAGGTTCTCATCGCCGATGTTTGTCACCGGAGAAGGAGAAGATCGAGAGTGTTGTGGTTTCTTGTTGTGTTTGTGACTGCTTCATGAATTAAGGAGGGGACGACGTGAGCCTTGCGCGCACGAGGGATTTTCAAAGAAGAGAAACGGAGGGAGGGAGATTTTTTGCCGACAAGAAGAAATCAAGAGAGAGAGGCTATCATCAGTCGGTTCATGGAAAAGAAGAAAGAAAAACGCAGGGGAGAGAGGAAGAAAGGAGAGGGAGGAGAGAGAAGTGAGAGAGAAAAAAAGAAAAAGAAATTAAAAATGGTTTTTTAATTTAAAATAAGAAATAATAATGAAAAATAACAAAATAAATATATTTTTTTAATAAAAATTAAATGACACATCAGATTTCGTTAGTAGTTAATGGAAAAGCTGACAGAAGGACTAAAAATGAATCTAAATGCAAACCTTAGGGGTATATTTGTTGAGTTTGAAAACTTAGGGACCAAAATGAAATCTAACCCAATCCTCAGGGACCAAAAGTGTATTTTCCTTTTTTCTTTATTACAAATTTAGTCCTACAACAAATGTATTAAATTTCCATGAACATGTCTACATTTCAATCAACATTTTCATACATCTTGGATTCGACATCGACATAAGAAATGAATCGACATTTCCATTATACTATAAAAAATAATGAAATATTAACAAAGATAGCAACAAAATATAACTTATGTAAATAAGGTAAAATTTTATTTCTGAATTTAAATAATTTTTTTGAATTATTTGTTTTTAAGATTTTTCTAGAAATATTCGTCGACATCAACATTTCCATCGACATATTCAGGTATACCTCAATTTCTCTAAGTACGAGTTTTTTTTTAATTTAATTGTGTGTATTTAGTGTGAAGAGGAAGATTTTTTTTAGTACAACAACATTTGGGGGTGGGGGAATTCGAACATACCTCTTTTCTTCTTCGTCCTTTTTTTTTTTTTAATAGTGAAAGAAAGAGAGAAGAAATGAGAAGAGAATGGGAGGAGAAGGAAGAAGAAGAAAAGAGAAGGAAAAGAGAGAGAGAGAAAAAAAAGGAAGGGGTCGGCGGAGTGGACGGTCATGGAAGGAGTAAAGAGAAAGGAGAGGGGAGATGAGAAAAGGGAAGGAGAAAGAAAGAAGAGAGGGAAGGGAGAGAAAAATAAAAAAAGAAATAAAATTGATAAAATATTAAAAATTAATAATAATAATTTTGTAATAAAAAATAAATGTCACGTCACATTTTCGTTGGTAATTAACGGAAAAATGGACAGAATGACCAAAATAAAACTAAATTGAAAATTAAGAGACAAAAAATGTCAGAGTGTCCAAACTTAGGGACCAACATGAAATCTAATTCAAATCTTAAGGATCAAAAGTGTATTTTTCCCTAAAAATATTAAAGTTCCAAGCATCAAAATAGAAAATATAAAACTTTAACAAAAGAAAAATTGAATAAATACATATCTCAAAAAATTGAATAAAAAAAGTTTACGCCCGTTTGATAACCATATGGTTTTTTGTTTTTGATTTTTGAAAATTATACTTGTTTTCTCCTAAATTCCCTATCATGGCTTTCATCCGAGTTAAAGTTGCATTTGAATTCCTTGCCAAATTTTAAAAACAAAAACAAGTTTTTGAATTTTTTTTTTTTTTTTTTCCAAAATTGGACTTGGTTTTTGAAAACAAGGTAGAAGATTAATACTAAAACCGAGAAACTTGTGGAAGTATATGTGTATAAGCTTAATTTTCAAAAACCAAAAACCAAAAACAAAATAGTTATCAAACGGAGCCTTAGAGATTCAAATAGAATTTCAATATTATTCTTAATTGTCTTTTGAAAATATTATTTTTGCTAAGTGGGTCCCAGAAAAATGAATTCTTTTCTTTATAATTACTTATGATAATAAAAATATATATATTAATAACATCAAAATCGAAAAATAATATTATATACAATTTTGATTTAATTAAAAATAATCGATGAGCAAATATTTTAATTAGAGTTTGCCTTATTTTGAGCAGGCCTAAGAATAAAATAATTCGGTTGAATTTTAGAGTCGGCGTGTTTCAATTTAATTAAAACGAAATTGAAGTGGTGGAGATGTATAAAATAATTAGGGTTATTATAATGAGTAGCATAATTTGTAAATATAAAAACTTAAAAAAAAAAAAAAAAAAAAACTAGTTAAAAGACCCGCAATAAACGTGAAATTTTATAGTTATTTTTAGGTTAATTTATAATGAATATGAAAGTTAAAACAAAAAAAAAAAAAAAATGAAAGTTAAAACTAAGTTTTATTTTTAAAAAGTCAAAACTATGTATATCTATATATGTATATGAAACTAAACCTTATTTATTTATCCATTAGACATATTTTAAGAAATTTTTTGAAATATGACAACCATATCATGTTAATCACGTTTGACAAAAGAAACAAATTAACTTTGGATATCTACGAAATATTGATTAAATGTAGTAGAATTTAAAAGGTTTCTCTATACAATTATTCTTTAGATCTATTTTGAAATTATGTAAAATATTTATATTTTTAAAATATGCTTTATTATATATATATATCTTTTTTTAACATTTCTCCTATCTATTTTATAATTTTTTTTTTATTTTCTATCTACTAACAAGTTTAAAAACGTTCTCTTTCATAATTTCATTGTTTTTTCTTCTCTTCCATCTCACCACTAAGTAAATGGTAATAAAGTTTCTCCCCTACCTATATACTCTTTATATGCTCATAATTAGAGTCTGAAACTTTACAAAAAAGAAACAAAAATTTTTATGTTATATGTTTATTTATTATTATTTTTTAAATTGTTGATAAGAAACTAAAGTTTTATTTTTTACCATAATCGAAAATATTTTGAGTATAATAAATGAGCAAAATGATTTTCTGTTGTTTAAACATTTTATTTGTATATTTAATGTAAAGGGTTTTGTCGAATTTGAGTGATAAACATGAAGGGAACATTTGATAACGTTCTCGTTTCTCGTTTCTTGTTTCTTGTTTCTTGTTTCCCGTTTCTTATTTTTTAAGAACTAAAAACTGTTTGATAATTATTTCTGTTTCTTGTTTCTCTAACAAAAAGAAACAGAAACAGATATGTGTTTGGTAACTGTTTCTCGTTTCTTGATTTTTAGTTGAAATAAACTTTTTTTACATATAATATAAAAATTATATATAACATACATTAAAATTATAGTAAGAGGTTGTTGGTGGCGGCTGGTCGACAAACGTCAATAGCGGCAAGTAGTCGAAGGTCGACGGTGGCGGCCGATCGACGGAGGTCGATGACAGCCAGTAGTCAGGGGTCGACGGTGACGGTCGGTAGTCGAATGTCAACGGTGGAGGTTGGTCGGCGGAGGTCGACAACGGTCGATAGTTTGAGGTTGGCGGTAGCGGCTGGTTGGCAGAGGTCGACAGCACCCGGTAGATAGAGGTTGACGGAGGCAACCGATAGTCGGAGGTCGACAGTGGCAGCCGGTAGTTGAAGGTCGATGGGGGCGGCCGGTCGGTGGAGGGCGGTTAGCGGAGGTCGACGGCGGTCGGTAGACAAAGGTCGATGGTGGCGGTTGGTCGACGGAGATCGACAACGACTGGTAGTCGGAGGTTGACAGTAGCCGGTAGTCGGAGGTCGATGGTGGTGGTCGGTCGGTAGAGGCCAGTCAATAGAAGTTGACGATAACGGATAGTTGAAGGTCAATGGTGTCGGGCGACGAGGTCGATAGTCAGAGGTTGACGGTAGAGATCGGTTGGCAGAGGTCGGCGACACTCGGTAGACAGAGGTCGACGGTTGCAACGGTAGTCAGAGGTTGACGGTGGCAGTTGTCGAAGGTCGACGGGGCGGTCAGTGAAGGTCGGCAGCGATTAGTAGTCGGAGGTCGACAGTGGCTGGTAGTCGGAGGTCAACGATTGTGGTTGGTCGGCGGAGGTAGTCAGTAGACTTCTATCATTGAAATTTTTTAATTTTGTTATATTTGCAAATAGTTTTGACAAATCTATCAGTGACGATTGATAGAACCAAATTAGTGCCAATTAATTTCCGTAAATCTTGTTTATCCTAATGTTATTATTTGTGAAAATTGACTAATTTTGAGTCTTATTGTGGTATAGGTGACAACGCTCATTTATGTGCGTTATTTAGCCTTAAAAGCTTATGTAATTGTTTGGAAGCAAGGACTTTAATCCTAAAATCTTATCATTCTGAGTCATTTTAGCAAAAGTTGTAGAATCATGAAGGAAATCTTAAAATTATAGAATTTAAGCTTAATTTGTACAAAAAGAGATTATTTTGTAAAGAATTTATCCAAGTAATGTTTTTGTGCAGGAGTATTTGTGAGGAGAATGCTCCCGCATGAAGAGATAAAGGTTAGCGGAGAATAAGGAGTTAAAAGCTGCAATATTGTGCCTGCATCTAGACCTGAGGATGTAAGAATGTGATCAAGTTGCACCCACAAAGCCATATAAGGAAAGAAACCCCATGCTGAAGACAGAATTGTCGAAGCATAACATAGAGGGAAATGCGCCTGAAATGCGACCGCAATTGGGCTTTCCGATAGTATACCGAGATTCACGGGATTTGCACAGAATCATCCGAAAATCCCCAATCTAGCATCAAATCTCCGAGGATCGTGGATTCTTACCTTCCAAGGCCTTCTCACATTGATCTCGGCAGTCAACCTTACCTTCCATGGTCTATAAAAGGGGACAAAGGTGCAAAAAGCAAGAAGAGCTCGGTTGCTTGAAGTTTTCGTCCTTAGGATTTAATTTAGTTTTCTCTTCTCACCTTGTAACCACTCCGAGTTCCGGATCCCTTAGTCTCTGTCTGCTCTTTTATTCGAAAGAAGAAGAAGAAGAGAAAGGCGTGTTTCTCTTTAAAAAAGGGCAAAAGCTAGCTAGATAGAGAGAGAGATCCTTAGTTGAGTCTTGTCTTTATTTTATGCTTTGTACCCTTTAATTTCTAGCAAGTTGTTATCGCTTATCATTTACTTTCAGTTGTAAGTTAATCTTTTGTACTCATTTTATTCTTTAATAGTAATTCATTATTTTTATCTCCATGTTAAGTTTGCTTTTCTTTATATTTTGCATTTTACTTTCAATCATGAGCTAAGCTTCTATTTAGGGGTTCAAATATGTGGATTCCTTGAATAGAAGAAAGCCCCATCTATGCAAAAGCAAAAGCAACTTTGCTCCCTCTAGCATTGTTTGTTTTTGTTGAAATTAGGGTTTAAATGTTAGCTTAAACTGATCACTTAGGTTAGCATAGTTTGCATTTAACTGATGGCTGAAAGGTTGGAGTTAAAGGCGCGGGTTCACAAATCAATAGTGGAAAAGATCCTAGAAATAGGACTTTGACTTCTTGCATCCTAGAAATAGGACTGGAACCACTAAGGTTTTAAGAGTCGTGAGTATTTTTTATCTAAGTTTCAGCTAGCCCTAGAAATAGATGCCTAGCTGGCTTAGTCTCCTAAAGGCACCTACAGCGGAGCTGAATAGGAGTTGGACTTAACTCACAATCTGGTTCTCAGGGAATTGCGGGTGCAAAATGGGATATGCTATATGCACCATGTCTATGTGGGCAACATAGATAGTGTGTCTCAGTCGTCTGCAATGCATGAGTAAATCGAAGACGCATAGGTGAAGGTGATCTAATGCTCAAGGTTGAAACAATTTGAATTTCCCTACTTATCTCATTGGTATTTCATCTGTTTTTTACTTCTTCGTCTCTTTGTTTTTGTCTTAAAACAAAAACCCCAATCAATTACTTTTCCTTAGTTACCAATCGTGGTCGCAAATTTAGAGGAGGGCCATATTTTACAGAATCGTGTGTTAACTTAGCTAGTCATCATCTCCCTTGGGTACGATATCCGAAATACTTTCCACTTTATTACTTGATAGTGTATACTTGCACTTAAGCAGGCTGTTGCGCATCAGCGCGACCCACGTCAAGTTTTTTGTGTCGTTGTCGGGGAGATTTTGGTAAAATGGTTGATTAACACAAGTTTTTGTTTCTGTAAAGTAGGAATTGCGATTGCAAAATCCTCTGTCATAGGACATTAATTCTTTTTGCAGGGATTTCTTTGCCAATTGAATTGGAGTATGCTCAAAAGACCTGAATATAATTTTTTCCCTAAGATAGAGAAGAATTTCAGACAACGCCGTAAGGAGCAAAGAAGAAAGTTGAAGGAACTACGAGATGCTCAACAACAAGAAACCCCAAAAGGATTTTTTTCTACAGGAAATTGCGATGGAACCACCTGTTGGAGACTCTTTCGGTGCGCAGCAAAGAGAAGAACAACCTAACAATGTGCAAAATCAAGATGTGGCAGCAAATAATCTCATACTTATTGCAGATGAAAGGAATAGAGTCATAAGGGATTATGCGGCCGCAACTTTCTACAACCTCAATACAGGAATTGTTGAGCCAGTCATTGATGCTAATCATTTTGAGCTCAAGCCAATTATGTTCCAAATGCTTTAGACAATAGGCCAATTTGCAGGACTTCCTAGTGAAGATCCCCACAAGCACATGAAGCAATTTTTGAGGATATGCAACTTATTTAAGCTCAATGGAGTATCTAACGAGACCTTGCATTTGAAACTTTTTCCATTTTCTTTACAGGGTAATGCAGAAGCATGATTAGATTCTTTTCCATCGGATAACTGAAGGATTGGAATTCCCAATTCCGTTACAGTGGAAGCAATTGGACCGTTCGCAATTTAATTTCGTTTAACAATATACCGAATACATTGGCAAAATTCAGATGTCATAATTCTTCAATCTAAGGTTAAGCAAACTTACCGTCGTTGTCGACTCAGAACGAACAAGAACGTCTTCTTGATTTCTAAGGACTAAAAGCGAAATCACCAACGATGTTTTAGACACCACCATGAGATTTCCCCACTATTCTCTGAGATGGGAACTCAGTTGTGTGACTGAATGATCTCTTGAATCTTTGGGAGAGAATCACAGAAGAGTAAATGAACTCCTCTGTATTGTTTTTTTTTTTTTTTGTTGAGAGAGAATTGAGAGAGGGAGAGTTCAGAGAGATCTCAGATCCTACAGAATGAGGGAGGTACTCATTAGACCCATCCTCCGTGATCTATCATGTGAGAGATAAAATTGGTTATCAAAATAACCAATTTAATTAGTAAATATATTAACTAAAATTTAATCAATTAATTTAATTAATTAACTATGTGATAATCAATTAATCATATTAATCAATTAAGTATATTTGCATCTAAATCATATTTAAATGCATTGCCCTCACATATAATAAAGTTTTAATTAATTTAACTAAATCCAATTTAATCAAATTAGTTTAAACCAAATAATTAATTAATTCATTGATTAACTAAATATCACATATTTAATTAACCTATTATTTGAATCACATTCAAATATGTATCTCTCTTTTAACCTATAGTTTTAATATGAATCCAATTCACATTAAAATTAATCTATAGTTATTAATTTAATTAAATCACATTTAACTAAATTAAGTTGAACAATTAATTAATTCAAAATCAATTAACTTTATAATTAATTAAACATCTACCATATTTAATTAATTACATATTAAAACTATATTCTAATACATATTTCTCATATAATATAGTTTAATTAAATCACATTTAATTTAAACTAAATTGAATAATTAATTAATTTACTAATTAAATATCACATACTTAATTAGCTATACATTTGAACTCTTTCAAATATATAATTCTCTCATATAATAAAGTTTAATCTCATATTGAACTTTATAATATAATGCATCAACATACATTATATTAATTGTATCTCATACAATTAACTTGATTCCCAAAATTGAATTTGAACTATTCAAATTCTTTCAAGAAAAATTGTTCCCAATTACTCTTTACGAGCTAGCAGGGGACCTAATGGACCTACATATCAGAAGCTCCAATGATATGAGGTTAACTTACTAAACTCATTAATCGAGTTAACTAATATTCATTAATTGCGGGTCACTCCACTAAAGACCCACAGTTGCACTCTTCTCACTGTAGAATATTTCTGTGTCCACGGATATTGACCAATAACGGTAAGTCAATCATTCACGAGTGTTCATAACTACAACTGGGTCAAATGACCGTTTTACCCCAGAATTACCTCTGGCTCCTTAAGTACCAGTTCTCCTCTAATGAACAACCTGTTTATGGTCCAACCAATAAACAGAAAGTCCCTCTCGGGCCAGTGAGAGGGCGGGACCCCTTTGTTCAAGACCCGGAGACACCACTTAAGGGAACACTCATCTACTTCTCCTAGAAGCGGGAAGGAGTGAATTCCATCTTGTGTTGTCATGTCCCCAGCCCCCCACTCGGTTTTGTCCCCAAGAAGGTAGGCTTATTGAGTCGGCATGCAGGCCACTCTCACCCGTACGAATCAAAGGACAATTCCTCGTGAGGAGTTCATGACACACTCAGGATTAAGATGGAGTTACCTAGGCCATCCTATTGAAACAGTAACCTAACTAGTTAACGGTGTTACATCTAGTGGTTTACTATTTCGTGGTCCGGTCTTATGCAAACTCATTGCATAGGATACCCCCACTCGCATGTCTCTTACATGGATGCCTTGGATCAATACGTCTGTATCGAATACGAAGCGGGTCGTATCACATAGTGTTACCAGGATAAGGTACCCAGCCTTATCCCTGTACTATAGACCTTTTAGGTTTTTACTTGAACATCGATCCCCGTATGTCCCCACAACTAGTTCAAGTTACATGTAAACAACCTTGGATCTTAGTTTATTGTTGAGTCATTTTGTGCAATTTTAGACTTAAATTAACAATAACACTTTATTGCATAAACTTCAATAGCACTTTATTGATGATACAAGTATATAATTCGTTAACATTCACTATCTACGAGTTTTAGGACATAAAACTCAACAATAACATCACCACATGGGATGATCTTGCTGAAAAATTTCTCTTGAAATATTTTCTACCCATAAAGAATGCACAAATCCAAGGAGAAATCATCACTTTTAAAGAAGGACCACAAGAAGGGGTAGACACAATATGAGAATGTTTCAAGAAGCTAATAAGGAAATGTCCACACCATGGCTTGCCCACATGTCTTCTTGTAGAGCATTTTTACAATGGATTGACTCAAGCTTCTAAGGCAATAGTCAACACATCAACTAATGGTTCTTTTCTTAAAAAGACCTTCAATAAGGCAAATGAAATTCTAGATGCTATTGTTGCAAACCACAGTCAATGGGGAGAGGAAGAAACACCTTCGAGTAGTGTTAAGGTTCAAGAAGCCAATCATATAGAGACACTCTCAGAACAGATGCTGACTATGAATGATATGCTCATGAATCTAACTATGGGAAATCAAGTTCAAGTTGTAGCCTTAAACCAAGTTTCAACCCCCATGTGTACAACTTGCAATGAAGAACACTCATTTGAATAATGTCCGCAAAATCCAGCTTCAGTTTGTTTTGTACGAGCGCAAAATAGAATAAATCCTTATTCTAATACGTACAGTCCTGGATGGAGACAACACCCTAATTTGTCTTAGGGAGGACAAAATGCGAGCACATCAAATGCAACCCCATTTGTCAAGCGGGAGGACCAACCGGATTTAGTGGCCAGACGCAAATGAAGATGGCACAATCTTTGCAACTGCAATTGCAACAACCAATACAAGTGCAACCCCAATCAAATGAATCTAATGAGGGAACTGATGACTAGGAATGATGTCGCAATGTAAAGTCAAATAGATTTCTTAAGGAGTCTTGAATCTCAAATTGGGCAGCTGGCTATGGAAATGAGGAATAGACTTGTAGGAACCCTACCAAGCAATACAGAAAACCCTAAGAGAGAAGGTCTAGGTTAAGGCCTCAATTGATCAAAAGTAATTCAGAAGTGAAAATTGTGTAAGATATGTATGATAGTTTTTGTTGTTAGTTTTGTATCTGTTTTGTGCTTTGTTTTCTTTCCCTTTTGCAAAAAAAAAAAAAAAAAAAAAAAAAAAAAAAAAAAACAAGAAACAAGAAAATCAAGTCTTGTGAACCAAGACTTGCCTTTTTCGGAGTTGCCAAAAATCTAACAAAATCTTCATATAAGTCATGTAATTCTTCTTTAATTTTGTGTGTTTATCCCTTGTGAACATTCTAATCATTTTGATTAAGTGTGCATAAAATAAATTAAAATACATGGAAAAGGAAATTGGAGGAAAGGTAGAATTTGCAACGTGAATGCGGTCACAAAGCAACCCATAGGTAAATAAGAAAAAAAAATTCGGGAAGACATTGTGATGCATTAGTGGGCCCAATTTCGGTAAAATTTGAAGGTCTAGAGTGACGTCAATTAAAATTGACAAGTCATTCAAGGGAAGTTCGAAATGTATAAATAGAGGAAAATTTGACGTTGGTCAAACAATTACTTGAAACTTCCCCAACGTCTCTCTCGCCCTAAAGGATCCCGCCAAACCCCATTCTCTCCAATCAGCCCTTCCGACCATCCACACCGTCGGAGTTTGCCGCCATTCCACTCAGAAACTTCCATCGACACTTTCTGTTTCAAACCCACAAAGAAAAAAGGGTAAAAGATGAAGTCTTCATCAGCTCCTCGTTCGAAGGAACCGAGCCCTAAAAAAAATCTTCAAAGGTTTCTTCTTCTGAGCGGCTGAAAGAGGTTTCTAATCCTTCTTCAATTCTGCAACAAGTAAGTGAAGGATTGAAATTCCCAATTTCGTTACAGCAGAAGCAATTGGACTGTTTCGTAGTTAATTTTGTTTTCACAAAAATATCAATACATTGACAAAAGGTTAAGCGATGAGAAACATACCTCCGTTGACGACTCTGAATACTTCAAGAATGATTCTTGATTGCTCTGCAACAACGAAGAACACCACCATTTGATCTTCCCCGCTATAACTCTGAGATTAGAAATGTAGTTGTGGGACTACCTAATCTTGAATGGGAAAAACTCTTAGAGAGAAAAATTCTCTAGAGTTCTTTTGTTGAGAGAATGAGAGGGATATTAGAATGAGACCTTAGGGCTAGGGTTCTCATAACCTTTCCTTTTATAAGAGAGGAAACCCTAATGTGAGGTTAGGAAACAATCTTGACCGTTAGATCAAGATCAATTAATTAATTGATTAAATAAATTAATTAAATGTTAATTAACTAATCAAATTAATTAATTAATCTCATGCACATTTAAATCTTATTTAAATGTAATTTTCTCACATAATATATTTTAATTAAACTTAATTAAATCACATTTAATTAATTCAATTAAACTAATCAATTAATTAATTTCAATAATTAATTAATTTGTACAATTAATTAAATATCTCCCATATTCAATTAATTACATATTAGAATCATATTCTAATAATTCCCTCCTAGACTATAGTTTAATTAAATCTTATTTAATTTAAACTAAATTGAATAATTAATTAATTCATCTTCTAATTAAATACCATATATTTAATTAGACATATATTTGAACTCTTTCAAATATATCAATCTCTCAATATAATAAAGTTTAATCTTAAATTAGACTTTATATTTTAATGCATCACTATACATTATATTAATTTGTATCTCATACAATTAACTTAATTCCCAATATGAATTTGAACTATTCAAATTCTCTCAAGATATATTTATTCCTAATTACTCTTTACGAGCTAGCATGGGGACCTAATGGACCTACAGATCAGAAGCTCCAATGATATGAGGGTAACTGATTAAACTCATTAATCAAGTTAACCAATATTCATTAACTGTGGGTCATTCCACTGTGGGCCGGTTTCGACAGATTCGAGTTTTCCTTTCTCTTTCCCTTATCTTTTGTAGTTTTTATGGCTTTTCTTTCAATTAGTGTTTGTAGTTTAAAGACTATGAATTGCTAGTTGTTTGTCTGAGGGATTGATGTAGTTGTTTTAGTTTGTTGGATTGATTTGTGGTATGAATATGCATTTATTTTACCTATGCAATTATGGTTAAATGCTTTCAATTACTTCATCACTAGTTGAATGATTTGAGTGTTGAATCTTGCTCGAGAGAGGGGTTTTGGCCTAAGACTTACTTTATTTAATCGCATGACTAAAGTAGAAATTCTAAGTTTGTGACGGGATTTGGAATAACTTTAGAAGTTGCTTGAAGAACTAAACTTAAAGCCTTGCATGTTAATGAACTTAGATAGGGATATCAAGTTGATTGCATGCATGAGAATCAATTATGCTCGGGAGAGATAGTTGTGATAAAAGGTTCCTAGACTTAGTAGAATAATTGCATGTTAAATTCATCCCATTAATTTATCCTCAATCTCAACAATGAAATCAATTCTCTAAGAGTCTTTCCATTTGAGTCTCCACCTTTATTTTATGCTTTTTGTCTTTAGATTTATCTTTCTCATCAAGTTTTGCTCCCTAAATAAAATTGAACAAAAGTATTCACGATACTTAATTTGCTAGAAACCAATCCAGAGGACGACACTCGTTTAATCACGAAAACATTATATTATTACTTGACCCGTACACTTGCGGTTAGCAAATTGCGCACCAGTCCCCAAAAAGGAAGGCATATTGAGTCGGCGTATTGGCCACTCTCACCCATGCTAATCAAAGAACAATCCCTCATGAGAATGAGTTCATGACACACTCAAGATTAAGACTGAGTTACCTAGGTCATCCTATTGAAACAATAACCTAACTAGTTCACGGTGTTACATCTAGTGGTTTACTATTTCGTGGTCCGGTCTTATGCAAACTCATTGCATAGGATACCCCAGCTCGTATGTCTCCTACATGGATGCCTTGGATCAATACGTCTGTATCAAATACAAATCGGGTTGTATCACATAGTGTTACCAGGATAAGGTACCCAGCCTTATTCCTGTACTATAGACCTTTTAGGTTGTTACTTGAACACTGATCCTCGTATGTCCCCACATACTAGTTCAAGTCACATGTAAACAACCTTGGATCTTAGTTTATTGGATTTGGGTCAAATTGTGCAATATTTAACAATAACACTTTATTGTAGAAACTCAATAACAATTTATTGAAACAAGTATACAATTTGTTTACATTCACTATCTACAAGTTTTAGGGCATAAAACCCAACAGTAAGCACATGGCAAGCAGTTCGTTCGGCCTCTACATGGTCAAAACCTCAAGGTGTTTCGACCCAATACTCGTGCATGATTGCGCTCAAAAGAGTGGGAGGATGAACTGAGGAAGACAGCCGAGAAAAGCCGCAAGACCATCGAAGACGCCACCCTAGACATCGAGGAAGAAGAAGAAGAGGACACACCTTTAGTCCTTAAGCCAAAAGCAGTTTGGATTAAAAAAAGGGAAGAAGAAGAAGCGTAGAAAGTGGAGGTAAAATACTTCAGGAGAAGAAGAAGAGATGAAGTTGAACCATGTAGACAGGTTGCGGCCGCAAATGTGGAGCAACCTGAGGATTTGTTTAAGGGTCAACTTGGAAATGCGACCACAACCACTACACAGACAGATGAGGATGTGCCAGTCTCTGAGGCACTTTCTAAGAAGGATGCGCCCGCATCTGGGGCGCAAAGATAGGTTTAGGCTTCGACCTCAGCCGCGGATCCATCCAAGCTGTAAGGGAAAAGATCAACAAGATGGGGTCTGATGTTGCAGCAGCATGAGGCACATGAAAAGCAGAGCAGAGTAGTAGTCGATGCTCTATGGTTTCAAAAGCCATGGCCTGCTAGATTAAAGACGAGCAACTAGCTGAGGAAAGAAGAAGAAAGAAGGAAGCGAAAAGGGAGGCTAAGAGGAAGAAAATCGAAGAAGAAGAGCAAGTTGCTCTATACTTCATCGCTACTTGCCTAAAGGCCTCTGTGGATACCACTGAGAAAGAGGAAGAAGAATTTGTGCCCGCTTTTAAGGGCCATTCAAAATATTTTGCAGAGAAGTTTGCGACCGCAAATAAGGCGCAAACAGAGCCAGAAATCGAGTCTGCACTAGATCCTGAGGTGCAGTCTAAAGTGTAAATCCCTCCTCCACCGAAAAGTGGATGAAAATGTGCTCGAGGACCTGTTCGAGCACCAGAAGGAAACAGTGTTCGAGGACCTGATCAAACATGAGTAAGAAGAAAGGGCAGCTGAAGGGAGAACTAAGAAAAGAAAAAGAAAAGACAATTCCCTGAGGAAGCCTAGCACAAGGGGAGCGACTTCTGTACTTCCCCAAGCAAAGACACCACCATCACCGTCTCTTGTGAGGAGAGAACAGGTTGTTCCTCGGCCAAAGAAGACTTTAACAAAGAGGCCGAGAGTAGAAGTTCAAGTGGAAGCTCACTCGAACGCTTAGACCCGTCTAGCTATCATGAAGAAGAGGGTTCTGACGTGTGAAAAAGCGTTTTCCACGAAGACAGGTCCTCTCCCAACATTCATAGAGGATGTTTTCCGCATGTATGGTTGGGAGCGGCTATGTAAGGAGCCGAAGGCTGCATCTATCCCATTGCTTCGAGAATTTTATGCACAGATAGGGGAAGAGATGCAGACGACCATGCTTCTACGTGATCGGGTGGTGGACTTTTTAGCAAGGCAGAATAATCGGATTTTCTGACTGACATCCCTCAAATACCCAGCTGGCAACAAAGCCATTGAAGAACCAATTGATGAGCAGCTGGTCGAGGCCTTACACATGGTGGCCCACGAGGGAGTTAAGTGGCAAGAGTCCAGAACTGGAGTCAGGACTCTACTATCAGGAGATTTGAAGCCAGAAGCAGCTGTTTGGCTCTACGTGATCAAGAATAGGGTAATACCAACAACACATGACACTACAATATCTCAAGAACGTGTCATGTTGTTGTACAACATGCACAAGGGGCTGGATCTAAACCTTGGACGAATAATATGGATATAAATCCTCTCTTGTGGGCACAAGAATGTGGGAAGGCTATTCTTCCCAACCTCGATCACCAAGATATGCAGACTTGCAGGAATAGAGCCAGAAGAAAAAGAGGAAAAAAAAGTGGCTCGTACTTCAATCAACTTGAGTTTAATTAAGAAGCTCATAGTTATTGGCAAGCAGAAGGTGACTTCACAAGAAAAGAAGGCTCAAGCAACTTCCCCTACAGCTCAACACTCAAAATCTCCTGAAAAAGCCACTGATACAGCAGACGATGTGACCGCAAAATTATCTCAGAACTTACCAGATGCGACCGCAAGTCAACTGCAATCTCCAGTCTCTAAACCAAAACCTGAAAGTGATTTGGTGGTTTTAAGGAGAGACTTGGAGAAGATGAGTAACCAGTTTAAAGAGTACCTAACATATGCTAAAGAGCGAGATGGAGTTGTCAGGTGCATCTTGGAGAATGTGGTGGATGATCTAGATGAATACCTTCCACCATTCCCCGAAATAAACTGGAATCCAACACCAGGAGATGGAGCAGACCCTTCTAACGCCTAGGGGACTCTTCCTTTCACCCTTTTATTCTTTGATTCATTATTCTTTTATTAGGTGATTGGAAGTAGGGCCTAAGTTATCTTTAATTGCTTTTTGTTGTTTTAGGTTAGTTTGTTTCTTATATTTTTTTTTTATGTTGTGTTTTTAGTTGTTTCTTTTGTTTCAAATATTGGATAAAATTATGAAAAAATATATCTCTTTTTAAAAGAATAAGGAATTCTAAGAAAAGTAAAGAGAAGTGTGCTTATTAGGTTTGTTTGTTTTTTAGTGCCCTTAATGATAACTAAAGCTCTCTTGGTTCTTTAAATGTTTTAGTAACTTCAAGTTTTGAAAATAGAAAGCCTGAATAAACTCTTCTCTCCATAACACATTCAAGTCCAAACTCACCTGAGGCTTTGACTACCGATACCTTTAGGAAGGATAGACTTGATCTTAACTTGTCAATCTTTTTTATTGTCTCTCCTTTTATGTTCTTCATGTTAGTCAATGGGGACATTGACTCGTTTAAGTTTGGGGGGACAGTTTTGTATTGGTACTCTCTTATGTATCATGTTGCCTATTGCTAGTGCTATAAAAAAAAAAAAAAAAACAAAGAAAAGCTAGGAGATACTCCTCCTTCTTGAATAAACCAAGTAACCAGGGCGGTTGTGACACACACAATTCCACTGCATGAAAGGTTGGTTTGGGAAGTGAGTATGCACTACAGTCTTAATAGTGAACTATGCTCGTAGTCAGCTACTTTCACCACAAAGTGTTAGTATGTTGGAACGAAGGTATAGTGGACCTTGAGACTCTCCTTTGCCAAAAAAAAAAAAAAAAGGGAAAAATACACTTTTGGTCTCTGAGGTTTGGGTTAAGTTACACTTTGGTCCCTAAGAACTATCGAATGATAGGTTTTGAGAATTATCAAAATTGGTGAAATTATTTGTTTAATATTTGATATTAAACTAAATAAATATGATTAAATTTGTTTAATTAATTGTTTAAAATTAAATTAATTTTGAATTAATTTTAATTAGTATATGAATTTTATATATTCATTACAACCTGTTGTTTAATTTAAATTGAGATTAAAATTTTACCAAGAGGTAAAATACCTAAAAAAGACACCTCCTCCATGACTTGCCTTCTTTATGCATCTTGGTGTCAATTTGTAGTTAAATATTGATGCATGATCATTCTTTAAATTGATATAAAAGAGATGGAAAGGAGGTGGAAAAAGATGGTTGTGATTTTGCACAAAACAGAAAGCAATATCTCTCTCAAAACACCATGAAAGTTCTCTCTCAAACCCATTTTCTTTCTCCTTCAATTTCTACACTCTCGAGTTTCCACAAGCCCGTTCTAAGGTTGGAGAATAGCGGAAAAGTCCTCGGTGCTCGTCCACGACGTGTTCGTATAAAGAAACAACCAATGAAACGTTTCAATTCGAGCTCCAAAGGTTAGTATTTCAGATGCTTTGTTTTTGCTCATTTTTCCAACATGCTTTCTCTTTAGAAATTAATGAAATTTAAGTGTCTAAGATTCGTAATCGCTTCCGCTCGAGTGTTCTTCACTCCTTCACATACATCAAAGATTTCCACTTCAAGTATGAAGTTTAGTGGCATTTCATTCTTAGCTGTTAAATTTCCGATTCTCTGGCACTGATCGCAGTTCTTAGTAAATAGATGTGCATTCTTGAAAAGACTCGGCAAAAAGTACCTGGATTGAAGGACTTTGGCTGTATTTTTTAGTCTTGCGAAGTGCCCTCCATATGGAGCCGAGTGACAGGCTTCCAAAATGAATGGTACTTCCTTCTCAGTTACACATCGTCTGAGTATTTGATCTAGACCTAGCTTGTATAGATACGGCTCGTCCCAGTAATATTCCTTCACATCTTTTAGAAACTTTTTCAGTTGTTGAGTTGTGGCTTCCGGAGGCTTAAGTCCACTAACTAATTAGTTTACGTAGTCTGTAAACCATGAAATCTCAATTGCCCTTACTGCCAATATCTGTTCTTCTGCAAACGACTCTCGAATGTCCAGCCTCTTCTCCACCTGCACCTCTTCCCCTTCTGACCGAGCACAAAAAAAAGGAAACCCCCCTTCTCTCTTTTTTTTTAGACTGTTACATTATTAAAGGCCAATCATAGTTTTTTTTTTATAATATTGTGAAATTTTTCTATAACATTAGAATTACGCAATAAAAAATGAATGTTTTATAGCGTTTTCAATAGCATCGAATAAACGTTATGAAAAGTTAAAGATTTTCAACATCGGCTATAACGTGGTAAAAAATGCTACTTTTATAGTGTATTTTCACGGCTATAAAAAATGCTATGAAGAGAAATCATAGTGTTGTTTCATTGTTATGTGATGTGCAAATTGCTAACCGCAAGTGTACGGGTCAAGTAATAATATAGTGAATGTGAAATTCGAATGTCGTCCTCTTGATTGGTGTCTAGTCAAATTTTAATTACCGAAAATACTTTTGACCAATTTTATTTAGGGAACCGAATTGAGTGAGAATTTAATTAAATCAAACACAAAGTAATGCAAACAATGAAAATCCAATGGAAACAATGGTCTTAGGGAATTGATTTCACCAATTGGGATTATGGATTAATTAACAGATTTACACATGCCATGATTCATAAATCTTGGTAACCTAAAATTACACATATCTCTCCCGAGCATACATGATTCTCCCATATGTAATTGAACCTGATATCCTTATCTAAATCCAATAAACATACAAGGCAATAAGGATAACCTTTTTAACAATTTCTAGAATTAACCATAATCTCCCGATTTCTAGCTAAATCCTAGTTATGCATATTGATTTCTAATTTAAATCCTCTCTCCCGAGTTAGATTCAAGCATAAACATCAATCAATTTATGGCCGGTAAATTGAAAGCATTAAGGACACAAATATGCATAAATGACATCAATAGCATAAAAACCGTAAATCAATCCATAACGTGCCCAACAGCTACATCAATCCCTAAGAGTTAAAGCCTAGCTACTCATAAAACACGTTACGATATAGCAATAGTCTAAAACAACCATGATGTGGAATTTTCCTTACCGCAAGTGCACGGGTCAAGTAATAATAAAGTGTTCGTATAAACGAGTGTCGTCCTCTGGATTGGATTTTTAAGCAAATCAAGTATTGTGAATTATCTTGCTCAATTTTATTTAGGGATCAAAAAGTGATGAATGAATGGTATGAAAACGAAATCAAAGCAAATAAAAGAATGGAAATTCAATTGGGAAAAATACCTAGGGAATTGATTTCGCCGATTTAGTCTAGGATTGATTTTAAGGAGTAAGTTATTATGCACAATGGAATTATGAGCCAAAGACCCTTTAATCACAACTACCTCTCCCGAGTATAATTGATTCTCATGCAAATTAACCAACTTGATATCCCTATCTAAGTCTATTAACAAGCAAGGCAATGAGATCTTTTGGCCAATTCTAAAGTTAATCTAAAACCGTCACGAATTAGAAAATAAACCTTAGTCATGCAATCTTGAGTAAGTCTATGCTAAATCTCCTCCCCCGAGCAAGAATCAACACTTAATTCATCCAACTAATGGCCAATTAATTGAAAGCATTAAATCAAGATTACAAACATAATAACCATTGCACAACTTAAACCATAAATTCAATCCATGAACAAAATAAACTACATCAATCCCTAAGCTATGAGTTTAGCTACTCATGAATGTAAATACAAGCTCAACTAAACATAATAATGCCATAAACTCTAGCTAAAGAAAAGGAAAGGGAAAAGAAAACTCAATGTAGGTCGAGACCGACGTCCCCGTCACGATCCCCACGAACAATGGGTTGATTTCCGATTTTCTCCCTTAGCTTCAGCCTTCAAATCCTCTATTTTAGCTCTGTTTACGGCCCCAAGAAGTCCCAAAATTGATTCCCCAAAAACCTACCCGAAAAGAAGTATAAATAGAAAATTTTCGTCGTAGCATCGAGACACTGTCAAGACAGCGTCTCGACGCTGCCTCTAAAAACGCGTATTCTGGAAAGGAAATTACGCAGCGTCAAGACGCTCAGGTCGCAGCGTCTCGACGCTGCAACAATTTCGCGCCTATTCTGATATGGAATGGCAGCGTCGAGAGGCTCAAGGGCTGGCGTCTTGATGCTAGCCTGCATTTGACCGAATTTTGACTTTTTTCCTCTTTGACTCTTTTTCATTCCTTTGCATCTTTTCGCGTCTCGAGCACCCGATTAACTCTAATATTGCGCTATAACTCCAATCAACCATTTCCTACAAAATAAACAATAAAGCACAATAAAATGGCCCAAAATTCATAAAAGACTAGCTAAATTAAATAAGTAAAGATAGCTAGCTATGCTCGCTATCAAGCCATAAACACTAAGTTGAGGGATAGAAGAAGTAAACTCAATGTAGGCCGAGACCGAACGTCCCCGTCACGATCCCCACGAACAATGGGTTGATTTCCACCTTGGTCCCTTTGCTTCAGCACCAAAAGCTTCTGTTTTGCTCTGTTTACGACTCCCAAAACGTTGCAAAAGAATCCCCTTTCAGACCTAGCCGCAAATAACTTATATTCTGTTTTTTTTCGTCGTAGCGTCGAGACGCTGCCTCTAAAACGCGCGTATTCAGAAAAGGAAAGGCAGCGTCGAGACGCTCAAGGAGCAGAGTCTCGACGCTGGTCTGCATTTGACCCCAATTTGACTTTTTCTTCGTTGATTCTCTTTGGTTCTTTTGTATCTTTTTACGTCCCGAACACCCGATTGACTCCAATATCACATTTTAGCTCCAATCAACAATTTCCTACAAAATAAACATTAAAGCACAATAAAATGGCCAAAAAATCATCAAAGACTAGCTAAATAGATTAGGGAAAACTAGCTAGCTCTGCCCGCTATCATTATGAAAAGTTTCCATAACGTTAAAATAACGCAATAAAAATAGACTTTTTTATAGCATTTTCAATAGCGTTGGAAAAACGCTATGAAAAGTTAGAGACTTTCAATAACATCGGCTACAACAACGTGGTAAAAATGCTAGGATATGTCTTTTACAACATTTTTTCACGGCTATAAAAAATGCTATTAAAGAGAAATCATAACATTTTTTCGAATGCTATGAAAATTTTTCATAACATTAAAATAACACAATAAAAATAGACTTTCTATAGCGATTTCGATAGCGGTAAAAAAAACGCTATTAAAAGTTCCAGAATTTCAATAATTTGGGTTACGACAACATTTCATAAAACGCTATTGCAGCCTTACGATAGCATTTTTTGAATGCTATCATATGTGGTTTTTCTTGTAGTGACTGCTAGAAATAAAAGAATGCAAAACAAAAAGTAACGATAAGACTCTATTAAGGATCTCTTCCTCTCTATCTAGCTTTCTCTTGCCCTTTTTCAAGGAGGGACAAGCCTTTCTCTTCTTCTAGGAGATGGCTTGCAAGAAGCAAAGAGAGCTTGGAGTTTTCGTCATTAGGATAGATTTTTAAGTTTTTCTCTTCTCATCTTGTAACCATTCATGCAAGCCATCTCCTAGAAAAAATCCAAATCTAGCCAAGACAAATACTCTACTCATGCAAGCCATCTCTTAGAAAAAGTTTAAAAAGTCTCCCTTTTTGGGCACTCATGCTTACAACTCATCGCAAACTTGAAAATTGACAAGAAAACCTATCCTAGGACATCATAGTCATGCAAAAATAACATCCAGAAAACAACCATATGCTTAATTCAAACAAAGCTCAAAACTATAGCCCGAACTCAGACGCTCAAGGGCTCCACAAACATGCTAGTCCACCCCCAAACTTAAAACATGCAATGTCCTCAATGTATACAGAAAATAAGGCAAAATCAAGCTTGAGAACAATAAAAGAAGGAAAGGAGTGAACAATACTGCCCTGGAATGATGATGACTTCTTGACTGAAAGCTTGAAAGCTTGAAAGCAAAGGAGAGACTGAAACCAAGACCTACAAAACAGACACAAACAATAAATAAAACTCAAAAAGAAAAACACAACTAAACTTACTTGGGTTGCCTCCCATAAGCGCTTGTTTAATGTCATTAGCTTGACGTGTTGACCGAATAGGCATTAAAGTGGTCTTATGTCAATACCCCATCACTGGTGCTCTTCCTAGCACCTCTCCTATAGCCCACCAACATGGTTCCTGATGTGTTCTTAGGGTCCTCAAAAGCTTTTAAGATCTCCCTCTCCTGTTGGACTCTAATGATTAGCTCCATGCGCTCAATATCAATTATAACCCTCCCTGTAGCAAGGAATGGTCTCCCTAATATAATAGGCATGATAAGATTTTCTTTAATATCCAACACAAAGAAATCAACAGGAAGGAAAAATCTACCTACTTTGATCAGCACATTTTCCACAATTCCATAAGGACTAACCATAGACTGGTCAGCCAACTGGAGTCTAACAACAGTAGATTTTATTTCTCCTGTGTTAAGCTTTTTACACAATGATAGAGGCATTATATTTATGCTAGCCCCTAAGTCACATAATGCTCTACAAGAATAAGTACCAAAATTACAAGGAATAGTGAAACTCCCTGGATCAGTCAATTTCTCTGGCACTGTCTGCTGAACACGAGCACTGCATGTTGATGCTAAGTATACAGTCTGCATCTGATTCTCCTTTTTCTTCTTGTTGAGCCATTCCTTCATGAATTTCCTGTAGTGAGGCATCTGCTCCAAAGCATCTGAAAAAGGAATATTGACATGCAATCCCATAAAAGCATCTAAAAACTTATCAAACTTAGCCTTAGAATTTTTCTTTTTCTTTGATTTAGGCATTAAAATAGTAGAAGAAGGGAAAAAAGGCTCAGGATTAAGCTTTTCAGCTTCGTTTGAGGTGGTGCCTTCTTCAGCTTCTCCAGTGAGTTCCTCTGGTTCAGTAGTCTCATCATCCTCAGCTAATTGAGTATCCTCTTCGTGATGCACAGAGACGACCTTGCAGTACTCCAATGATGGTTTATCTTGCTCAGCTGGGGCTTTACCTTTATTCATGGTGTTGACAACACTTACCAGTTGTCCCAACTGAGTCTCTATGTTCTTGATGGCTGCAGAATGGCCATTGACAGTGTTGTTTATGGTAATCACAGCTTCCTCGAGTTTATTTGACCTGTTACTTGATTCTGCAATGAAAGCTCCAACAAGATCCTCTAAAGATTGTTTACTTTCTTGTTTAGGAGTGAAACCAGGAGGATTCAACACATTTTTTATTATTAGCATAAGAAAAATTCTCATGATTTCTATTACTAGGGTGATAATGTGTAGGTGCAGAATTATTATTGTACCCCCTAGAGTTAAAATTAGAAACATACTGAACATGCTCGAGATTCTCCTCCTGAGTATGGGATGCAAGAGCAGTTGCAGACTCAATCGATTGAGCACTCCCTGTACCTGAGAATTTTAAAAATGCATTAGCCAAGGAAGACATCTGGGCCTGTAGTGCACTTACGTTGTCAATCTCGAACACTCCAGCTGCAATCTTTTTTCGGTCCCGACCGCTCAGATGACCACTGATAGTTGTTGGTGGCCATATCCTCTAACAAAGTCCTAGCATTTTCCACAGTTTTGGACAACAGAGTCCCACCTGCAGCTGCATCAACAATAGTTTTTGTGCTAGGAGTTAATCCATTGTAAAATAATTGAACCTGAAGCCAGTCGGGGTATCCATGCTGAGGGCATTTCCTCACCAGCTCTTTAAATCGCTCCCAAGCCTCGAACAACTGCTCATTGAATTGTTGCTGGAATGTCCCAATTTCGGTCCTCAGCTTGACTGTCTTAGCAGGAGGGAAGAACTTCTTTAGGAATGCTTGGACCAAAGCATCCCAAGTGGTAATGCTCCCAGGTGGAGTAGATTGTAACCAGTCCCTCGCTTTATCCTGCAAAGAGAAAGGAAATAAACGTAAGCGAATGACATCTTCAGACACACCATTTAATTTTACCGTCCCACATATGTCTAGGAAGGATTTCAGGTGAGAATTTGGATCCTCCATGGGTGATCCTCTATAAGCACAATCTCGAGCCATTTGAATGAGACCCGTTTTCAGCTCAAAATTTTTAGCATTGATCGGGGCATAGACAATCCCTGACTGTTGCTCCTGAAAGACCGACTGAAAATAGTCCCTGATAGGCTTAGGCTCCTCAAGATTGGGATTGACCATTTGGATATTTTCTTGATTTTCCCTTCGAAGTCTATTGTATGTTCTTTCTATTTATGGATCTAAGGGAACTAAGGCCAATTCCCTAACCCTTCGCTTACACCAACACAACTAATCTAAAAAGGAAAAAGGCAAGAAAAGGAAAGAAAACAAATTAGGAAAGAAAACTACAAAAGGAAATAAAAGAATCTAAAATAGGAAACTCCAATCTAAAAAAGAAAAAAGATAAACAAAAGAGAAATGCAAAGACAAATATGGTATAAACAAATAAGGAAAAAATTATACTAAAAAGGAAAAAACTACTAAAAAGAGAAATTCTAACTATGGAAAAAATTCAAACAAATATGGAAAAAAATCTAAATATGGAAAAGAAAAACAATAAAGGAAAGAATGCAATCTACCTAAAAACACAAAAATAACAAAAAAATAAAATACACCCTAAACTAAGATCGAACAATTTTTCTACGATATTAAAATTGACTAAATATGCCAATCCCCGGTAGCGGCGCCAAAAACTTGATGTGCAAATTGCTAACCGCAAGTGTACGGGTCAAGTAATAATATAGTGAATGTGAAATTCGAATGTCGTCCTCTGGATTGGTGTCTAGTCAAATTTTAATTACCGAAAATACTTTTGACCAATTTTATTTAGGGAACCGAATTGAGTGAGAATTTAATTAAATCAAACACAAAGTAATGCAAACAATGGAAATCCAATGGAAACAATGGTCTTAGGGAATTGATTTCACCAATTGGGATTATGGATTAATTAACGGATTTACACATGCCATGATTCATAAATCTTGGTAAACTAAAATCACACATATCTCTCTCGAGCATACATGATTCTCCCATATGTAATTGAACCCGATAGACCTATCTAAATCCAATAAACATACAAGGCAATAAGGATAACCTTTTTAACAATTTCTAGAATTAACCATAATCTCCCGATTTCTAGCTAAATCCTAGTTATGCATATTGATTTCTAATTTAAATCCTCTCTCCCGAGTTAGATTCAAGCATAAACATCAATCAATTTATGGCCGGTAAATTGAAAGCATTAAGGACACAAATATGCATAAATGACATCAATAGCATAAAAACCGTAAATCAATCCATAACGTGCCCAACGTCTACATCAATCCCTAAGAGTTAAAGCCTAGCTACTCATACAACACGTTACGATATAGCAATAGTCTAAAACAGCCATAAACACTAACTAAGTTGAGGGAAAGAAGAAGTAAACTCAATGTAGGCCGAGACCGAACGTCCCCGTCACGATCCCCACGAACAATGGGTTGATTTCCACCTTGCTCCCTTTGCTTCAGTACCAAAAGCCTCTGTTTTACTCTATTTACGGCTCCCAAAACGTTCCAAAAGAATCCCCTTTCAGACCTAGCCGCAAATAACTTATATTCTGTTTTTTCGTCGTAGCGTCGAGACGCTGCCTCTAAAACGCGCGTATTCAGAAAAGGAAAGGCAGCGTCGAGACGCTCAAGGAGCAGAGTCTCGACGCTGGGCTACATTTGACCCCAATTTGACTTTTTCTTCGTTGATTCTCTTCAGTTCTTTTGTATCTTTTCACGTCCCGAACACCCGATTGACTCCAATATCACGTTTTAGCTCCAATCAACAATTTCCTACAAAATAAACATTAAAGCACAATAAAATGGCCAAAAAATCATCAAATACTAGCTAAATAGATTAGGGAAAACTAGCTAGCTCTGCCCGCTATCATTATGAAAAGTTTCCAAAACGTTAAAATAACGCAATAAAAATAGACTTTTTTTATAGCATTTTCAATAGCGTTGGAAAAACGCTATGAAAAGTTAGAGACTTTCAATAACATCGGCTACAACAACGTGGTAAAAATGCTAGGATATGTCTTTTACAACATTTTTTCACGGCTATAAAAAATGCTATTAAAGAGAAATCATAACATTTTTTCGAATGCTATGAAAATTTTTCATAACATTAAAATAACGCAATAAAAATAGACTTTCTATAGCGATTTCGATAGCGGTAAAAAAACGCTATTAAAAGTTCCAGATTTCAATAATTTGGGTTACGACAACATTTCATAAAACGCTATCGTAGCCTTACGATAACATTTTTTTGAATGCTATCATATGTGGTTTTTCTTGTAGCGACTGCTGGAAATAAAAGAATGCAAAACAAAAAGTAAAGACAAGACTCTATTAAGGATCTCTTCCTCTCTATCTAGCTTTCTCTTGCCATTTTTCAAGGAGGGACAAGCCTTTCTCTTCTTCTTCTTTTGAATGGAAGAGCCGACAGAGGCTGAAAGACCTTGAACTCGGAGTGGTTACAAGATGAGAAGAGAAAAACTTAAAAATCTATCCTAAGGACGAAAACTCCAAGCTCTCTTTGCTTCTTGGATCTTGGTCCCCTTTTATAGACCTTGGAAGGTGAGGTTGGCTGCCGAGATCAGTGTGAGAAGACCTTGGAAGGTAAGAATCCACAATCTTTGGAGATTTGATACCAGATTGGAGATTTTCGAACAATCCTGTGAAGATCCCGCAAATCTCGGTATTCTGTGGGAAAGCCCAATTGAGGCCGCATATTGGGCGCATTTCCTCGTGTGTGTTGCCTTGACAAGTCTGTCTTCAGCATGGGGCTACTTTCCTTATATGGCTTGCGGGCGCATTTTGATCGCATATCCCACATCCTCAGGTCCAGATGCGAGCGCAATTCTTCAGCTTCAACTCACTTGCTCTGCTAACCTTTAATCTCCTCTTGCGGGCTCATCTTCCTCGCAAAATCTTCTATACAAAAACATTAACTTGGATAAATTATTTAAAAAATAATCTCCTTTTGTACATTTTAAGCTTCAATTCTATAATTCTAAGATTTTCTTCATGATTCTAAAACTTTTCCTAAAATGACTTGAAATGTTAAGATTTTAAACACAAAGTCTTTGCTTTCCAAACAATAACTTAGGTTTTTTTTTAACGCCCCGCATTGCAGGTAACCTAAAGTTTTTATTAAGAGATACCTTATTTTTTCTTCTTTAGCCAATTGAGTTTTTTCCCCTTCTCGTGTGTTAAGGGCTGAGTGCTTAGCCAGTTGAGCTTTTGCAGGTTAGTGGGTAGGTGGGCAGCGTATTTCTCTCCTGGTTAGTAGGTGGTTTGGGATTAGTTAGGTTTTTAAAAAAAGAAAAAGAAATCCATCAATCTCTCTCTCTCTCTCGTGCGACAGACCCCCCCGATCTCTTCTTCCTTTTTTTTTCTTTTCCCTTCTCCCAGTCGCTCAGCAGCCTCCTTGCAGCCGTCTTCTTTTTGCCCAGCCGTCGTTGCCAGCCGCCTCGTGTCGCCACCCTTCACCCCATCCTCCTCGCGCCGCCAGACGTCTCGCATAGCAGGCCGCCGAACTCCTAGCATCGTCGTCGCCTACTGTTTGGGTTCCTAGAGTGAGTAAAATATGGTATCAAAAGACTCTAGAATTCCTGTGCAAGTATACACAGTCTGTAGCAAGTAATATTATCAATCCGAGCCCTGAATTAGCTTCCACTTTATCTATTTTGTGTAACTTTCTAATGGTTTCAAAGATGGTAACAATGATTTGGTTTTATAAGAATTATGCTGGAGCAAAGTAAAAGACAGAACAAAGAATAAACAAATAGACAGACAAATTAAAGACAGGCGCTGGTTAGGCTTAGTAGTTGTTTAAAAAGATGCTTTAGCAATATTATTGATCATGCAACTCTCGCAGTATTATTAGCAGATTCCTCCCGGAACTCCGGATCTTTTGGAATGTGTTTCAACCCCAATGAAGTGCGACCGATCAAGCACTAGGCAATTAGCTATCCCTAGCTCAGTCACTGGCGTTCACCAATACAAAATGATCGTAGTGTGGATAATTGCCACACACTTTCTAAATCATCCCTGAAACTAGAGAGAGATATTCACACCGGCTGGCCAGGCGGGCATAAAATGTAAATAGGCACAACAATTAACCAAGATGCAATAACCAATAAATTACTAAAGTTTAAGCACAGAAACTACATGTTCCTAACCAACACCTTAAGCTACTTAGTTTATAATAAACATGGAAACATGAATTACAATCTGAGTAGGCATGTCCATAGTTACAAGATAATAAAGAAAAGGGAAAAATACACTTTTGGTCCCTATGGTTTGGGTTAAGTGACAGTTTGGTCCCTGAGTTTTCAAACTCAACAAAAATACCTCTGAGTTTTGAAATAAGGAGCACTTTGGTCCTTGTCGTCTATTTTTCTGTTAAATACTAACGGTGGCTGACGTGGCACTATTATTTTAATAAAAAAATTAGGGAAAAATACACTTTTGGTCCCTGAGGTTTGGGTTAAGTGACACTTGGGTCCCTGAGTTTTCAAACTCAACAAAAATACCCCTGAGGTTTGAGATAAGGAGCACTTTGGTCCCTGCCGTCAAATTTTCTGTTAACTTTTAACGGTTGCTGACGTGGCACTATTATTTTAATATATAAAATTATTTTTGTTTTATTTTTTAAATAAAAATATTAAAAAATTAAAAAATTAATATTTAATTATTTTTTTATTCTTTCTCTCTTTCTCTTTCATCTTCTTCTTCTCCATCTTCCTTCTTCTCCATCTTCTCCCTCCTCCTTCTTCTTCTTCCTAAGTCCGGCGACCGGCGGCCACCACACGCCGCCGCCGGCGACTGAATTTTTTTTTTTCTTCTTTCTTCTTTCTTCTTCTTCCCTTCTTTCTTCTTCTCTTCTTTTTCTTCAATGTTTTTTTTAAAAAAAAAATAGAAAAGGGAGGAACCTCCCTCCCCCTCCATTTCCGGCCGGAAACGGAGGAGGAGGGAGGTCCCTCCTCCCTCCCCGTCCAGATCACCCTGATCCGCCTGATCCCTCCTCCTTATTTCGTCCATGAACATATTACCCTGATCCGCCTCTTGAAGATAGTTCATATTCGTGTATGTTTCTTCTTTGATAGATTCTCCCTCTTTCAAATCATGGCTCTGTGAAGTCGAATCGTCCCATTCGAAAACCGACGACGGCGATGTGTGGGATACGGTGGTCTCCGCCGTGCTCTCCGAACTAACAGGCTGCTCCGACACGGCAGAGGAGGATCCACCGCTGTTTCCTTCTTCAACGGCCATTTCCGCCGCCATAGCTATAAACTGCAGCCTTCTTGACTCATAAGCTTGAGAAGCTTCTTCCGCAGTATCGTAAGTACCAAGCCAAACACGGCTTCTCTTAAACGGATCTCGAATCTCAGCCGCCTATTTTCCCCAAGCTCTCTGTCTCACTCCTCTGTATTTCGAAGACGATGGTCTTCGAGAGTTGGGGTTTTTTAACAGAACCTTCGTCTGCTTGAGCTTGGGGTTTTTGTTTTCGTTGTTGCTGTTCTGAGAACTCTCAGATTTGAGAGCATTTCTCGGCGCAGGCAGGTGGATTTCATGAACGATTCGGTTCTTTCGGTTGGGGTTTCTTCTTGCGTATATTTCTCCTTCATCTTCGCTTGAAGACGAGTCAGTGGCATCAGGATCGTAACAGATTATACGAACTTTTCTCCCCATTTTGGGATCTTCAGAGAAATTTTTTGGTAGTTTGGACTTTCTGCTGCCAACACTTTTCAGATCAGAATGCGGCATCCAAGAGCAGTGCGACAATTAGATTAAATCAAAGGGCAGAGGAAGAAGAAGAAGAGAATAATTTTATGTATAATCAAACGGAAATGGAGAAGGGACCTCCCTCCTCCCTCCCTCCCTTTTCTATTTTTTTTTTTAAAAAACATTGAAGAAAAAGAAGAGAAGAAGAAAGAAGAGAAGAAGAAAGAAGGGAAAAAGAAGAAAGAAGAAAGAAGAAAAAAAAAAAAAATCAGTCGCCGGCGGCGGCGGCGGCGTGTGGTGGCCGCCGGTCGCCGAACATAGGAAGAAGAAGAAGGAGGAGGGAGAAGATGGAGAAGAAGGAAGATGGAGAAGAAGAAGATGAGAGAGAAAGAGAGAAAGAATAAAAAAAATAATTAAATATTAATTTTTTAATTTTTTAATATTTTTTATTTAAAAAATAAAACAAAAATAATTTTTTATATTAAAATAATAGTGCCACGTCAGCAACCGTTAAAAGTTAACAGAAAATTTGACGGCAGGGACCAAAGTGCTCCTTATCTCAAACCTCAGGGGTATTTTTGTTGAGTTTGAAAACTCAGGGACCCAAGTGTCACTTAACCCAAACCTCAGGGACCAAAAGTGTATTTTTCCCAAAAAATTATTATTTTTTATTTTAAAATAAAAACAAATAAAAATAAATAAAAATAAATAAAATATTATTATTTTAATTATTTTTAAAACTCAACCCTCAATCTCATCTTCTTTATCCTCTTCCCTCATCCCCTCCATCTTCTTCTTCAAACCTCCGATGGTCGCGCCGCCCACATGCCGCCGTCGGCAGCCGCTCGCCGGCGGCGAAAGTTTTTTTTTTTTCTTTCTTTCTTTCTTTCTTTCTTCCTTCTTCTTCTCTTCTTCCTCTCCTTCCTCAAAGTTTCAACAACTTTTTTTTAAATCAAAGAGAAAGTCGTTCCGGCGCCGGAAAACAGAGGGAGGAGGCCCCTCCCTCCCTCCCCGTTACAGATCTGTACCGGGGAGGGAGGGCTGTAACGGGGAGGGAGGGAGAGACCTCCTCCCTCCGTTCCGGCGCCGGAAAACGGAGGAGGGAGTCCTCCCTTCTCCTTTCTCTTTCATTTAAAAAAAAAAGTTGTTGAAACTTTGAGGAAGGAGAAGAAGAAGGAATAAAGAAAGAAAGAAAGAAAAAAAAAACCTTTCGCCGGCGGCGAGCGACGGCCGGTGGCTGCCGGCGATGGCATGTGGGCGACGCGACCATCGGAGGTTTGAAGAAGAAGATGGAGGGGATGGGGGAAGAGGATGAAGAAGATGAGATTGAGGGTTGAGTTTTAAGAATAATTAAAATAATAATATTTTTTATTTATTTTTATTTGTTTTTATTTTAAAATAAAAAATAATAATTTTTTTTATTAAAATAATAGTGCCACGTCAGCCACCGTTAGTATTTAACAGAAAAATAGACGGCAGAGACCAAAGTGCTCCTTATTTCAAAACTCAGGGGTATTTTTGTTGAGTTTGAAAACTCAGGGACCAAACTGTCACTTAACCCAAACCTCAAGGACCAAAAGTGTATTTTTCCCTAAAGAAAATAACAATCTCCTCGACCGACTTGTGAACAATGGTGTTTTTGGTAATCTCTAATCTCTCTATACTACTCGGCTTCCAAGGAAAGTTGGAATGCTTTTGACTTGGACGACTACTTCCTTTTATAGAAGGATAGAAGGCTTGAATTAGGTCAACTAGGACACGTGTAAGGCTCTCCTTGATCCTTTATCACGACAATAACTCAACAAAAGTCGGTTAATGAAGTTGGCTAACGAGCTGTGATGTGGCAGTCTTTCTCCCAGTTTTGCTGCAGTATAGAATTTGCTCCCTCAAGTCGCCCAGCAACAAATTCTGCACAAAAATGATTTCCAAAGCTTCCATTCTTCCAAATGGGTTAAAACATGTAATATCCATCTAAAACCAACCCTCTTAAGCACAAAAGACACACAAATCCTTATAGAAATGAGGCCTAAATAACTACCTTTTGGGCAGTTATCACCTACTCCCTGCATGCGCTGGAGTACCTCCTGCATGCGCTGAAGCCGTGCCAAATTGGGCGTGTCTATGATTCCCTTGTCAAACAGAATCACATCTCCCTCATCCACTGAAACCCCTGCTTTTCTGCAAAGCATTGTAATTGTATTTGGGAAGAACAGCTTCCCCACCTTCTTTTTCCAGCAACCAGAAATTTCACTCGCAATGATCCTCCCAACGTTAATACTGAGAGATCGCAAGATGGCAAAAGCTAGAAGAACCCGTTCCCTGGAGATTGTCGAGTCATGTGTTGTTGGAAGCATCTTCTGTCTAATAAATCCCATCCACGTGTTCGCTTCCCTTTTCAAATAAGCTGACTGAAATGTCCTCTTCTGAGTTTTGGATAACTGCCACTGTGCCCCTTCAATTCCTACCTCCCGCACAGCATCACTTAGTTGCTCATCAGATGGCGCCATAGCCATCTCATTATATGCCGCATGGGGGAAGTTTTGAAGATTATACAGTGCGTTGATAGCACTCGGACTCCAATCTACCTCGACTCCTCGGACAATTACCTGGAAACCATCCTCTTTATCAATGTTGGCATAGAATTCACGCACCACCTGTGCGTTTACAGACTCCGGCTTCGCACAAAACAACTTCCAGCCGTGGTCTGCTATTCCGACCCTCAAAAATGGCGGAAGATCGCCGCTAAATCCTCTTTCGAACAGAAAATCTCTTTTCAGCAACTCAGCGTATTTTGCTCTAGCAAAATTGTTGACGAAGCGATTGAATGGTAACTGTTGTTCTTCTATTTCATCGTGTTCCTCCGATGCTTCAGCAATAGTTTTGCCATTTTCTGCCCTTCGCATGAGCAACTGTTCCTCCTCAGCCTTCTTCTCTGCTTCTTCTCGCACTTTTTCCTCAGCCTTTTTTTTCTCTCGTTCCTCTCGCTCTGCCTTTTCTCTCTCGGAATCTGACTCTGAAGGTGATGGGGTATCAGTCCTGATCACCGGAACACGGCCAGCCTTCCGCTTAATGCGGCGACGTTTCGGAGGTTCAGGCATGATAACCTCAATACGAGCCTCCTGAACTGGTTCTCTTTCAATCTCAGCCTCTGCCTGTACATCATCACGTTGTTTCTCCTGAATTTCCTCTCGAACTTCTTCTGTAGCCGTCATTCTCTGCTCATCCTCTTCTGGATTCTGTTTATCAGATTCTTTCGGGTCTCCTTCTTCTATTGCAACAACCTCATCCTCTATTGCCTTTTCTTGTTCTTCAGCCCTCTGTTGTCTTCTTCTTCTTTTAGCTTCTTTCTCCTTCGGTGTTCTTTTCTTCTTGGTTTTTACTTTCTGAGCTTCGGGGGTAACGAATATCTCTTCCTCCTCACTCTCCCTCTCTTTTCTAGCTTTCGTTTTTGCCATTGAAGGTGCAAGGGGTTTGACAAAGAATACAAAGAAAGCAAGAAGAAGAATGCACGCAACAAATATTCGAATCAAGAAGATGAAGTAATCTTACCTATCAGAGGCTGCTAATAAATAAGGCTTCAGCAAATTGAAATCCCAACCGAAAAGATTTGCTCTTCTTAAATTATCTTACCGTTTAATTTTAATTGTATGCAAATTCGGAATTTCAAACCATCAACGGTAATTTATGAATCTCAATCACCCATGGTAATTCACGATGCGCTGTCCACCATTAAAGCCCTTGGATGATTGCTGTTTGACACGTGGCCTCATCAGATGACTCATGCAAATTTTACCAGCAAAAATTCAAAGAAAAATCCCAACGGTAAAAATAATAATTACTCCAACAAACCCTTCCTATTCGGACGATTTGCTCCACCATAACTTTTGCTGCAACAACCTGCTGAATCCTGAAGAATCTCTGATACGGAATTCAAATTTTGAAGTGGGAAAATCATATCTTTTAAATTTAAATTTAATTTTAACCGACCAAATCAAATTTAATCTTTTTCAAGAGAAGCCAAATAAATTAGAGAGAATCTTTATTAACTTAAACTAAACAGAATTCAAATAATAAAATCTAATTAACGAAAAGATAATCCAAAGATAATCCAAATAAATAATCCTAAAATCAAATCAAATTTAAAACGAAATAGATAAAATCTAAACAAATACTTAAAGATAAAATCTAATAAACCACGCAAAATCAAATCTAACCTATTCGAAATTAAAAATAAATCAACGAAATATAAAACAAATACAATTACTGGGAGCTCAAAGTTTTGCTCTGCGAAATGCTCCCGCAAAAATCCTGCTCTCTCAATCATCAACTAACCTTAGGGAATGATATTTCGACTGAAACTCCTCACCCCAATAATGCTTCACACGCTGTCCATTCACCTTGAACACTCTCCCATCTTTTTCATCCTGCAAAGTAATTGCTCCATGGGGAAAAACCTCAACCACAGTAAATGGTCCTGACCATTTAGATTTTAGTTTCCCAGGAAATAACTTCAATCTAGAATTATAAAGCAAGACTTCCTGACCCTTGACAAACTCTTTAGATTTTATTTTCTTGTCATGCCACAACTTATTCTTTTCTTTATACATTTTCGCATTCTCATAAGAAAATTGGCGAAATTCCTCTAATTCATTAAGCTGCAGCATCCTGATTGCTCCTGCACGACTCAGATCAAAATTTAACTTTTTCAAAGCCCAAAATGTTTTATGCTCTAACTCTAGTGGTAAATGGCAAGCTTTCCCATATACTAAGCTATAGGGAGACATACCTAGAGGAGTCTTATAGGCTGTCCTATAAGCCCAAAGAGCCTGATCCAACCTAAAAGACCAATCCTTCCTCGATGGATGAACTACTTTTTCTAGAATCGATTTTATTTCCCTATTACTAATTTCAGTTTGACCATTTGTTTGTGGGTGATAAGGAGTAGCTATCCTATGCTTAATCCCATACTTAGCTAATAGCTTAGTTAAGATATTATTAACAAAATGTGTACCCTCATCACTCACTAGAGCTCTAGGTGTCCCAAACCGCTCAAAGATGTGCGATTGAAGAAACCTTGCAACTGTCTTGGCATCACTCTGATGGCATGCAATGGCCTCCACCCACTTGGACACGTAATCAACTGTCAATAAGATAAAAACATTGCCATTAGAAGGGGGAAATGGCCCCATAAAATCAATACCCCATACATCGAATAATTCAACTTCTAAAATATAAGTAAGAGGCATTTCATCTCTAGGCCCCAAGTTTCCTCTCCTTTGGCAAGCATCACATTGCTTGTAAAACCAATGGGCATCCTTGAATAAGGTAGGCCGGAAAAATCCACAATGCTAAATCCTCATAGCTGTCCTCTGACCGCTGAAATGACCTCCATACGGCGAAGAGTGACATTGCTCCAGAATTTCCTTTGCTTCAGCACCTGAAACACACCTGCGAATAATACCGTTAGAGCATTGCTTATACATTAATGGCTCATCCCAATAGAAAAATTTTGCATCATGCTTAAACTTTTTCTTCTGCCTCCAATCCATGTCAATAGGAGTGACTCCCTTTACCAAAAAGTTGGCAATATCAGCATACCAAGGGACATCCCTGACTACCTTTACCTCAACAGCAAAAAGCTGTTCATCTGGAAAAGAATCGGAAATGGCAGATTTCTCCAGCAAAGATGATGATGGATCAAGACGAGATAAATGATCTGCAATGACATTTTCAGATCCCTTCTTGTCTTTTATCTCCAAGTCGAACTTCTGCAGTAATAAAACTCAACGAATTAGTCTAGGCTTTGCATCTTTCTTAGTCATTAAATACCTTATTGCTGCATGATCCGTGAACACTGTGACTTTGGATCCAACCAAATATGGCCGGAATTTCTCAAAAGCAAACACCACAGCTAACAACTCCTTTTTAGTAGTTGTGTAGTTGACTTGTGCCTCATTTAAAACCCTGTTTGCATAATATATAGGATGGATAAATTTGCCCTGCTTTTGCCTCAACATAGCACCTACCGCAGAATCACTCGCATCACACATTACCTCAAATGGTAAATTCCAATTAGGTGCACAAAGAATAGGTGCTGAGACTAAAGCAGCTTTTAATGTCTCAAAAGCCTTCCTACAATCTGCATTAAAGTCAAAAACATGATCAGTACACAATAAGTTACACAGAGGTTTACTGATAAAAATCCTTTATGAACCTCCTATAAAATCCAGCATGTCCTAAAAAACTCCGAATTCCCTTCACTGAATTCAGTGGTTCTAGTCTTTCAATCACCTCTATTTTTGCTCTATCAACTTCTAGACCATTCTTAGAAATCCTATGACCTAACACTATGCCTTCCTTCACCATGAAGTGACATTTTTCCCAATTAAGAACTAGATGGGTATCCTCACATCTCTTTAACACCTTGCCTAAATTATCTAAACAATTCTGAAAAGACCCTCCAAAAACTGAAAAATCGTCCATAAATACCTCAACAGTGGACTCAATCATATCAGAAAAAATTGCTAACATACACCGCTGAAATGTTGCTGGAGCATTGCAAAGGCCAAAAGGCATTCGCCTAAAAGAAAACGTCCCATAAGGGCAGGTGAAAGTGGTTTTCTCCTGATCCTCAGGAGCAATAGTAATCTGGTTATACCCAGAGTAATCATCTAAGAAACAATAGTCTAAAATAATAAAATCAACAGGAAATATGAATTTATCCACTTTTACTAAGACATCCTCAATTTTACCCTCTGGATATGTGATAGACCTATCAGCTAGTTGGAGTGTGACTGTGGTAGGCCTAGCTTCACCAATACCTAACTTTCGATAGACAGGCATAAGGTTAATGCTTGCACCTAAATCACAGAGTGCTCTACCTAACTCTTTTCCACCTATAGATACAAGTATAGTAAATGATCCCGGATCCTTAGCCTTGGGTGGTTGCCCATTCTTGAGAATAACACTACATTCCTCAGTAAGAGATACAGTTTCAAACTCACCTAACCTCTTCTTTTTAGTTAAAATATCCTTAAGAAATTTAGCATAATTAGGCATTTGCTCAATAGCTTCTACTAAAGGGATATTTATGTGAAATTGCTTAAGAATCTCTAGAAACTTCTTAAATTGACCATCCTGATTCTTAGGCTTTTGCCTTTGTAGAAAATGTAGAGGTGGTACATAAGGTGGGGGAGGCACATAAGGTGGTTCCACATCTGGAACAGAACCAGATGCTCCAGCATTTTTATTGCTGCCTCCAGCACCCTGACCAGACTCCAACTCTTTCTCAACGACAACATTTTCATCACCATTTTTATCTATAATCTGGGTTTTACTAGGCTCTTCTAATGGCTTACCACTCCTAAGAGTTACCGCTTTTACCTGCTCCTTACCTTCCCTTCGAGGGTGTTTAGTATCCGAGGGAAGTTTCCCTTGAGGCCTTGCTTTCAGCTCATTAGCTAGCTGACCCACTTGCAATTCCAGGGCCCTCATCGAAGCTTGATTACTTTGAATTGCGGCATCTGTACGAGCCATAAATTCTTTCATCATCACCTCGAGAGAACTTCCCGAATTTTGCTGGGGCAAAGCCTACTTATTTTGTTGGGGCAATACCTGCGCTTTAGCAAATCCCGGCTGGTTCACCTTTTGTTGTGCTTGCACATTACTTCCTTGTCCTCCCCATGAGAAGTTGGGGTGGTTGCGCCAACCTGGATTATAAAAGTTAGAGTAAGGGTTATTCCTCTGATTACCTACAAAAAACACAGAAGCTGGATTGCTGGGGAAAAACTCATAGTTGTGATTTTCACCACAATAGACACATGCTTCTTCTGCGACTTGGTTCACCACTGCAGCAGGCTCCATAGCTGGTGGCTGCTGATGACTAATCACTGTCACATTCTTATGAGCATTAGCAATCATAGCAAGATCAGCTCTAATGGTGGACACAACATCAACCTCTAATACACTCTTAACCTTTTTATTTGTGCCTCTAACATCCGACCACTGACAACTATTAATCGATATTCTTTCTAAAATTTCATAAGCTTCATCAAAAGTCTTTGCCAAAAGGGCCCCTCCAGTCGAAGCATCGACCATACCTTGGGTTACTCCATTTAATCCATTATAAAATGTTTCCATTTGAATACAATGAGGTAAACCATGGTGGGGACACTTTCACAAAAGGTCCTTAAACCTTTCCCAAGCCTCACTAAAAGTCTCATCCTCAAGTTGCCTAAGCCCTACTATTTCACTCCTTAATTTAGCATTTCTATTAGGTGGGAAATATTTACTCCAAAATTTTTCAGCTAACTCATCCCATGTCCTAATTGATCCTGGAGCAAAAGAGTTCAACCATGACTTTGCTCCATCTCTAAAAGAATACGGGAACAAAGTTAATCTAAGAGCATCTCTAGGCACTCCTTGAATTACAAAAGAATCACTAACTCCTAGAAAAGACTTAAGATGTAAATGAGGGTCTTCAGATGACAAACCATGGAATTGCCCCATGGTTTGCAACATCTGAAACATTACCGGTTTCATTTCAAAATTCGCCACTTGAATTTGGGGACGTGCAATCCTTGGATTCAACTCATTAAACCAGATAGGATTCTCACCCTGATTATTTTGCTGCTCATTTTGTTCAAACAGCGGGTTTTGTTGCAGCAAACGATTCTGGGGGTCTGCTGGACCTTCAGGACCTTCCGGAAGGCGCGACACGTTCTCCATTTGGTTTCTACGCTGCTCTCTCCTTCTTATCCTGAATGTCCTTTCGATTTCTAGATCAAGCTCGAACCTTACCCCAGGCGGATCGCTCATGCACCAAACTCACACCTGCAAAAACAAAAGAAACAATCAAAAAGTTCTAGCACCAAACCACTAAAACACATACACAAAATAAATCAGATAAAAACTTATTTAGTTCCCCGGCAACGACGCCAAAAACTTGTTGGGTTCCTAGAGTGAGTAAAATATGGTATAAAAAGACTCTAGAATTCTTGTGCAAGTATACACAGTCTGCAACAAGTAATATTATCAATCCGAGCCCTGAATTAGCTTCCACTTTATCTATTTTGTGTAACTTTCTAATGATTTCAAAGATGGTAACAATGATTTGGTTTTATAAGAATTATGCTGGAGCAAAGTAAAAGACAAAACAAAGAATAAACAAATAGAAAGACAGATTAAAGACAGGCGCTAGTTAGGCTTAGTAGTTGTTTAAAAAGATGCTCTAGCAATATTATTGATCATGCAACTCTCGCAGTATTATTAGCGGATTCCTCCCAGAACTCCGGATCTTTTAGAATGTGTTTCAACCCCAATGAAGTGCGACCGATCAAGCACTAGGCAATTGGCTATCCCTAGCTCAGCCACTGGCGTTCACCAATACACAATGATCGTAGTGTGGATAATTGTCACACACTCTCTAAATCATCCCTGAAACTAGAGAGAGATATTCACACCGACTGGCCAGACGGGCATAAAATGTAAATAGGCACAACAATTAACCAAGATGCAATAACCAATATATTACTAAAGTTTAAGCACAGCAACTACATGTTCCTAACCAACACCTTAAGCTACTTAGTTCATAATAAACATGGAAACAAGAATTACAATCTGAGTAGGCATGTCCATAGTTACAAGATAATAAAGAAAATACCAATCTCCTCAACCAGCTTGTGAACAATGGTGTTCTTGGTAATCTCTAATCTCTCTATACTACTCGGCTTCCAAGGAAAGTTGGAATGTTTTTTACTTGGACGGCTACTTCCTTTTATAGAAGGATAGAAGGCTTGAATTAGGTCAACTAGGACACGTGTAAGGCTCTCCTTGATCCTTTATCACGAGAATAACTCAACAAAAGTCGGTTCATGAAGTTGGCTAATGAGCTGTGATGTGGCAGTCTTTCTCCCAGTTTTGCTACAACATAGAATTTGCTCCCTAAAGTCGCCCAACAACAGATTCTGCACAAAAATGATTTCCAAAGCTTCCATTCTTCCAAATGGGTTAAAACATGTAATATCCATCTAAAACCAACCCTCTTAAGCACAAAAGACACACAAATCCTTATAGAAATGAGGCCTAAATAACTACCTTTTGGGCAGTTATCACCTACTCCCTCATCGTCTCGAGCCTCCTCGCACGCCGTCAGTCCCTCTTCGCGCCGCCGCCTTCCTCCTTTATTTTCTCCCTCCGACGAGCAGATCACAGGCCGCCCAATCATCGTTTTCTACGTCGTCGATAGCCGCAAGTCCGTCGTCGTCCCCTCTCGCGTTCCTGACCAGCACCCACAGCGTGTAAGTCTCTTTTCCTCTCATTCTCTATCTATTAGACTCGACTTAACCTTCCTCGCTCTTGTTTTGGTTAGATCCCGTGCAACCAACATCTCAGATCTCGTCTCTCTCGCGCTTTGGTCTCTGTTCAGTGGGTTTGAGCGTGGTTCAAACCTCATTCGGCGTTATTTGGGTGATTTTAGTAAGTTTTATCTCGACCCATTCTCTTTTGGCTTCAAATTCATGTTACCCATTACTCTATTAGTGTAAATCAGAGTTACCCATGCTTTACCGTGCCTCAAATCGTAGATTTTTGACACTTCCTAATACTGTCAAGCATGTAATCATCTCGGTTCAGTTCTGTCCGGTAAGTTCCAGTGGCCTTGAAGTCTTTAGAAACTATCTTAGTTAGCTTTAGAATGTTTTTAACCTTTGGGTATCCTTTAGTTTCAGTTTAAACTCATTTCGGGCTCGGGACAACACGTGTATAAGGTATTTCTGTGCTGTTTGGTAATTTCCAGCAAGGTTCCCGCCCTTGTTCGGTAAGTTTTCAGCACCTTAGGTCCCTTTTAATCGATGCTAAGTGTTAGGAAATATTGTTAGGTCGTTTCCTAACCTCTAGGAAGCCTTTATTGTGCTTGTAGGTGTGCTTAGAGCCTATTCCATTATTTTTCCAGCAAGCGTTAAGTTGGTTTATGAGCGCTTTTAAGCTTGTGTAAGTAGTTTCTACTTGGATGGGCTTGTTTGTTTGTTTGAGCATGCTATCGCTTTACTTGCTTTGTTACTATATGTGTGTTCACTATTGTTTGTAGCTCTCTTTGTGTTCAAGCATGATGCTTTGTTGGATACTTAAGCATGTGGGTTTAATGGTTCATAAGTACGCTGTTTGTTTAATTCATGAGCATGAGATACTGTGGTTATTGGCTATGCTGCATGGGTCGTGTCTGCATAGTGTGTTCATTGGGGAGAGGCGGAGCATGATGCGTAAATCATGTGTTGGGTGTGTGTGCGGAGCGTGACGCAAAAATCACGTGTGGGTGTGAGTGCGGAGCGTGACGCAGAAATCACGTGTGAGTGTGCGGGCATGAAGCGGAAACCATGTGGGGGTGCATAGCATGATGCGTGGATTCATGTTGTCATCCCATTTTTGCATGAGCACGTGTTCGCATTATTGTTTTCGTGTTCAAGAGCATGTTGAGTTGTTTATCGCTTTCCAAGCATATTGTGTGTGCATCGTATGTTGTTGCGGATGTTTGGTTCTAGGTGGCTCACCGGGTGTGAGCTACTTACCAGTACTGTGGTTGTACTGATACCCCTCTCCTTCCTTTCCCCCCAACATTTTCAGGCTATGTAGGTGACGAGTATTATGTGCCCGGTGATGTAGACGAGGAGGTTCATGAGAGATGACCACAGGATTTTGCGTAATGGATATTTTTCTTTCTGTTGGATAGGGTAGTTCTTAATTAATTGTTGATAGGTTGATCTGTTTAGCTTTGAAGCTAGGTTGGTGTAATTTTTGTTTCTTGTTATTGAGCATGTTTAGAATTCACGATTCTCGTTAGGTTGTAAATATGTTGTTGCTTAATAAAGTCGATCTGTTTTAGAAAGTTAAGGTTATGCTTGATCTGGAATAGTTAGGTTCTGTTGTTGGTTGAAGATGTGAGATCTGACTCGTATCCTAGTTGAAGTTATGTTTCTGTGGAGTTGTGGAGTTGAATGGATCAATATAGAAGTGTTGTTGAGTGTAACAGATGATTTGAAAATTTTGGTTTCGTCCTATGTATGTCGTTATGCTGCCGAAATTTTCGGAGCTCTCGGTAGGTTTTGAATAGGAGTTTAGTAATGTCACTAGGTTAGTTAATAATAAAACCTGGGGCGTTACATTTTTAATGCTACATAACACACATAAATGAGTGTTATCAAGAGGTTTGGAGGCTCTTCAAGCTTTACCAGTTGGAAACGGATCTCGGTGATGTTTTGCAAGTATACACACTTCACAAATATCTGTCTCATGGTTGATATTTTGATTGCCTTTCACCATATTATTTTTACATGTAGACACCGTATTTGGTCCGGCTTGATTTTCAGTAATAATGTTTGAAGTTTTCCAATATTTGGTGGTCAATTTGTTTTTATGATATGCCAACAAGAGCATAGCTCAATTGGCATAATGTCGTATTGATAACCATGAGGTCTGTGGTTCAAATCCTCCTTCCTACATATTATCAATTTTTTTTTTTGGGTCTTCCCCATTCCTATTCAAGGGGAAGTTTTCATGAAAAAACTCCCCCATTACCACCATTTCCCTATTCTAAAGCTTTATCATGGCTATTATTTTTTTTATTTTTTATTTTTTATTTCTTTTTCCCACCATTTTCTCATCCATCTTACCCAAATTAGTAACCCTTCAAGTATAAAAAGGGGGGAGATGGAGGATGAAAGGGGAGAGAAAAAAGAGAAGAAGTTTAGAGTAAAAGTGAGCTTGAGAGAGTTTAGGCATTTGAGCAAGAGTTTAGTTTAGAGAGTTTTTAGAAGAATTTCTTTTGAGGGAGAAAGGAGAAGAAGAAGATTTGAGCATAAGCCTAGTTGAGAGAGTTTTTTAGGAAGTGAGCTTAGCTTAGAGAGTGATAGAAAAAGAGAGAAAAGAAAGCGGAAGAGGAAAAGAGGAAAAGAGAGGGGGAGGAAGGAGTATACGGAGAGAGAAAACATTGGATAAGAAAGAAGGAAAAAAGAAGAAAGAGAGAAGTAAAAAAGGTGAGGTTTTGTTTTTCTATTTCCTTTTGTTTTTTTATTTTTTTTTTGTTTTGTTATTATTATTATTATTATTATTATTATTATCATCATCATCATTATCATTATCATTTTTAATTTCTCTCTCATTTTAGTTCACTTTTGCACTTTGCCAACTTCATTTTTTTAAACTTTCTAATTTATTTGTTTTTTTTCTTTCATTCTCCAAATTGCTTTAATCTAATCTTTAATTCTGTTTGGTCAATTTCAATTATCATTATTGTTTTGATTTTCTTTGGGATTATGGGAACTGAGTAATGTGTCTTCGTGGAGTTCAACTCCCGTGTAGGCATATGAAAATTCTCATTTTCCCTAAAAAGAATTTACTCTTTGAATGATTTTCTTCTTTTACATCTATTTGTTTTTTAATTTTTTAATTTTTTTATAAACACAATAATGTATCGCCCATATTTCCTTTAATTAAAAGAGAAATTAGACATGATTTATATTAAATTGGATATCCAACTCATAATGTTTAATCCTTACTTTATTTCTAAGGTTAAGGTAAAAACAAATGAGACATCTTGTGTTTATTATTGCATCTTGGGTTTATATTTTCATATTTATCATTCTTTTTAAGAAAAAAAAAATAAAGGACTGTTTTTATTCATTTAATTGGACAATTTAAGATACTGTGGTAATCGTTTTCTTAAACGGGTGTTGTAGGGTGCTAATACCTTCCCTACACTCAAACGACTCCCGAATCTTATTTCTGGTTTTCTAAGACTGGTTTTTTATTTTATTTTAAAGGTGATCAATCACACCTTCAATGATTGGTGACGACTCCAATTTTCTTCTTAAAAACCCAAGAAAGGATGCCGGCCGCTCCGCGTCGCGATGACGTTGCGACAGCTTGGCGACTCCACTGGGGATTTTTGAGGGTCAAGCCATTGATATCTTTATTGTCCTTTAATTGAATTTCCTTTAGGTTCCTTCGTTATTATTTTTGTTATTTTATTTTATTTATTTTTCTCCCTTACTTTATAATATGATTTGTTTGGCATATTGTTATTCACTTGTTTATTACCATTTTTTTATGTTGTAATTATTTTATCTTAGTTATGTCATTCATTTGTATGTCATCTTATTATTACCAACTTTTTATGTTGTAATTGTACTTTATCTTAGTTATGTCATTCATTTGCATGTCATCTTATTAATCATGCATTTCACACACTTTCACTAGCTTCCTACCTGGGCTCTACCTTAGGACTAGACTCGGAGACTGAGTAGTGTGACCTTCGTGGAATTTCGATTCCCGTGCAGGCGCATGAAATTCTCCACTCAAGCCTACACTACAACAAATTATAGTTTTAATGTCGGACAGAAAAATAGGCGCGGAGGCTTTAATGTCGGACAAAAAAATGCGCGGGCCTTTTAATGTCGGACGCGCGTTTTTTAAAATTTTCGAACTTTTAATGTCGGGCATTGCCCGACATCAAAAGACGCCTTTAATGTCGGGCATTGCCCGACATTAAAAGTTATTTTTTTTTTAAAATTTAAAAAACAGTAAAAATGAAATAACTTTCTCTCTCCCCGACATTTCTGCCCTAAGTCCTCTCTGCTCGAAAACGAAACGAAACCCACGAAAACGAAAACCCCTCATCGACGGCGGCGGCTTCCTCCATCATCGACGGCAGCGGCTTCCTCCCTCATCAACGGCGGCGGCTTCCTCCCTCCTCGACGACGAGCTAACGGACGGCGACGGCGAGCTAACGGACGACGACGGCAAGCATTTCTTCCCTTTTTCTCATCGACGGGCGGTCTTTTTTCTTCCGTTTTTCTCGACCGACGGCGAGCATTTCTTCCATCATCGCCGGCGAGCATTTCTTCCATCATCGCCGGCAACCTCTCTCGAATTTCTTCCCTCATCGATGGTCAGCATTTCAGATCTGTGGAGAGTTTCAGATCTGTGAGCTCAAACTCAAAAGACCGTCGGCAAGTGCCATTTTCGTGAAGCTCAAGCTCAAGCTCATCTTCAGCAAGTGGGTTTTCTCCAAACTTACAGACCGTTGGCCAGCACTTCTTCGTGGGCTAGATCTCTGTTTTTGGGTAACAAATCAGTGGTGTTCGTCACTGTTCGTGGGTAGATCTGAGGTGGTCGTGGTCGTGGGTAGCAAATCCGACACCGAATTCTTAAGATTTGAGTGAGATTACTTGGTAAAATTTTTTGCTTCTTTTTAATTTTATAAAAATGTAGAGTTAAATTTAATTGATTAGTTGCTTAAGTTTATTTTTGTCTTGGATTGGATGATGGATAGAAAATATTGTAGGAAAAATAGTTGAGAAATTATAATGTTGAAATTGTTGGTGTTAGTTGACAAATTTAGTTCCTTTTTACTCTATAATGTTGATAGTTGCTATAATGTTGTTCCTTTTTACTAAAACTAAAGAAAGGTAGTTTTGAAATACTTGTTTTTGTTTGGGAATGTTAATTTTTGTTACTAAAACTAAAGAAAGATAGCAAGCAACAAACACATGGATTTTAAGGTAAACAAAAAACCCATTTCAAATATTAAAAGAGAAAGGTTGAGTTTTAGGTTTGGTTCTTCAACTTTGAGGATTATATAAAAGACACATTTATAGTCCTTTTTATCAATCAACCTAGGCAAGGCAAGAAACTAATTAGCTCTTTATTGACATTTTTCATGATAGAAGTAAATTCTTAGAAATTTGGATGTAAAGTTAAAAAGTTTAAATTTGTTAGTGGGGTGAAAGCACAAGAACTAAAGAGTTTGTAGCCGTTAAGAAAATAGAAAGCATACAGCATAGATGGGAAACTTAATTAAAGGGCAAAGAGTTTGGATAAACTAACTTAAGAATTCTTCCCACTCTCAAATTGTTTGTGTGTGTGTGCTTATAAGTTGAGTTGAGTTGGGGGGTTGAGAAATACTTGTGTTATGGTTTATGTTTTAGTTGGATTTATTGGGAATTTGATGGATACTTAAGTCATGTTGTGAAATGGTTTGTTTGAGTTTATGGTTTGTTTGAGTTTAGTTTTATAGGAAGTTGATTGATACTTAAGATATCTCTTGAAATTTTTTGTTATAATTCGTTATTTTACTTGAGTTTAGTGGAGGAGAAGTTGAGAAATGCTTTAATTAAGATTTTAAAGTTGGTTGTTTTAGTTTATGGTTTTAGTTGAGTTTAGGTGGAAGTTGATAAATACTTGAATTACATTTTGAAATTGTTGGTGTTAGTTTGTAAGTTTAGTTAAGTTGAGGGTTGAGAAATACTTCTTTATGGTTTGAAATTGTTTGTTTGTTGATTTATAAGTTTAGTTTAGTTGGGGGGGGGGGGTGAGAAATACTTGTGTTATGGTTTGAAGGTGTTTGTGAGTTTATGTTTTAGTTGGATTTATTGGGAATTTGATGGATACTTAAGTCATGCTCTGAAATGGTTTGTTTGAGTTTATGGTTTTCGTTTAGTTTTATGGGAAGTTGTTTGATACTTAAGATATCTCTTGAAATTGTTTGTTATAATTCGTTATTTTACTTGAGTTTAGTGGAGGAGAAGTTGAGATCAAATGCTTTAATTAGGATTTTAAAGTTGGTTGTTTTAGTTTATGGTTTTAGTTGAGTTTAGGTGGAAGTTGATAAATACTTAAATTAAATTATGAAATTGTTGGTCTTAGTTTGTAAGTTTAGTTAAGTTGAGGGTTGAGAAATACTTATTTATGGTTTCAAATTGTTTGTTTGTGTGTGCTTATTAGTTTAGTTGAGTTGGGTGGTGGGGGGTTGAGAAATACTTGTGTTATGGTTTATGTTCTTAGTTGGATTTATTGGGAATTTGATGGATACTTAAGTCATGTTGTGAAATGTTTTGTTTGAGTTTATGGTTTGTTTGAGTTTAGTTTTATGGGAAGTTGATTGATACTTAAAATATCTCTTGAAATTTTTTGTTATAATTCGTTATTTTACTTGAGTTTAGTGGAGGAGAAGTTGAGAAATGCTTTAATTTAGATTTTAAAGTTGGTTGTTTTAGTTTATGGTTTTAGTTGAGTTTAGGTGGAAGTTGATAAATACTTGAATTAAATTTTGAAATTGTTGGTGTTAGTTTGTAAGTTTAGTTAAGTTGAGGGTTGAGAAATACTTCTTTATGGTTTGAAATTGTTTGTTTGTTGATTTATAAGTTTAGTTTAGTTGGGGGGGGGGGGGGTGAGAAATACTTGTGTTATGGTTTGAAGGTGTTTGTGAGTTTATGTTTTAGTTGGATTTATTGGGAATTTGATGGATACTTAAGTCATGCTCTGAAATGGTTTGTTTGAGTTTATGGTTTTCGTTTAGTTTTATGGGAAGTTGTTTGATACTTAAGATATCTCTTGAAATTGTTTGTTATAATTCGTTATTTTACTTGAGTTTAGTGGAGGAGAAGTTGAGATCAGATGCTTTAATTAGGATTTTAAAGTTGGTTGTTTTAGTTTATGGTTTTAGTTGAGTTTAGGTGGAAGTTGATAAATACTTAAATTAAATTATGAAATTGTTGGTCTTAGTTTGTAAGTTTAGTTAAGTTGAGGGTTGAGAAATACTTATTTATGGTTTCAAATTGTTTGTTTGCGTGTGCTTATTAGTTTAGTTGAGTTGGGTGGTGGGGGGTTGAGAAATACTTGTGTTATGGTTTATGTTCTTAGTTGGATTTATTGGGAATTTGATGGATACTTAAGTCATGTTGTGAAATGTTTTGTTTGAGTTTATGGTTTGTTTGAGTTTAGTTTTATGGGAAGTTGATTGATACTTAAGATATCTCTTGAAATTTTTTGTTATAATTCGTTATTTTACTTGAGTTTAGTGGAGGAGAAGTTGAGAAATGCTTTAATTAAGATTTTAAAGTTGGTTGTTTTAGTTTATGGTTTTAGTTGAGTTTAGGTGGAAGTTGATAAATACTTAAATTAAATTATGAAATTGTTGGTCTTAGTTTGTAAGTTTAGTTAAGTTGAGGGTTGAGAAATACTTATTTATGGTTTCAAATTGTTTGTTTGTGTGTGCTTATTAGTTTAGTGTAGTTGGGTGGTGGGAGGTTGAGAAATACTTGTGTTATGGTTTATGTTCTTAGTTGGATTTATTGGGAATTTGATGGATACTTAAGTCATGTTGTGAAATGGTTTGTTTGAGTTTATGGTTTGTTTGAGTTTAGTTTTATGAGAAGTTGATTGATACTTAAGATATCTCTTGAAATTTTTTGTTATAATTCGTTATTTTACTTGAATTTAGTGGAGGAGAAGTTGAGATCAAATGCTTTAATTAGGATTTTAAAGTTGGTTGTTTTAGTTTATAGTTTTAGTTGAGTTTAGGTGGAAGTTGATAAATACTTAAGTGATGTTTTGAAATGGTTTGTTGAGTTATTTCTTGCAACTGAGATAATATATCATGATCTTGACTTTTATTGTCAAGATCGTGGACTTGAGTGAACAAGGAACTCGTTAGTAGTTCAAATTTCACTCATTTTCTTCTTAATGAACTAAAAAGTACACAAGTTTAAGTAATAATTGTTCTTCTTTGTAGATTAACCTCTCAAGCAACACAATTATAGTAATGGATAATTCGTGGATGACAAAAAGTCGAATGTCAGAAGAATATTGCTTCGGAGTTGAGATGTTTATTGAAAATGGATTACGACATTCGAATAGACCGAATATCATTCGTTGTCCATGTTTGAAGTGTGTGAATGTAAAGTTTCAAAATGTGAATATAGTAAGACACCACTTGTTTGTTCATGGTATCGATCAAAGCTTCGGAGTTGTAACTTTTCTTATTCATAAATAATAATATGATCAAAATTGTGATTCTACGTAGTCGTCATTGGATGTTGATCGCGATCCAGCCTCGAGAAAACACTGTGTATATATTGAATTCTCTGCGTAGTAAAGTTGAAGAAGAGTTTAGTGGAACTATAAATACGTAAGTGTGTCTCAAGTATTTGTAGTGTTTAAAAGGAAAAATATAACTTGAATTGTTCTAATGTTTTAAATTATTTAGGGGGTTGAGAATGTGGCAAGCTAAGCACTCGCTTCCTCAATATCGATCTGCTATTAGTTGGAAACTAGTGAAGGTAAATTCACATTCATGATATTATAGACAGTGAAATATTGTATGCATACTCAAGTATGTTCTTTTTCATTGTAGTGTCCTCGTCAAACAGGTTCGACAGAGTGTGGGTATTTTGTGCAAAAATATATAAGAGAAATAATGCACAACTCTACTACCCCTATAACTAAATTTGTAAGTAGTATCACTATCCTTACATATTATAATTTATGTTTCGTTTCATTCTTTTATCATGTAATTGTTTTTGTTTTGTTGTAGTTTAACACAAAGAATGCATTTACACAAGACGAGATTGACGAGGTTCGTATAGAATGGGCAAATTTTGTTGGAGGATTTGTGTAATCTAGATGTACTTGAATATACATTAATTAGCTAAGAAATGTGTTTATATATAGTGGAGGATTTGTTTAGGTGTACATACTTTTCAATAGTGAATGTTCATATGTGTTCTCTCTTGATCTGAAAATGCTTCATTCTGGAATATTTGGTTGGATCTAATTTGTGGAGGGACGGGTGGTCCAAGTATTATATTGTAAATGATATATGGAAGTGTTTGTATTTCAAATTGGTTGTGACATGAAAAAATTGTGTTTGGATTGACCTATTTGTATTGGAAATTATAAATTGCAGATTCTATTTTTGTTTACAGGAAGGAAGAAATAGTATTGTTGGTTAGCTACGTTTGCAACCAACAATTTTTTTTATTTAATACTGAATGAAAATGATGACGGGCATTGCCTGTCATTGAAACATACAAAAACGGATTTTTAATGTCGGACATATTATATAGGAAAATTAAAATCTGCAAACTTTTAATGTCACACATTTAATGTCGCACGCTTCTGATGTCGCCACTTTTAATGTCGGGCAGGACCGACCTTTTAATGTCGGACAATGCTTTTAATGCCGGGCAATGACCGACATTAAATGCGACCAACATTAAAACCGTGCTATCTATGTCGGTCAACCAGAAAACAAAACAGTCTTTTAATGTCGGGCAGGACCGACATTATAAGTACACTTTTAATGTCGGACAACGCTTTTAATGTCGGGCAATGACCGACATTAAAAGCGACCGACATTAAAACCGTGCTATTTATGTCGGTCAACCAGACAACAAAATAGTCTTTTAATGTCGGGCAAGACCGACATTATAAGTGTACTTTTAATGTCGGACAGGGTCTTTAATGTCGGGCATTGACCGACATTAAAACTGACCGACATTAAAAGTGGCTTTTAATGTCGGTCATTGCCCGACATTAAAAGTGACCGACATTAAAACTTTTAATGTCGGTGTTTTTAATGTCGGTCAGTGACCGACATTAAAGACCTTTAATGTCGGGCATTGCCCGACATTAAAAGCCAAAATTGTTCCAGTGCTACTACATCGTTAAATCGGTGGGTAAGCTTGGGGACCTTTTCTAGGATGCCTTAGAGTTAAACTCCACTCATATAGTTCTAGGATTTGACTTATTACATGCATTATTGTCAAAGTTTATTCATTTATTTATTTATTTTTCTTCTTTCCCTTGTATCTTATATCAATTTTCAATTTTCACTCATTGAAAATATCCTTTAAATTTCTTTTAATGTAGTTAAGAAAATTGTGCAAATTAAATTAACAGAATTTTCGATTATTTACATTGGTAGAAACTAAAGTATGAGTAAAATAAAATCACCCCCTCCAATACAAGAAATGGGTATAGAAGATCAAGCAACAGTATGTCAATGGTCAGAAAATGTACAACAAATCCACGGAGATTCTTTAGTAGAAAATGTTGTTTCTCAATTTAAGGATGTCAGTTTTCCAGAAAGTCAATTAGAAACAGTAAAACAGGCTTGGGAAAGTTTAACTGTAGATAGAAAGGCTAAATTTACAGGCAAATATGGCCATCTAGCTCAGCTCATGTATGTACAAGTCAATTATTCTCTATTAAAAGCTTTGGTTCGACATTGGGATCCAGCCTACAGATGTTTCACATTTGGCTCAATCGACATGACTCCTACAATAGAGGAATATCAATCCCTTCTGCATATACCAGCATGAAAAGAGGTTGAAGCTTATTCTTACGATCAAGAGCTTACAATGAAAAGAGCATTATCTACTATTTTGGGCAAGATTCTTACAAGCGACATTGAGAAACAAGTAAAGATAAAAGGAGAGAACACATGCCTACCTGATAACTGCCCAAAAGGTAGTTATTTAGGCCTCGATTGTATAGGGATTTGTGTGTCCTTTATGCTTATTAGGGTTGGTTTTGGATAAATATTACATGATTTAACCCATTTGGAAGAATGGAAGCATTGGAAATTATTTTGTGCAGATTATGCTGCTGAGCGACTGGAGGGAGCAAATTCTATGCTGTAGCAAAAATGGGAGCAGAAACTGCCACATCACAACTCGTTAGCCAACTTCATGAACCGACTTCTGTTGAGTTATTTTCAGGATAAAGGAGCAAGGAGAGCCCTACACGTGTCCAAGTTGACCTAATTCAAGTCTCCTGTCCTTCTATAAAAGGAAGTAGCCGTCAAAGTCAAATTAATTCCATGTTTTCCCTTGGAATCCGAATAGTATAGGGAGATTAAAGATCATCAAGAACACCATCTTTCGCAAGCTGATTAGGTCGTTTACTTTCTTTATTAACTTGTGGTTATGGACATGCATACTCAGATTGTAATTCGTATTCCTATGCCTATTATGAACTAAGTAGCTTAGGGTGTTGGTTAGGAATAATGTGATTACTGTGCTTCATCTCTAGTAATATATTAACTATCGCATTTTGGTTAATTGTTCTGCTTATTCTCATTTTACTCCCGCCTGGCCAGCCGGTGTGAATAGCTCTCTCTAGTATCAGGGATGATTTAGAGAGTGTGTGGCAATTATGCACACTACGATCATTGTGTATTGGTGAACGCCAGTGACTGAGCTAGGGATAGCCAGTTGCCTAGTGCTTGATCGGTCGTACTTCATTGGGTTTGAAACATATCCCAAAAGATCCGGAGTTCTGGGAGGAATCCGCTAATAATACTACGAGAAATGCATGATCAATAATATTGCTGGAGCATATTTTAGAATAAACACTAAACCTAACCAGCGCATGCCTTTAATCTGTCTATCTATTTGTTTACTTATTGTTCTGTCATTTATTTTGCTTCAACATAATTCCGATAAAACCCAATCATTTTATTATTCTTGAAACCATTAAAAAGTTACACAAAAATAGGTAGAGTGGAAACTCATTCAAGGCTTGGATTGATAATATTACTTGCTGCAAACTGTGTATACTTGCACAGGAATTCTAGAGTTATACTATATTTTTACTCACTCTAGGAACTCAACAAGTTTTTGGCGCCGTTGCCGGGGACTTGAATAAGTTTTTATCTGATCTGTTTTGTGTATGTGTTTTAGTGGTTTGGTGCTAGAACTTTTTGATTGTTTCTTTTGTTTTTGCAGGTGTGATTTTGGTGCATGAGCGATCCGCCTGGGGTACGGTTTGAGCTTGATCCAGAAATTGAAAGGACATTTAGGAATAGAAGGAGGGAGCAGCGCAGAAACCAGATGGAGAACGTGCCGCAACTTCCACAGGTTCATGAAGGTCCAGCAGCAGCAAACCCCCAACAGAATCCGTTGCTGCAGCAAAACCCACTGTTTGAGCAAAATGAGCAGCGAAATAATCAGGCTGAGAATCCTATCTTGATAGCGAACGATAGGACCAGAGCCATTCGAGCGTATGCTGTCCCGATGTTTAATGAGTTGAATCCAGGGATTGCACGTCCCCAAATCCAAGCGGCGAATTTTGAAATGAAACCGGTAATGTTTCAGATGTTGCAAACCGTGGGGCAATTCCATGGTTTGTCATCTGAAGACCCTCATTTACATCTTAAGTCTTTTCTAGGAGTTAGTGATTCTTTTGTAATTCAAGGAGTGCCTAGAGATGCTCTTAGATTAACTTTGTTCCCGTATTCTCTTAGAGATGGAGCAAAGTCATGGTTAAACTCTTTTGCTCCAGGATCAATTAGGACGTGGGATGAGTTAGCTGAAATTTTTTTGAGTAAATATTTACCACCTAATAGAAATGCTAAATTAAGGAGTGAAATAGTAGGGTTTAGGCAACTTGAGGATGAGACTTTTAGTGAGGTTTGGGAGAGGTTTAAGGAGCTTTTACGAAAGTGTCCCCACCATGGGTTACCTCATTGTATTCAAATGGAAACATTTTACAATGGTTTAAATGGAGTAACCCAAGGTATGGTCGATGCTTCGGCTGGAGGGGCCCTTTTGGCAAAAACTTTTGATGAAGCTTATGAAATTTTAGAAAGAATATCTATTAAGAGTTGTCAGTGGTCGGATGTTAGAGGCACAAATAAAAAGGTTAAGAGTGTATTAGAGGTTGATGGTGTGTCCATCATTAGGGCTGATCTTGCAATGATTGCTAACGCTCTTAAGAATGTGATAGTGATTAGTCATCAGCAGCCACCAGCTATGGAGCCTGCAGCAGTGGTGAACCAAGTCACGGACGAAGCATGTGTCTATTGCGGTGAAGACCACAACTACGAGTTTTGCCCCAGCAATCCAGCGTCTGTGCTTTTTGTAGGTAATCAGAGGAACAACCCTTATTCTAACTTCTATAATCCAGGTTGGCGCAACCACCCCAACTTCTCATGGGGAGGTCAGGAAAATAACGTACAAGCGCAACCGAAGATGAACCAGCCAGGATTTGCTAAAGCGCAGGTAATGCCCCAACAAAACAAGCAGGCTTTGCCCCAGCAAAATTCGGGAAATTCTCTCGAAGCGATGATGAAAGAATTTATGGCTCGCACAGATGCTTCCATTCAAAGTAATCAAGCTTCAATGAGAGCCCTGGAATTCAAGTGGGTCAGCTAGCTAATGAGCTCAAGGCAAGGCCTCAAGGGAAACTTCCATCAGATACTGAACACCCTAGAAGGGAAGGTAAGGAGCAGGTAAAGGCAGTTACTCTTAGGAGTGGTAAGCCATTAGAAGAAAGAATTGAGCCTAGTAAAACCCAGGTTATAGATAAAAATGGTGATAGAAATAATAATGTTGTTGTCGAGGAAGAGTTGGAGTCTGGTCAGGGTGCTGGAGGCAGCAATAAAAATGTTGGAGCATCTGGTTCTGTGCCAGATGTAGAACCACCATATGTGCCGCCCCCACCTTATGTACCACCTCTACCTTTTCCACAAAGGCAAAAGCCTAAGAATCAGGATGGTCAATTTAAAAAGTTTTTAGAGATTCTTAAGCAGTTGCATATAAATATACCTTTAGTAGAAGCTATAGAGCAAATGCCTAATTATGCTAAATTTCTTAAGGATATTTTGACTAAAAAGAAAAGGTTAGGTGAGTTTGAAAATGTATCTCTTACTGAGGAGTGTAGTGCTATTCTCAAGAATGGGCTACCCCCCAAGGCTAAGGATCCAGGGTCATTTACTATACCTGTGTCTAAAGGTGGAAAGGAATTAGATAAAGCACTCTGTGATTTAGGTGCAAGCATTAACCTTATGCCTCTTTCGGTCTATCGAAAGTTAGGTATTGGTGAAGCTAGACCTACCACAGTTACACTCCAACTAGCTGATAGGTCTATCACATATCCAGAGGGTAAGATTGAGGATGTCTTAGTAAAAGTTGATAAGTTCATATTTCCTGTTGATTTTATTATTTTAGACTATGAGGCTGATAAAGATGTCCCAATTATTCTAGGTCGTCCATTTTTGGCTACTGGTAGGGCATTAATAGATGTTCAAAAAGGGGAATTAACAATGAGAGTCTGTAATGAGGAAGTAAAATTTAATGTGTTTAAGGCCATGAAGTATCCAGACGAGATGGAAGATTGCTCTTTCATTAGGATTCTGGAGAACACAATTGTTGAGACAGCAATTCAGGATTCGGCTAATAAGCATTTGGAAAATCATGGAGTGGTTAGTGTAGAGGATTTAGAAGTTTGTTATTTAGATAGAAAAAATGAAAAAGAATTGTTTAGGTGTGAGGATGTTTTTGAGTCTTTAGATTTAGATCAAAGAAAGGCTCCCCCAATTAAACCATCCCTGATTGAGGCACCTACTTTAGATTTGAAGCCCTTACCAGATCATCTAAAGTATGTGTTTCTTGGGGAAAGTGAGACATTGCCCATTATTGTTGCATCATATTTAATGCCGGAGCATGAGGAGGCCTTAATAAAGTTGCTGCAGCAATACCGCAAGGCTATTAGTTGGACATTGGCTGACATTCAAGGGATTAGCCCAAATTTTTGTATGCATAAAATCAATCTAGAGGAGGGGTCCTTGAGGAGTATTGAGCAACAAAGAAGGCTTAACCCTGCAATGAAAGAAGTGGTTAAAAAGGAAGTAATTAAATGGTTGGATGCTGGGATCATTTATCCAATTGCCGATAGCAATTGGGTAAGCCCTGTCCAATGTGTTCCTAAGAAAGGAGGTGTCACTATGGTAAGCAATAAAGACAATGAGTTGATCCCAACTAGGACAGTAACTGGTTGGAGGGTTTGCATGGATTACAGCAGGCTTAACAAAGCCACCCGTAAGGACCACTTCCCTTTGCCATTTATTGACCAGATGTTGGATCGATTGGCTGGTCAGGCCTACTACTGTTTCTTGGATGGTTATTCTGGGTATAACCAGATTACTATTGCTCCTAAAGATCAGGAAAAAACCACTTTCACCTGCCCTTATGGGACGTTTACTTTCAGGCGAATGCCTTTTGGCCTTTGCAATGCTCCAGCAACATTTCAGCGGTGTATGTTAGCAATTTTTTCTGATATGATTGAGTCCACTGTTGAGGTCTTTATGGACGATTTTTCAGTTTTTGGAGGGTCTTTTCAGAATTGTTTAGATAATTTAGGTAAGGTGTTAAAAAGATGTGAGGATACCCATCTAGTTCTTAATTGGGAGAAGTGCCACTTCATGGTGAAGGAGGGCATAGTGTTAGGTCATAGGATTTCTAAGAATGGTCTAGAAGTTGATAGAGCAAAAGTTGAGGTTATTGAAAGATTAGAATCACCGAATTCAGTGAAGGGAATTCAGAGCTTTTTAGGGCATGCTGGATTTTATAGGAGGTTCATAAAGGATTTTTCCAAAATCAGTAAACCTCTTTGTAACTTATTGTGCACTGATCATGTTTTTGACTTTAATGCAGATTGTAGGAAGGCTTTTGAAACATTGAAGGCTGCTTTAATCTCAACACCCATTCTCTGCGCACCTAATTGGAATTTGTCATTCGAGGTAATGTGTGATGCGAGTGATGCTGCAATAGGTGCAATGCTGGGGCAGAAGCAGGGCAAATTTATTCATCCTATATATTATGCAAGCAAGGTTTTAAATGAGGCACAAGTCAACTACACAACTACTGAAAAGGAGTTGTTAGCTGTTGTGTTTGCTTTTGAGAAATTCCGGCCATATTTGGTTGGATCCAAAGTCACGGTGTTCACGGATCATGCAGCAATAAGGTATTTAATGTCAAAGAAAGATGCAAAGCCTAGACTAATTCGTTGGGTTTTATTACTGCAGGAATTCGACTTGGAGATAAAGGACAAGAAGGGATCAGAGAATGTCATTGCAGATCATTTATCTCGTCTTGATCCATCATCATCTTTGCTGGAGCAATCTGCCATTTCTGATTCTTTTCCAGATGAACAGCTTTTTGCTGTTGAGGTAAAGGTAGTTAGGGATGTCCCTTGGTATGCTGATATTGCCAACTTTTTAGTGAAGGGAGTCACCCCTATTGATATGGATTGGAGGCAGAAGAAAAAGTTTAAGCATGATGCAAAATTTTTCTATTGGGATGAACCGTTTATGTATAAGCAATGCTCTGATGGTATTATTCGTAGGTGTGTTTCAGGTGCTGAAGCAAAGGAAATCCTAGAGCAATGTCACTCTTCGCCGTATGGAGGGCATTTCAGCAGTCAGAGGACAGCTATGAGGATTTTGCATTGCGGATTTTTCTGGCCTACGTTATTCAAGGATGCCCATTGGTTCTACAAGCAATGTGATGCTTGCCAAAGGAGAGGAAATTTGGGGCCAAGAGATGAAATGCCTCTTACTTACATTTTAGAAGTTGAATTATTCGATGTATGGGGTATTGACTTTATGGGGCCATTTCCCCCTTCTAATGGCAATGTTTTTATCTTATTGGCAGTTGATTACGTGTCCAAATGGGTGGAGGCCATTGCATGCCATCAGAGTGATGCCAAGACAGTAGCAAGGTTTCTTCAATCGCACATCTTTGCGTGGTTTGGGACACATAGGGCTCTAGTGAGTGATGAGCTGGCCTACGTTATTCAAGGATGCCCATTGGTTCTACAAGCAATGTGATGCTTGCCAAAGGAGAGGAAATTTGGGGCCAAGAGATGAAATGCCTCTTACTTACATTTTAGAAGTTGAATTATTCGATGTATGGGGTATTGACTTTATGGGGCCATTTCCCCCTTCTAATGGCAATGTTTTTATCTTATTGGCAGTTGATTACGTGTCCAAATGGGTGGAGGCCATTGCATGCCATCAGAGTGATGCCAAGACAGTAGCAAGGTTTCTTCAATCGCACATCTTTGCGTGGTTTGGGACACATAGGGCTCTAGTGAGTGATGAGCTGGCCTACGTTATTCAAGGATGCCCATTGGTTCTACAAGCAATGTGATGCTTGCCAAAGGAGAGGAAATTTAGGGCCAAGAGATGAAATGCCTCTTACTTACATTTTAGAAGTTGAATTATTCGATGTATGGGGTATTGACTTTATGGGGCCATTTCCCCCTTCTAATGGCAATGTTTTTATCTTATTGGCAGTTGATTACGTGTCCAAATGGGTGGAGGCCATTGCATGCCATCAGAGTGATGCCAAGACAGTAGCAAGGTTTCTTCAATCGCACATCTTTGCGTGGTTTGGGACACATAGGGCTCTAGTGAGTGATGAGGGTACACATTTTGTTAATAATATCTTAACTAAGCTTTTAGCTAAGTATGAAATCAATCACAGGATAGCTACCCCCTATCACCCACAGGCTAATGGTCAGGCTGAGATAAGTAATAGGGAAATTAAATCAATTCTAGAAAAAGTAGTCCATCCATCTAGAAAGGATTGGTCTTTTAGGTTGGATGAGGCTCTTTGGGCTTATAGGACAGCTTATAAGACTCCTCTAGGTATGTCTCCCTATAGGTTAGTATATGGGAAAGCTTTCCATTTACCACTAGAGCTAGAGCATAAGACGTTTTGGGCTTTGAAAAAAGTTAAATTTTGATCTGAGTCGCGCAGGAGCAATAAGAATGCTGCAGCTTAATGAGTTAGAAGAATTTCGTCAATTTTCTTATGAAAATGCGAAGATATATAAAGAAAAGACTAAGCTGTGGCATGACAAGAAAATAAAGTCCAAAGAATTTGTCAAGGGTCAAAAAGTTTTGCTTTATAATTCTAGGTTAAAACTATTTCCTGGAAAATTAAAATCTAAATGGTCAGGACCGTTTATTGTGATTGAGGTTTTCTCCAATGGAGCAATTACTTTGCAGGATGAGAAAGATGGGAGAGTGTTCAAGGTGAATGGTCAGCGTGTCAAGCATTATTGGGGAGAGGAGTTTCAGTCAAAATATCCTTCCCTAAGGTTGGTTGATGATTGAGAGAGCAGGATTTTTGCGGGAGCATTTCACAGAGCAAAATTTTGAGCTCCCAGAATTTGTATTGATTTTATTTTTCGTTGATTTGATTTTAATTGCGGTTAGGTTAGATTTGATTTTGCGAGATTTATTAGATTTTTTCTTTAAATATTTGATTAGATCTTATCTATTTTGTTTTGAATTTGATTTGATTTTCGGGTTATTTATTTAAATTATCTTTCAATTATCTTTTAATTAGTTAGATTTTATTAGATTTTATCTAGATTTTATTTTCAGTCATTTGAATTCTAGTTTTAATTTATAGAGATTTTCTCTAATTTATTCGTCTTCTTTTGAAAATAAAAGATTGGGATGATTGGTTAAAATTTAATTTGAATTTAAAGAAAAAAATCTTTGATTTTTCTTACTTTGAAATTCGAATTCCGTATCTAAGATTCTTCAGGTTCAGCAGATTGTTGCGGCAAAGATATGGCGAAAGCAAAATCATCTGAATTACAAGGGTTTCTGTTGGAAATTTATTATTTTTACCGTTGAGACTTTCTTTGAATTTTCGCAGGTAAAATTGCATGCATCATCTGATGACGCCACGTGTCGTAGAGTAATCATTCGAAGGCTTCAATGATGGACAACACACCAATTTTTACCATGGGCGTTTGGAATCCACGATTTTACCATTGTTGGTTTTAAATTTTCAGGATACATTTACTTCAAATTAAACGGTAATATTATTTAATGTTGAGCAAATCATTTCGGTTAGGATTCGATGTGCTGAAGCCTTATTTATTCACAACCGCTGGTAAGTTCTTTCCACTTCGTCTTCTTGATTTGAATCTTTGTTGTGTGCATTCTTCTTTCTTTGTTGGTATTCTTTGTCAAACTCTTTGAACCTTCAATGGCCAAAACGAGAGCAAGAAAAGAGAGAGAGAGAATGAGGGAGAAGAGATACCCGTTACCCCCGAGGTTCAGAAAGCGAAAATGAAAAAGAAGAGGACGCTGGAGGAAAAAGAAGCGAAGAAAAGGAGAAGGCAGCAAAGGGCTGCGGAACAAGAAGAGGTCTAGGAGGCAGCAGATGAAGTTGAAGAAGTCCCGAAAGAACCAGAAGAACAGAACCCAGAAGAGGCTGAGCAGAGAGTTGCAGATACAGAGGTAGTTCGAGAGGAGAGTCAAGAAAAACGGAATGAGGATGAACAGACAGAGGTTGCGACTGAGAATGAGCCAGTTCAGGAGGCTCGAGTGGAGGTGATCATACCAGAGGTACCTAAGCGACGCCGCTTTAAGCGAAAAGCCGGCTGTATTCAGGTAGTTCGAATTGATACCCCCTCGCCTCCAACCACTGATTCTGAAAGAGAGAATGCAGAAAGAGAAGAAGAGAAACGGGAAGCGGAAAATAAGGCAAAAGAAGAAGAGACAAGGAAGGTAGAAGAAGAACGTTTGCGAGAACAGAGAAAAAGCAAAGGCAAAGGAATTGCCGAAGCATCGGGTGAGATTGAGGAGCCGAGGGCACCATTCATTCGCTTCGTCAATGAACTTGCCAGAGCAAAATATTAGGAAGTACTGAAGCGTGATTTCTTATTCGAACGAGGTTTTGGCAGTGATTTGCCCAGGTTCTTGGAGTCCGGAATAGCGAGCCTTGGGTGGAGACAGTTTTGTGCGAAGCCTGATCCTGTCAATGCCAACATCGTTCGGGAATTCTACGCCAATCTGGACGTGAAGGATGATTTCGAAGTCATAGTGTGAGGAGTGCCTGTCCAATGGAGCCCAGAGGCCATTAATAATTTGTTTGATCTTCAGGACTTTCCACACGCAGTTTTCAATGAAATGATGGTTGCCCCATCGAGCGACCAATTAAGCGCGGCGGTCCGAGAGGTAGGTGTTGAGGGGGCTCAATGGAGGGTGTCGCAGACACGGAAGCACACATTTCAAGCTGCTTATTTGAAAAGTGAAGCCAACGCTTGGATGGGTTTCATTAGACTCCGCTTACTGCCGACAACGCATGACTCCACTATATCGCGGGACAGAGTGTTGCTTGTTTTTGCCATCCTTCGATCAATGAGCATAGATGTAGGGAAACTAATTTCTTCTGAGATTGTTGACTGCTGGAAAAAGAAGGTGGGGAAGTTGTTCTTCCCAAATACAATTACTATGTTGTGCAGAAACGCAGGGGTTCCAGTGGATGAAAATGATGTAATTTTGTTTGATAAGGGAATCATTGATACGCCCAATTTGGCGCGACTTCAGCGAATGCAGGAGGTGCGTCAGGGTGGGATGGTCCACGGCATCAACACGATTTTAGAACAACTCGCACTTTCGGCCAGCAGGCAGGAGTTTGCTGAAAGGCAAGCTTTGACTTTCTGGAGCTATGTTAAAAATCGTGATGCCAATCTCAAGAAGGCGTTGCAAGAGAATTTTTCGAAACCATATCCAGCCTTTCCAGCATTCCCTGAAGATTTATTCAACCCATGGATTCCACCCCCACCAATGGAAGGAGGAGGAGAGGAAAATGAAAATGAACCGAGCCAAGAGGACTGAAGGATGAAGTGGCCCTGAGCGAGCATGATTTTTATTCTGACTTTTTGTTTGCTCGCGCATTTTCTACTTTCCTTTTCTGTTGATGTTATGTTTGTTTCTCTTTCATATTTCTGCTTCTTAAACAAAAATATATCTGCTGATGTAATTTCTTTTTCTATGTTTTTAATGAATTTCTGGATGTTCCTGTTCTATGAAGCACTGAGTAATGCCCAGCTTAACTAGTTTTCTTCAGAATTTTTGAAGCTTGGACTGATTACGCTTAATTAGATCAAGGTATTCTGATCTCCAGAAACCTTTTAATTTTCTTGAGCAATTTCTTCTAGCCTGGACTGTTGCTGCGACAAAGAAGATTTTGAAGGTAGTATTGACTTATATGATCCACTTTAAGCTTAATCTAAGTCCCATGTTTAGTTTACAAATTCAGATAGAAAAATTTAAGTTTGGGGGTATACTTGCTTATTTAATGATTCATTGGGGACAATGAATAATTCAAGTTTGGGGGACCTTTTGCTACTCCAATTATTTTGCTCGAGCATTCCTCTCCTTCAAATTAAAATTTGCTAGGTTATTGAGTAACCGGGGACATTTGTGATACCCAGAGGTTGTCTTCGCGCCAAAAGATGACCTAGGAAATGTGAAAAAATGAGAAATATGAAAAAATAAAATTATTTGTTGAAGATTTTGCTGAAAAATTTGATGGAGCAAAAGTTTTGAAGGATGAATGATGATCCAACAGTTTTTCTGTCTCCCATAACTTAGGTGAGCTTCATCACAAAATGTCGCCATTCTGAGGGGCAAGAGATGGAATAACTAAGGATTTTTGAGCTTTATAATGAGTATTGAGCCTAGTTAGTGATGAGCTTGAGGCAAGGGTATACTGCACCATAAAGTGGGTAATCCCATGCTTAAGAGCTTATGACTGTAAGGCTGCTTTAAGTCTGATAAATAATGAAATAAACCTCTTTAAAAATATGTTTTGAAATGTCTGATAATAGAGCTAAGCTGTGGTGAGTTCTTAGAATTAAGTTGAAAAGTGGTGATTATTTGTCCCTGCTGAAGGAATCATTTTGCTGCAGTAGAGCTTGGTTTTGAAGAGTGCTCAGGTAAAGGTTAAAGGTAGTGTTGGACTATCTGGGTTGATTAAGCTATTCTTTGTCTAATATTCTGAATTCTTGAAGGAAGGTGAGTTAGTATTGCTCGAGACGCGCAATAATTTAAGTTTGGGGGTATGATAACTGCCCAAAAGGTAGTTATTTAGGCCTCGATTGTATAGGGATTTGTGTGTCATTTATGCTTATTAGGGTTGGTTTTGGATAAATATTACATGATTTAACCCATTTGGAAGAATGAAAGCATTGGAAATTATTTTGTGCAGATTATGCTGCTGAGCGACTGGAGGGAGCAAATTCTATGCTGTAGCAAAACTGGGGGCAGGAACTGCCACATCACAGCTCGTTAGCCAACTTCATGAACCGACTTCTGTTGAGTTATTTTCGGGATAAAGGAGCAAAGAGAGCCCTACACGTGTCCAAGTTGACCTAATTCAAGTCTCCAGTCCTTCTATAAAAGGAAGTAGCCGTCAAAGTCAAATTCATTCCATGTTTTCCCTTGGAAGCCGAATAGTATAGGGAGATTGAAGATCATCAAGAACACCATCTTTCGCAAGCTGATTAGGGAGTTTACTTTATTTATTAACTTGTGGTTATGGACATGCATACTCAGATTGTAATTCGTATTCCTATGCCTATTATGAACTAAGTAGCTTAGGGTGTTGATTAGGAATAATGTGATTACTGTGCTTCATCTCTAGTAATATATTGACTATCACATTTTGGTTAATTGTTGTGCTTATTCTCATTTTACTCCCGCCTGGCCAGCCGGTGTGAATAGCTCTCTCTAGTTTCAGGGATGATTTAGAGAGTGTGTGGCAATTATCCACACTACGATCATTTGTATTGGTGAACGCCAGTGACTGAGCTAGGGATAGCCAGTTGCCTAGTGCTTGATCGGTCGTACTTCATTGGGTTTGAAACATATCCCAAAAGATCCGGAGTTCCGGGAGGAATCCGCTAATAATACTGCGAGAAATGCATGATCAATAATATTGCTGGAGCATATTTTAGAATAATCACTAAACCTAACCAGCGCCTTCCTTTAATCTGTCTATCTATTTGTTTACTTATTGTTCTGTCATTTACTTTTCTTCAGCATAATTCCGATAAAACCCAATCATTTTATTATTCTTGAAACCATTAAAAAGTTACACAAAAATAGGTAGAGTGGAAACTCATTCAGGGCTCGGATTGATAATATTACTTGCTGCAGACTGTGTATACTTGCACATGAATTCTAGAGTATTTTATACTATATTTTTACTCACTCTAGGAACTCAACACTACCCCTAGACTACATCTTTACTCTTCAAAAAAAATTTGCAAATGAAGACAAGGAATTAACTTTACTGGCATTGTGTATCTTTAATGTTGTTTTGTTTCCTAAAGTATGTGGATATGTTGAGGAACGCGTGGTCAAGTTGTTTGCTAAGATAGAAATAGGAGTTGATCCCATTATTCCTGTATTGGCAGAAACTTTTCGTTCATTAAATTATTGCAGAACAAAAGGAACAGGAAGATTTATAGGGTGTGCACCATTATTGTACATTTGGGTCCTTAGTCATGTGAAGTGTCCACCCGAATTCAAATGTCCAGAGATCAAATTTTCAAGTTCCTAGAATAAGCTGCAAAATCCTATTTCAGAGTTTGTGCAATCAGGTTGGAGTTCATCCTCCCCTGAAAGGAGCGCTTGGGAAGCCTTTTTCTCTTAACTAAAGGTAGAAGATGTAATATGGAGAGCCCCTTGGATGTCAACTAGGCCAATGATCTATAAATGTGGTAAATTTCAAAGTTTACCTCTTTTGGGTCCTTGGGAATGTACATCCTATGCTCCTTTATTGCTAGTACGCCAAATTTGGGTCCGACAATTCATCCCTGCTACGCATGAGTTGAAGGATTTCAAATTTGCTTATGATAAAAGCTTCTGTAAAGATAGAATTCAGAAAATTGTGAAAGCATGGAAAATGATCACTTAAATCCAGAGTGGTCAGTTTCATGATGATACCACAGAGGCGAACAAAAAATGGCATGCGAACAGAGCTAAAATCTTGCTTGTGTCACCAAAAATGAAAACCAAGATAAAACTTAATGCAAAGGTGTTACCAGATCAACAGACCGAACAAGCAACACGCGAAAAAGAATGTGATGAATTGAGAAAAGCGAAGTCATCATTGGTTCAAGAAAATGAAAGGCTACAATTGGAGGTAAAGCAAGGATTGTTGTGCAATGTTGAACTAGAAAAAAAAGTTGAACCGATTAAAGGAAAGTGTCAGCAAACAAGAACAGTTAGAAAAGGAAGTTTCAGCATTAGACACAGAGGCCTGCGACCTGAATAGAAGAATGCATCGATTAAGAAGGGATAATGAAGTCTCCCAAGCAACTCTCAAGTCAAGGAATGACCAAGTTTTGAAGCAACAATCTGAGATTGCCTCACTCCTTGAGTTGATGAAAGAGCTCGAAGATTGCATTAGTTGGAGGAACCAAACGTTACTGAGGTAGAGGAAAAAAATGGAACGCTATGTCGAACAATTGACGACCTGCAATTAACACTCAAGATTAGAGAATATCAACTAGGGGAGCTTATCAACGACAACAAGGGTCTAAGAGAGTCCGTTCAGTCACTCAATGTTCGCCTCGGTAAGTATCAGGATGCCACTGACAGATTAATGAAGGACTATACCTATCTAAAGGAGCAGTACGACAGATTGAGCGATGATTTCGGGTTTGTGAGACAGAATCATTCGACACTGCAAAGTAAAACGGAACATATGCTCACTCAGATTAGGAGAGTCACTCGAAGGGCAGATGAACTAGCGGAAGATGCACGTACTCTCTCTAAAGTCATAGCACCTACACAACCGAATAGCAAGAATGTGCTCAAGTTTCTGGGAAAAATTCTTATAAGTTTAGAGTATTGGGGGCAATTTTATTAACTTTTTACTTTAGTTTATGTTTTATTTAGATAGTTGAAATATCTTGTAATTCAATTTTTCAAAAATTTTGCTACTACATTGTTTTATCATTTTCCAATTTAATATCAAGGCCATTTTTATTTTCATTTTTCTTTTCCTCTTCAATTGTTTAAATGTTTCGTTTTGTCTTTCTCTTTTCTTACACTAAAATCTCTTTTCATTAAAAATATAAACAGAATCGTAAGATAGCTCGGTCACCTCGAATCCACCGCACCTACGTCACAAGATACAGGACAAGGATCATGGAAGAGCAAAGTACTGAGATGGAGAAAACAAGGAAAGATATTGAGGAGTTACAAGAAAAAATGGATGCCATTCTTGTCGCCCTAGAAAGAGGCAAAATAATACCTGATATTGCTCAGTCCAGCAGTACAATGAATGACCCTCCAATCCGGCAATCAACAGAGGGTACTACTCCAAAATATCATCCATTGTACAATATTCCAGTATAGCAACACCCATTTCCATTTTTCAAGAATGAGCAAGTGCTTGTACACAATCAACCTGGATTTTCACTACCTACAGAGGTACCTCCAAAGGTGATCATTATAGTTCCCAATTTAGATGATCTATAAATCAGAAAAGAGCTAACAGGAGGTGAGAAAGTCTCTTCTAGTGAAAAACTTGAAGTCCTGGAGGAAAGGTTAAGGGCAATAGAAGGAACCGACGTCTTCGAAAATATAGCAGCGACCAAGCTATGCTAGGTACCAGATGTAATCCTCCCTCCAAAATTCAAGGTGCCCGAGTTTGAAAAGTATGATGGAACATCCTGTCCTAAAAACCATCTCATCATGTATTGCAGGAAGATGGCAGCATACGTTCAAAATGACAAGCTGTAAATTCACTACTTCCAGGACAACCTTACTGGTCCAGCATCTCGATGGTATATGCAGTTAGACAGCACTCATATATGTTCATGGAAGAATCTAGTCGATTCATTTTTAAAGCAATATAAGCACAACATAGATATGGCTCCTGACCGCCTAGACCTCCAGAGGATGGAAACGAAGAGCACATAAAGCTTTAAAGAGTATGCCCAAAGGTGGAGGGATACTGCTGCTCAGGTGCAACCACCTTTAGCTGATAAGGAGCTGTCAACCATGTTTATTAATACTCTCAAGTCTCCTTTCTATGATAAGATGACTGGGAGTTCCTCTACCAATTTCTCTGACATAATGACAATTGGAGAGAGAATCGAGTACGGAATTAAGCATGGAAAGATAACTGATACGACTGGATCATCAACAGCGAAAAAGGGGGTTCCATCGAAGAAAAAAGAGGGAGAAGTTCAGATGATTGGTTTCAATTCAAGACACATTCCCTAATGCCGGAGTGCTACAATATCACTATCCACCTCCATATGTTTACCCTCAACCCTATATAAATAATACGTTAGCCCAATACTCATCCCCTCACGTCCAAAATCCTCGTCCTACTCAAGGCTACCAGCCTCGGAATCAACAGAACACTCCTTATGTCCAAGGACACCAACACAATAAAGGCGTCCGTAGACAGACTCATTTTGATCCGATTCCGATGACATATACCGAACTTTTACCCCAACTCTTCTAGAATAATCAGCTGGCACCCGTGCCAATAGACCCAGTAAAGTCACCTTACCCGAAGTGGTATGACCCAAATGCCCATTGTGATTACCATGCACGCAATTGGACATTCCACTGAAAACTGTACTGCACTTAAGCATAGAGTACAAGCATTGATCAACGCAGGATGGTTGAACTTTAAGAAAGAAAATGGTCCAGATGTCAACAACAATCCTCTGCCAAACCATCAGAATGCACAAGTAAATGCGATAGATCAGGTTCATGGAGCTGATTTGAAAAAGGATGTTGAGAGCGTAGTTACTCCCATGGGATAACTATTCGAAATATTATTCAGTAATGGATACATTGGAGTAGAACGCCTCCAATCGGATTTGGGTGTCAGAGCATACGATGACAATTTGATGTGTTCTTATCACACTGGGGCAAAAGGGCATTCTATCGACCAATGTCCTCATTTTCGTCTGAAGGTCCAGGAGTTGTTAGATTCACATTTTTTAACAATTTTCGAAAGATGACTCAGCTCCCTCAGTATGGGGAAGTTGATATTATAGAAGAATGTTCAAGGTTTTCTCTCAAGCCAAAACCGCTAACAATTTTTTATCGCGAGAAGCCCAGTACCCCAAATTCCAAGCCAAGACCGATTACCATCCAGATTTCGACTCCCTTTGAATATAAAAGTTCAAAAGCAGTACCTTGGAACTATGAATATAAGGTAACTGTTGGTTCTGAACCCCTCCCAATCCATAATATCAGTGGGATAGGAGGTCTAACACGAAGCGGGAAGTGTTATACACCAGAAGACCTATTGAAACCCAAGGGTAAAGAAAAAGGAAAAGCCAAGATCACTGAAGATATCAAGGAAAAAACAGAAGAGCCCATTGTAGTGAAGAACCTAGATGCTAAACAGCCAGCATCTGAAGAAGATATCCAAGAATTTTTTAAGTTGGTTAAGCAAAGTGATTATAAAGTGGTTGAACAGTTAGGTCGAACCCCTGCAAAGATTTCCATACTGGCTTTGTTATTGGCTTCAGATACGCATCGTAAGACTTTGTTGGACATATTGAATCAAACTTATGTTCCGCAGGATATTACGGTGGACAACTTGGATAACATCGTTGGAAACATAACTGCATCCAGTTCAATAACCTTCACAGATGATGAGTTACCACTAGAAGGCACCGGACACACTAAAACCTTACACATTACAGTTAAGTGCAAAAATTTTGTTGTGGCAAAAGTTCTAGTTGATAATGGTTCCTCCTTGAACATAATGCCTAAATCCACGTTGGAGAAATTGCCTGTTGATATGTCTCATATAAGGCCCAGCACTATGATCGTACGAGCTTTTGTTGGGGCACATAGTGAAGTTGTTGGAGACATAGAAGTGCCCATCCAGATAGGTCCATGCACCTTCGATATAACCTTTCAGGTTATGAACATTAATTCGGCCTACAGCTTCTTGTTAGGGCGTCCCTGGATTCACTCAGCTGGAGTGGTCCCATCATCATTACACCAAAAACTTAAATTTGTGGTCGACCGCAAACTAGTGATCATATCTGGATAAGAGGATATCTTAGTGTCAAGACCCTCCTCAATGCCCTACATAGAAGCAGCAGAAGAGGTTTTTGAGTCATCATTTCAAGCTTTTGAGATTGAAAATGCCACAACTTTATACGGAGAGATAGGGAAAATGGAGCTGCGACTTTCAAAACTCTCATTAACAGGAAGCAACCAAAGCCTCGAAAGTTTGTTGAATATGTCGAAAAATATGAAGACGTTTGGTTTGGGATATAAACCAAGCAAAAAAGATATGATTAAAGCACACAGACAGGAGAAATAAAAACGACTGGCTAGATTGGAGAACCGAGAGCCAAAGTTTCAAATGAATATCATTCCTCATCTTCATGATACCTTCATCTTTGCTGGAATAATTCATCCAGAATCTCAAGACCCTGCAGTCATGGCTATATTCGAACAGAAGAAAGAAGCTGGTCCCTTGGTTTATCTGTGCCCAGAAGACTTTGAACTCAATAATTGGACTGTAATGGAACTACCATCATTTGTTAATGAGATATCAAAGTAATTTTTAAACTTTTTGTTTGTTTTTTGTTTTGATGATTTATGTGTTCTATGTCAATATTTCATTTGTTAATGAAGAAGTTTTTTTTTTCTTTCCTATCATCCAATGAATCTCTCTTGTGTCTACTTCTTTTAGCATTGATTTCATTTATTCCATTTCTTCATTTATCTTCTTTCATCACACTGAATAATCCCTCGCATAAACAGTGAAATTGGGATTGAAAGCGTTAATGATCTTAAATACGAACTTGATTCTCCTACATACGATGTTGAGTCTGATGAGAGAACAAGTGGTAATGAGGAAGATCTAGAACTTACTCCTAAATTGTTGAGAATGATTGAAGAAGAAGAGAGGATATTTGGACCACATGAAGAGTTGATAGAGACGATTAACTTGGGATCTTAAGTAGAGATTAAAGAAGTTAAAATCGGGACCAACATGCCTGCTGAAAGTCGTCAAGGGTTAATAACATTGCTTCATGAATACATTGATGTTTTTGTCTAGTCTTATCAAGATATGCCTGGTTTAGACACAAGTATTGTGGTGCATCATTTGCCACTTAAGCCTGAATGCAAGCCAGTGAGACAGAAGTTACGCAAGATAAAGCCAGACATGTTAATCAAAATAAAAGAGGAAGTCATGAAACAGATTGATGCAGGATTCTTAACAGTTGCTAATTATCCAGAATGGGTAGCTAACATTGTGCCAGTACCTAAAAAGAATGGACAGGTCCGAATGTGTGTTGATTATAGAGATTTGAATCGAGCAAGCCCAAAGGATAACTTCCCACTTCCTCATATTGATGTACTGGTAGATAATATAGCTGGATTCTCAACTTTTTCCTTTATGGATGGATTCTCATGTTACAATCAAATCAAAATGGCACCTGAAGATCAAGAGAAAACTACATTCATCACATTATGGGGAACCTTTTGTTATAAGGTCATGCCGTTCGGATTGAAAAATGCTGGGGCAACCTACCAACGGGCCATGGTTACTCTCTTCCATGACCTAATGCATAAGGAGATCAAAGTGTATGTTGATGACATGATTGCTAAGTCAAAACCAGGGGAAGAGCATGCAACCATTCTCCGAAAGTTATTCGAGCAATTGAGAAAATTCAAGTTAAAACTGAATCCGAGTAAATGCAAATTTGGGGTCACTTATGGCAAGTTGTTGGGTTTCGTCGTAAGCCAGGAGGGAATTAGTGTTGACCCAGACAAAGTCAAAGCCATTCTAGAAATGCCACCACCATGTACTAAAAAAGAAGTCAGAGGTTTCTTGGGAAGATTGAATTATATTGCAAGATTCATATTACATCTTATAGCAACATGTGAACCAATCTTCAAGCTACTTCGTAAGAACAATACAGGCATATGGAATGACGACTGTCAAAAAGCATTTGAAAAGATCAAGCAATACTTACAAAACCCTCCTGTTCTCGTACCTCCAACTCCAAATCGTCCACTTATCCTATATCTTACAGTGACGGAAAATTCAATGGGGTGTGTACTGGGACAGCATGACAGTTCAGGCAGAAAAGAGCAAGCCATATATTATTTAAGCAAAAAGTTCACTGATTGTGAAACCAGATATTCTCTTTTAGAAAGAACTTGTTGTGCTCTAGCTTGGGCCGCTCGTCGTTTGAGACCATATATGTTGTACTACACAACATGACTTATCTCAAAGATGGATCCTATCAAATACATCTTTGAAAAGCCGTCTTTGTCTGGTAGAATTTCTAGATGGCAGGTTCTTTTATCCGAGTATGATATTGTCTATGTTACTCGAAAGTCAATAAAGGGAAGTGCACTTGTCGATCATTTGGTCGAGCAACCTATAGACGATTAGGAACCAATGAAATTTGATTTCCCTGATGAATTTGTCTCCACTATAATGGTGGAAAAAGAAATATCAAACTTGGAAACATGGACCATGTTGTTTGATGGGGCCTCCAATGAGTTAGGTCATAGGATAGGTGTTGTATTAATATCACCTGAAGGAAAGTTGTTCCCTCTCACTGTCAAACTAAGTTTTGATTGTACTCATAATATGGCTGAATATGAAGCTTGTTCTATGGGTATCTAAACTGCATTGGATATGAAGATAAAGAAACTTCGAGTCTTGGGAGATTCTATGTTGGTGATTCACCAATTGAGAGGAGAATGGGAAACAAGAGACACTAAGCTACTGCCTTATAAAAAGCTTATATTAGATTTGTCTCATAAATTTGAAGAAATCACTTTTGACTATTTACCAAGGGAGAGTAATCAGATAGCAGACGCCTTGGCTACGTTTGCAGTCATGTTCAACATAGACCCCAATCATGAGGTACAACCTATTAAGATGGGAAAGGTAGATGTTTCAGCCTCCTGCATGAATATAGAAGAAGAGTTTGATGACAAGCCATGGTTTCAAGACATCAAACATTATTTGAAATGCGGAACCTATCCTCTGAATGCCTCAAAAAATGACAAGCGCACACTTAGAAAGTTAGCAATGAAGTTCTTCCTAAATGGAGAAATACTTTACAAAAGAAATCATGATATGGTACTTCTAAGGTGTGTAGATACAAATGAAGGCAACACGATTATGAAAGAAATTCATGAGGGAATTTGCGGCACCCATGCAAATGGACACATGATGGCTAGACAGGCATTAAGGGCTGGCTATTACTGGTTAACCATGAAAGCTGCTAGTATCTATGCCGGAAAATGCCACAAATGTCAGATTTACGCAGATAAAGCTCATGCTCCAGCATCTCAGTTGCACGTTATGACGACACCATGGCCATTTTCCATGTGGGGAATGGACGTTATAGGCCCTATTGACCCAAAAGCCTCAAACGGACATCGATTCATTTTGGTGGCAATAGATTATTTTACCAAATGGGTAGAAGCAATGTCCTATTGAGAGGTGACGAAAGGAGTTGTGATCAAATTCATCAAGAAGGAGATTATATGTCGTTATGGTCTTCCTGAGACCATAGTATCTGATAATGCACGAAATCTGAACAATAAATTGATGACTGAGTTATGTGAGCAATTCAAGATCAAGCATGTCAACTCAACACTGTATAGACCAAAGATGAATGGAGCAGTGGAAGCTGCCAATAAAACATAAAAAGGATTGTGCAAAAAATGACGGTGACGTATAAAGATTGGCATGAAATGCTTCCTTTTGCATTACATGGATATCGCACGTCGGTTCGCACTTCAACTGGGACAGCATCATCTTCATTAGTTTATGGTATGGAAGTTGTTTTCCTATTGAAGTGGAAATTCCATCATTAAGAGTCCTCATAGAGACTAATTTAGAAGAGGTTGAATGGGTCCAAAACCGCTATGAGCAGCTCAACTTTTTTGAAGAAAAGAGATTGACAGCATTGTGCAGAGGTCAACTTTACCAAAGACGAATGATGAAAGCCTATGATAAAAAAGTGTGTCCTAGAGTATTCAGAGAAGGAGATTTAGTCTTAAAACGAATTCTTTCTTTTCTAAAAGATCACCGAGGAAAGTGGACCCCAAACTATGAAGGACCATTCATGGTGAAGAAAGCTTTCTCTGGAGGAGCTTAGTCTTGACTAACATGGATGGTAATGAGCTGCCAAGTCCAGTTAATTCAGATCAGGTTCGAAGATATTACGCATAGGCTACTTGTGTATCAAAGGATTCGGCAAAGTTGCGGGAATTCAACAAGTGTATAGGAGAATTACGCTTCAATTTCTATATCATGTTTAAGAGGTTACTTTTTGTCTCAAGTTCTAGAACCTTAACATTGACACATATGTCTATTGAATTTTAGTCATAAATCGAAGCTCCTTTCTCGAAACATGGCATATCTTGTCCATTTTTCTCCCTCACTCTCCATAATATTTCCTCATCTATGAATGTTTGACATGTTTACCTTTATTATCATTACAACTGAATAAACAATTAAGGTCTATTACCAAGGGTGATGTGAATGGGGTGCCCGAGCTATCAAATTCTTTTAAAAGAAATTTTTATCATAGTTTTCGAATAGTGCTAAATCTGCATCCCATGCAATCAAGCATTCAAGTTTAGCGTGCATTGCAAAGAAAATTTATTTTTGGTTAAATCAAACCCGACTATTCAGTCGAGGTCGAAGCCTGTGTCAATCCAGGTCCATTTCCAGTTTTTATTTTTGGTTAAATCGAACCCGACTATTCAGCCGAGGTCGAAGCCTGTGTCAATCTAGGTCCATTTCTAGTTTTTTCTTTCGATTAAATCAGTCGAGGTCGAAACCTGTGTCAATCCAGGTCCGTTTTAAGTTTTTTATCTCGGTTAAATCGAACCCAACTATTTAGTCGAGGTCGAAGCCTGTGTCAATCCAGGTCCGTTTTAAGTTTTTCTCTCGATTGAATCGAACTCGACTATTCAGTCGAGGTCGAAGCCTGTGTCAATCCAGGTCCATTTTTAGTTTTTCTCTCGGTTAAATCGAACTCGACTATTCAATCGAGGTTGAAGCCTGTGTCAATCCAGGTCCGTTTTAAGTTTTTCTCTCGGTTAAATCGAACTCGACTATTCAGTCGAGGTCGAAGCCTGTGTCAATCCAGGTCCATTTTCAGTTTTTCTCCCGGTGAAATCGAACCTGACTATTCAATCGAGGTCAAAGCCTGTGTCAATCCAAATCCGTTTTAAGTTTTTTCTCTCGGTTAAATCGAACTCGGCTATTCAGTCGAGGTCGAAGCCTGTGTCAATCCAGGTCCGTTTTAAGTTTTTTATCTCAGTTAAATCGAATCCGACTATTTAGTCGAGGTCGAAGCCTGTGTCAATCCAGGTCCGTTTTATGTTTTTTCTCTCAGTTAAACCAAACCTGACAATTGAATTGTGGTTGAGACCTCATTAAGTCAAACTCATTTTCCTTTCTAAATTCAAATTTTTACGAAACAAATCTTCGCCTCCCCAGTACTTAGTCTCTTTCCTTTGTCTACCCTTTCAATCTTTCAAGGATACACAAAGGGGGGCAAACTGTAGACACCGTATTTGGTCCGGCTTGATTTTCAGTAATAATGTTTGAAGTTTTCCAATATTTGGTGGCCAATTTGTTATGGTATGCCAACAAGAGCATAGTTCAACTAGCATAATGTCGTATTAATAACCACAAGGTCTGTGGTTCAAATCCCTCTCCCCGCATATTATAAAAAAAATTCTTTTTTTTTTTGGGTCTTCCCCATTCCTATTCAAGGGGAAGTTTTCATGAAAAACCTCCCCCATTACCACCATTTCCCTATTTTAAAGCTTTCTCATGGCTAATATTTTTTTATTTTTTATTTTTTATTTCTTTTTCCCACCATTTTCTCATCCATCTTCCCCCCAAATTAGTAACCCTTCAAGTATAAAAAGGGGGGAGATGGAGGATGAAAGGGGAAAGAAAAAAGAGAAGAAGTTTAGAGTAAAAGTGAGCTTGAGAGAGTTTAGGCATTTGTGCAAGAGTTTAGTTTCGAGAGTTTTTAGAAGAATTTCTTTTGAGGGAGAAAGGAGAAGAAGAAGATTTGAGCATAAGCCTAGTTGAGAGAGTTTTGTAGGAAGTGAGCTTAGCTTAGAGAGTGATAGAAAAAGAGAGAAAAGAAAGTGGAAGAGGAAAAGTGGAAAAGAGAGGGGGAGGAAGGAGTATACGGAGAGAGAAAATATTGGGTAAGAAAGAAGGAAAAAAGAAGAAAGAGAGAAGTAAAAAATGTGAGGTTTTGTTTTTCTATTTTCTTTTGTTTTTTTTTTTTTTTTGTTTTTTTGTTTTGTAATTATTATTATTATTATTATTATTATTATTATTATTATCATCATCATCATTATCATTATCATTTTTAATTTCTCTCTCATTTTAGTTCACTTTTGCACTTTGCCAACTTCATTTTTTAAAACTTTCTAATTTATTTGTTTTTTTTTTCTTTCATTCTCCAAATTGCTTTAATTTAATCTTTAATTCTGCTTGGTCAATTTCAATTATTGTTATTGTTTTGATTTTCTTTGGGATTATGGGAATTGAGTAATGTGTCTTCGTGGAGTTCAACTCCCGTGTAGGCATATGAAAATTCTCATTTTCCCTAAAAAGAATTTACTCTTTGAATGATTTTCTTCTTTTACATCTATTTGTTTTTTAATTTTTTAATTTTTTATAAACACAATCATGTATCGCCCATATTTCCTTTAATTAAAAGAGAAATTAGGCATGATTTATATTAAATTGGATATCCAACTCATAATGTTTAATCCTTACTTTATTTCTAAGGTTAAGGTAAAAACAAATGAGACATCTTGTGTTTATTATTGCATTTTGGGTTTATATTTTCATATTTATCATTCTTTTTAAGAAAAATAAAAATAAAGGACTGTTTTTATTCATTTAATTGGACAATTTAAGATACTATGGTAATCGTTTTCTTAAACGGGTGTTTTAGGGTGCTAATACCTTCCCTACACTCAAATGACTCCCGAATCTAATTTCTGGTTTTCTAAGAGGGTTTTTTATTTTATTTTAAAGGTGACCAATCACACCTTCAATGATTGGTGGTGACTCCAATTTTCTTCTTAAAAACCCAAGAAAGGATGTCGGCCGCTCCGCGTCGCGATGTCGTTGCGACATTACACAAATATGATAGTAATCTGAAATTCAAGTGACCATATCGAAAATGCCAAAGCCAGGATGGATCCTTCAATATGCTGCTAAAACAATGGATCCTTCAATATGCTGCTAAAACAAGAGATTTGACCATAAGTAAATTTAAGAGGAAACATCTTATTAGCAGTCATTTTTACCTTGGCAAGAAGAACACCAGTCTGATCTTTGATTGCACACTCAGCACCTTCAAATGAAACTTTCATACCTCGCTGAAGCAGTTGGCCAATACTCAAAAGATTATGCTTCAGACCTGGAACATAGAACACATACACAACTCGTTTTGTGTCTTTCTTGGTCTTAACGAGAATATCACATCGACATTTGACTTGCAATCTTGTATTATCACAAGTTTTCACTTCACTTTGAAGAGATTCATCCAAAGTAATAAATATACTTCTATTTCCTGTCATGTGGTTACTACAACCACTATCAAGATACCATGTAGACTCTACAACTTCGTCTTGAGCACTACATGCAAGAAATAGAACACCTTCATCATTTTTCTCCTCTTTATGCATCATGGTGGCATTTCCATCTCCATTTCTCGGTGCCCAACAATCTGCTTGAAAATGACCATACTTTTTGCAATTAAAACATGAATGTGAGAAAAATTACCACGACCACTTCCTTGATTTTTGCTAAAGCCTTTTCCCTTTTTGCCTCATCTTCCTCGAGATGAAGAAGATTTTTTTTTTGTTGATTTTTAGAATTCATACCATTTCTATTATCATAGTTTCTTTCACCTCCTCGTCTGCCATGACCACCACGTCTTCCACGAGAATCGCCTCTGAATGAACTTTGCATCTGAAATGCTTCATCGGGATTAACATCAAATTGTTTCAATCTAAGCTCATGGGATTGAAGAGAACCCATCAAGCTATTTACTGATAGTGTAGATAAATCTTTTGATTCTTCAATTGCAACGACAATATGCTTAAACTTTCTTGACATACTTCTAAGAATCTTTTCATCAACTCTTTGATCACCCAATTCTTCTCCATTTGTTCTCAAATTGTTGACAATCGCAAGAATGCGATTGAAAAACTCTTCAATAGTTTCGGTCTCTTTCATCTTAATGCAATCAAATTCAGATTTGAGAGCTTGTAGTCTTACCATCTTTACCTTATCTTCTCCTTGATAGGTGGATTGTAAAATATCTCAAGCCGCCTATGCAGAAGTAGCTGTTGAAATTCTTTTGAAGACATGTCCATCAACAGCTTGATAAATGACGAACAAAGTCTTCTTGTCGTTCTTACGATTTTCTCTCAACTCGGCAAGTTGTTGATTAGTGAACTCGTTCTGATTCTCAACTTCAGTGTATCATCTTTCAACAATATCCCACAATTCTTGTGAGCCATATAACACTTTCATTTGAATACTCCACTGATTAAAATTCTTCCTACTGAATCTTGGGAGTTGGGGTTGCAACATGTTACCGCTTGAAGTCATCTCTAATCTTAACTCTAATACCACTTGTTGGAAACGTAGTAGACCCTCACAATACAACTCAAGAGATAAGAGAAGAAAACTGTTCTGTCACTCACACAATATTGGAGGAACAAGAATTTGTAATTTTACTAAATGTCTCTGCTTACCTTGGCTTGCTTACAAATGACAAATCCTACACATATTTATACTAGTAGGAAAATACATCAAAAGACATCAATGATAAATGACAATACATATGACCTTTCTAGTATACATGAACATTCATCAATGTACTTAGTGATTCATGTATCCAACTATTCATGTATGTAATTAATTGAAATCCATGTACTTGAAACATGTCTAGATTAATTTTAACAGATATCTCACGAATCGAGATAGGGGTGAAGGAAATCGTGGTGGATATAGTGTGAATGGTTGGGCGGTTTCAACACTAGAATGTGGTGCCGCTACTAGGGTACAGTTGGAAGAGAATGAAGTTGTTTTTGGTGTATGATTATATGTCGAATGGAACCTTGGACACATATTTACATGACTGGCCGAAAATCACCATAAATTGGGAGCAGAGACTTGAGATTTGTTTAAGGTTTTGGATTTATTTTTAAAAAAAAACTCAAGCCACATAGCACCAGGTGATTTTTTTTTTTTTTTTTGAATTTTTAACTGTCCACGTTACTTTTCTGTTTAGACTTCTAACGACATGGGTATAATTTAATAATTTTAAAAGTTCAAGGGTATTTTAAAAAAAAATTAAAGTTCAGGGGTATTTTTGAAACAATACCCATAGTTCAAGGGCATTTTTTATAATTTAGCCTTTTTTTCCTTATATGGCAACACTTTTTGTACCTATTTTGCAACAATTTATATGGTACTTGTAATTTAAATCAATTTTACTATATTTTACATTTTAAACTTATTGAAAAACAAGTAGTTATTAGTGTTTTATGTTATGAAAATTTTAAAAATCATACTACAAAAATTTCAACAACAATAGTCAAAGTTAAGTAATGAGAATAAAAGTAAAGCTACAAACAATAATAGGTTACAATTTCCAGATGAAGTAATAAAATCTCAATCAAGTATATATTGACATAAAAATTGAAGATGAAGTATATTTAAATACCTATAAAGTATTGACTGAAATTAACACCAAATGTCTACAAAATATGTTCAACATCAATAAAGAAGATCTAAACTACTTATCAATTATCATCATTTAGTTTTTAAGCTTGAAACATGTCATTACAGAGACTCATGCGAATTCGATCGTGATTTTTCGTTATTCCCAGATGCATTTGCTCCTTGATCCTGTTAACAAATTAACAAAAAATATATATATATTAAAATTGTGTAATTCTAAAATAAACCAATTTATAATATTTCATTCCTCTCTTGAATTGCTATCCAAAGATGTCCCTCTAGTACTACCACCTTGCATACAATTAATTTAAATCCAATATTGAAAGCACTTTTTTCATATCTGACCATATCCCTACCACTTCAAACCCCTGACTTGTTCAAGCACCTCCATTTGAGACGACATAACTTTTGAGCTATCTACATTTTGATTCACAAATTCTTGAAAATTTTCCTATCAAAGAATAAAATTGAAATTTGTGAACTATAAAGTTTTGAAAAATTTTAAAATTAACTTTTAACTTACAACAATTTTAGCAAATTCCTCATCCATGTAACTTTTGTCTTTCCTCTTATGTGCAGCTAAAAATACTTCTACTCTAGTGGAGTCTCTTCCCAATTCTTCTTTCTATAATTAAAAAAACAAATTAATATGTGAACTACAACCTGCTAAACAATACAAATATATAAAGAAAATTACCATCACATCTTTGAAACATATTGTCCTTGTAGAGTACATTTATAGCCACCCCATTTTCTAGATAATGAAGACAAACATCAGTTTTTATGTTTTTCTTGAACAATGAATTTTGATTGAAAATAATGAAGCAAATGAGTATACAAAAAACATAATATAGATACAAGTAAAAACATAACATATACTTTGGTTTACATACCTTAATGATTTTCCAAACTTCATCCTTATATACATTTGGTACCTTTCTCCAATCATCATAATTTAAAGGACAGGTTGCAAGTTCTTCCAATAATCCCTAAGAAATTGCCCAAAACATTTGAACCAACTTTTATAGGTTGATTCAAACGGTTGAACTCAACTAATGTGCAGAGAAACATTATCAAACAATTCTATGAATAACAACTTAGGTTATATAACTATCATAACTACATGATAGCCATACCACAAAGTAAGAAATCATTCAACGTGTAGAGAAACATTATCGAACAATATGAATAATAACTTAGATTATATACCTACCATAACTACAAAATAGTTATACCTCAAAATAAGAAATTATTCAATGTGGACAGAAATTAAACATTATCAAACAATTCTATGAATATTAACAAGCAATGGAAGAAATCATCCAATATGAAGAACTAGGCAAGTCTGAAGGAAGAGAAAAAAGATGATATTTCCTATGGAAATTTCATGGCATTTGTATGAAAATGATTTTGAAAAAAGCTAACATCACTTGTACGGGGAAGTAATTGACACATGATCAAAACTAAAGGAAATTGATTTTTGGGTCAAATACCTTTTTGGTCCCTCATGTTTTAAGTTCGTTTCCAATAGGTCCTTAGGTTTTAAAATCGGACAATCAAGTCCCTACTATTTCGAAAATGGTTCTATTGAGTCCGTGTCCCGTTAATTTTTTTAATGGTGCTAACGTGGCAGTTAACAGTGCTAACGTGGCACATTCAAAAAATAAAATAATACTTTTTTAAAATTAAATAATAATAAATAATAATAATTAAATTAAATTCATTTTTTTTAAAAAAATATGGTTTTCTTCCCTCTCTTCCGATTTTCACGAGAAAAATCCATCTCTCACTTTTGGTTTTCTTCCCACCACTGATCCCTCTCCCTCTCTCCTCTTCTCGTCGGTTGTCGTCGTCACCGCCATCATCGACTTCAACCTTACTTCCTTCAAACCCTCCTCCGACGAGCCATCGCCAGCTCCCGCCGTTGTCGATGATGGGCACCACCACCATCTCCTACTGTTACCAAAGATGGCCACTGCCCCTGCCACCATCTTCTTCAACATGAAAGAAAAACCCACCTTCACCATCTTCTTCTTCCTCAACAAACCATCTCTCCCATCTTCTTCAATTTGAACAAAATCCATCATCCCCATCATCTCCTTCCTCACCAAACCCACCCACCTCCTTTTTCAATAAACCATTTCTTTCTTCCCCACCGCCCCAACAAACCCACCATCTTCTTCTTCCCCACTACCCAACATCTTCTCCTTCTTCAATTTGGAAAATACTCATCCCTCCCTCGTTTTTTCTTCCTCAACAAACTCAACTACCCCCAATTTTCTTCTTCTTCAATCTGAACAAAAACTCCCCACCCCTCGTTTTTTCTTCCGCATAATTTCAAAACCCACCCTCCTCAACTTCAATCTGAAAAAAAAGAATTCCAAATATAAATAGGAAACCAAAAAAAAAAAACACAACAATCTCGATTTAGGGTTTTCTTTTTGTTCATTTTTCAATCTCTCCATCTATCTTACTCCAGTGAAAATGGTGAACGAGGCAGTGAGAAAAAGGGAAAGAGAAAGGGAAGGAAGGGAAATGAAGGAGAAATAAGGGAAATGAAGGGGAAGAATGGGAGGCAGTAGCGGGAGAGAGAGAGAAAGAATGGGTGGCAACGGGAAGGAAAGGAAAGAAAAAGGAAGGCAGCGGAGGGGAAGTGGCGGTGGCAACAAAAACTGGCAAGAAGAGGAGAGAGAAGGAATAAAACCAAAAGAGGGAGAGAGGGTGTGGTATTTTCGTGAATGGGGGGAGAGGAGAGAGAGTGAGAAAATTTTATTTTTAATTTTATTTAATTATTATTTTTTATTATTTTAATTTTAAAATATTAATTTATTTTTTTAATGTGCCACGTAAACATTGTAATTGCCACGTCAGCACCGTTAAAAAAATTAATGGTATAGGGACTCAATAGTACCATTTTCGAAACAGGGACTTAATTGTCCGATTTTGAAACTTAGGGACCTATTGGAAACGAACCTGAAACATGAGGGACCAAAAATGTATTTTACCCTTGATTTTTAAAATGACCATGGCCTTAAACTTAAGAAATGATCATGTATTTCATTCTATTTTGTCTAATTTTAGAGTCATTTTTTTGTTATCCATAAAACTATAGCTCAAATATAGCCTTTGGGTTTATTTGCCAAAACAAAGCCATGTGTTTGCGATCCATCTACCTTGCCCAAGTATCCACCAAACCAAGAAATGGATGCTAAGAATTTTGAAGATGCACGAAGGTATACCTTTCACCGTCTAAAAAATCAATAAATTTTGGCTCCAAACTCCAAATCTTCAATGTATGCTAAAGAAGAACTACACGTATCAAATACATGCAGGAAGAGAGCTAATGCAAGAGCAAAAGAGATTGGAGCAACACAAAGGCCTAGAAGAGTTAGAAGAAATTTGCAAGAGAAACAACCATAAATTCCAATTAAAGAGTTTTTCCTTCTGAACTATTATTTCCTTCACACATTACTCTTATTTCTAAAACTAGTCACTAACCTTACTCGACGGAACAATGGTGGCAATGCTGCCAATGTTTCTAAAGAACAAGGTGACATTTTCTAGGGAAACCCTCAGAAACCACAATTACTAGTTGATTTTCCTATAAAATTTCTTCCCAGCCTAATTTACAAGTTTATATTTGTTGAGTTTAACATAAATATGGAAAATATGAACTAATTCTTCAGCTTTACCCATAATCACTTACTAATTCGCACTATAAATCTTACAAATTAGAGGAAATGAGAAACTCTTAGAGATTCTAATATATTGTCAATCTAATTCCTCACCAATCTATTCTACTAATAAAACAAAAACAAATCTAATTGATTCTTTTACAGAGAAATTGGAGAGGGAAGAGTAGGAAAACATTGACCTTACTCCAAAATTTTCTAAGTGTTCACCAACAATTTGTATGTCTCCCTCGTGGGTGTAGGAAAGTGCAAAGAGTTCTAATGAATCTCTTTGCTTTTAAAACCCCAACTAATCACCGACAAAGATGAAGATGAAGCATGGCGGAGGTGAGACGATGAAGTGTGGCGGATGTGGTGGTGGAGACGAGAAGTTGAAGCGTGATGGAGGCGAGGGTTTAAAAGCATCGTGGAGGCAAAAATTTGTAGAAGGGTGTGGTGGGAGGAAAAGAAGAGAGGGAAAATTATTTGGGAAAATTTTCAGGGAATTTTTTTTTCTTTTTACTGCTTAGAAGGAGAGAGTGGCCTTGGGAAAACAAAAAGAATGTGAAATTTGTTATAAATACATTGTATATGTATTAATAGATATCCATTTTTAGGGAATTCAACCCCACTATTTTAGGGCTCTCCCCATGACTCTCATTAATTCTAGGCATAAGACTATTGTATTAGTATAAATAGCGAGGTGTATGAAGGGTTAAAAAGAACAATTCAATGAGAAGGCATTTGCTCTCTTTTCTCCCTACTTTTGCTCTCTCAATTTCTCTCTTAGTGTTCTTATTGTTCTTCACGTTTTATAACACGTTATCAGCACGAGTCTCTTCCATTTTTGTTCAGTTGAAGGTAGGTTTCATTTTACTTTGCATTATTAGGTTCAATTGTCTTCGGTGCGTTTCACATATACAATGTATATGTTATATATACCTCATATATACATTGTGTATTGAACGTTAACAACATATATTCTATGTAAGATTAACATGTTCTTCATTATTGTGCATACTATTAGTAAGTGTCATATTTTATGTATGATGATATTAACATTTGAATCATTTTTCTTGTTTATAATTCGATATTTAACAATGATATTTATGTTAATTACATTATCCAAATAATTGAAATGTTGAGTATGCTTATATCCTTATTACTTCTGTAATGATCTAGAGTGTTTAATGCATATTCAATGAACATGATGTACATATATACCTTTGTATATATCTCAATTTTAAATCATGTGCATCTTCTAAACTTTCTCACTTTGCTAATGTATATTGATCACATTAGTTTATGTATTCTTTGTTCAGTATAATTTTCACATGATCCTCTGTATATTTTATATCATGTGCATTTAATATATATACAGAGTATTTGATATACTGTCACAATTTTATATACAGAACATGTTATATATACTGTTATATATCTTATACAAATATTGCAACATGTTGTTTACCAACAATTATTTATTTGGGTACCATATATATATTTTTAATTTTTCGTTTATGTGGATAAAATTTTGAAATTCATAATAGATATAGCCATTAGTTCAAATTCCCTTATGGCAAAGTTTGCAAGAAATGTATAGTAGTTAATTGTTCTTCCTAAAATCAATTTTGATGTTATGCAAGTGCTCGTTTTGATTTAATGCACCCGAAGTTGCATCGTTTTCAAATCAAGAATTGCTCATGATTAAATGCACCTGTAATTGCACAAGCTTAAATTAAGAAATGCTCACTTTAATTACTTGCACTTGTAGTTGCATAATTTTCATCAATGAGTGATTTTAAACAAGTGAGCATATGTTCAGAATAATGTTTATCTTTCTTTTCAATTATAGAATATGGTCTTGTAGTAGCAATGTTGAAAAAGAAAAGTTTAAATATTGTGATGAACAAACATCATGTCTTCTTGAGATTAAAGCAATCAAATGAGCATTTGATGAAAAATCATGAATCTCAACCAATCGTTTCAATATCATTCCCTAAAGTAAATATTGTAATATCAAATAATTATGGTCAATGTCGAGATTATGATCAATAATAAAGGAAGAAGAAATTACTCATCCAGTGGTCATTGTGGACCATTTGGAAAACCACACATATATGGTTACTAAAAGAAAATGTTTCATATTTTAGAGCATTAATTTTGTACCTGTTGTACGGAATTAAAATCAAGTGTGAAAGCAGACTTTGGAAATCTCCTGAAGAGATAATTAATCTTGAAAATATGAAATAGATGTTGCAAATCTCATTAAATCTCCTAAAGAGAAAATGAACATCATTAAATGAGCAACAATGTTAAATTGAATTATTTGAATATCAATATTTTTTTAATGTTTCTTTTATGTTTATTTATTAAGTAAAATTTTATATTATATCCACTATCTCGCATGAAAAACGTATATTAGAAAAGTTGTCTGTGTTTTTCTTCTGGATTATATTACACACATATTCGTGTTATTGAAATATATGCAACAATGAACCTGAAGTTCAATGATCCAAATATATTTTCTGTTTGACATGATCAATTGCGTCATCCTGGGTCAATAATGATGAGAAAGATTATTGAAAACTCACAAGGACATCCATTAAAGAACCAGAAGATTCTTCAATCTAATCAATTATCATGTGTTGCTTTGCTCTCAAGGAAAATTAAGTATTAGATCCTCACCAGCTAAAATTGGGATTGAATCCCCCGCATTTTTAGAACGAATTCAAGGTGATATATGCGGACCTATAAATCCACCAAGTGAACCATTTATGGTTCTAATTGATGCATCTAGTAGATGGTCATATGCGTGTTTATTATCAAGTTGAAACCTTGCATTTGCAAGATTACTTGCTTAAATAATTAAGTTAAGAGCACAATTTCCTAATTATGTAATTAAGAAAGTTCATCTTGATAGCTTGTGAGTTTACATCTCAATCATTTAATAATTATTTTATGTCAATTGTGATAAGTGTTGAACATCCTGCAGCTCATGTTCATACACAAAATGGTCTAGTTGAATCATTTATAAAACGCATTAGGCCAACAACCTATCATAAATACTCTCCAATACAATTAGCTTATGGTCAGCAGCCAAATATATCTCACTTAAGAACTTTCGGAGGTGCAGTATATGTTCCAATTGCTCCACCAAAATGTACTAAGATGGGTCCTCAAAGGAGGCTAGGAATATATGTTGGATTTAACTCCCCATCAATTATTAGATATCTTGACGCCTGACGGGTGATGTATTTACTATACGATTTGCTGATTGTCATTTTAATAAGACAAAATTTCCAACATTAGAGGAGAGATTAAGAAGTTGGAAAATGAAATTACATGGAATGTATCGTCATTGTGTCATTTAGATCCCCGTACAGATCAATTTGAACTAGAAGTTCAAAAGATAATTCATTTGCAAAATATTGCACATCAAATGCCAGATGCATTTACAGATGCTAAGAAAGTGACCAAGCCACATATACCGTCTGCAAATACACCATCTAAAACTGATATCCCAATGCAACAAGTTATCATAACTAATGAGTTTGTGACACACCAGAAGTGTGGTAGACCAACGGGTTCCAAAGACAAAAATCCTCGAAAAAAGAAAAGTAGTCAATAATCAAAATGACTCAATTGATAATGGGGATATTGAGAAGAAATCCCAAATGTGACTACTCATAAGAATATTGAAGAAGGTCAAATACCTAGGGATAATAATGAAATTTTGATAAATTATGTATATGTATTAATACATATACAGTGTTATAAATACATTGTATATGTATTAATAGATATCCATTTTTAGGACATTCAACCCCACTATTTTAGGACTCTCCCCATGACTCTCTTTAACTCTAGGCATAAGACTCTCTCTCCCTCCTATTTTAGGTCTTTTAAGGTTGTAACCTTCCCTACTGTATTAGTATAAATAGGGATGTGTATGAAGGGTGATAGCACCTAATTCGTGCTATTTTATTACCTCTAATCTAAGCTTGTTAGAAGAATTTTATACTTTAATTGTCTTAATTTCAAGTACTTTGAGCATAGGTGACATTGGGAGTCAACCACATGATTTGGTGTTAATTCAGGCCAATTAGGGAGTTTTGGAGCCATCTCGATGTTCTTGGAAGACGAAGAGGTGAAAAGACCCAAGTGGATTGAAGCGGGCCTGAAGAACTATACTAAGAGTCAAAGGTTGAAGCCTCATATCGAGAAAGACCGAGACAAAACTAAGAAAAAAGGCAGCAAGGCTGGAAGAGGGGTCAGCATCTCGACGCCGACTCGATTTCGAAGAGGAATGAAAAGTCTGTAGCGTCGAGACGTTGATCTTAGCATCTCGACGCTACGACGTTTATTATAAATATAAGGCTTAGGTTTAGTCTGCCGTTAGGTTGAACTTTTCAGGTGAGTGGCGAGGGCATTGACTTGGCTAGGCTATGAGATGCAGCTGCAAATCATGTCCTTAGAAGTTTAGGACCGAGTTTCCTAGTTTCATGTTTTTAGATGTTTTTAATGTTCAATATTATGAAAATTTTCTATCATTATTTTTGATTGTTCGTTTAATGTAAAATGACTTATGATTTTGGGCCTAGTTTATTAAATAAGAGATTTTTACTTATAGTCTCTTCCGCTTTTAAGCTTCAAAAGTTTTATGTTTTCATGCATGTGGTAGCAACCCTCAGTATGTTTTAGCTTCCTTTTAGACGGGTCGTTAGTTACAACTAAATTTCTTGTAGTGAGGTAATGATTACTTATGATTTGAACACTATAGATAGGCGGTTGTTGTAGGTTTTTTTTTTTAAAAAAACATAAAAATCCGTCGAGTTGATCGATTAAAGCCTTCTTGAACTCGCCAACCAACCACCGATTGACTAAGTCGTACAACCAACAAATTGAAGTTAGTTTAACCAATTTCAGTCAGTTGGCTCGATCTATCAATTTTGTAATTTGCTCTCCCCTAGTAACACCATATTCATCATTCTAATTAATGTACGATGCAAAAGCTCTTTGAAGTTAAGTGATGAGATTAGAAAAATAAAGGAAACTATAGAAAAAATATCTTTTTTCACTTAAAAATTAAAAAATAATAATAATAATTCATGTTTAAATCACTGTTTCAAAAATAAAATTGAAGTCATACAAGATAGCGAGTTATTCAATATTGATTGGTAGAGATATACTAATGATCAAAATAAAGTTTTTTTTTTCAGAAAAAAAATTAACAAATGTCTGTCTTGTTACTCAAAATATGGTAGGCCAAAAAGGTGTAAACTCTTATGTTTTCATTGTGATTGCTTGCGAAATGCAAGCTATTTACCCTCTAAACTTAGGCTAAAAGAAGGCGAAAAGAACCTCCAATGCGTTATCTTAGCGCATAAAGAAAAGAAAAAGTGCTTTGATATAAGCGGCAGACTATATTTGTGTATGCGATAAGAAATTATAAATACAAAGCGCTATCGCAACTAATCTGGTCATTTTAAGTATCTTTTTCAGCGCAGGCACACTTTCCAAGATGATCAAGAGACAGAAAAAGATGGGTGAAAAGACAAGCGCTGGCGCAGCCAGAGCAAGTAGGCGAAAAAGGAGATTAGAAAGGCGAAAGTGGCCTAATGGTGATTAAGCGCTGACACAACTAACGCAAGGGGACTTGCAAGTTGGTCGTTGGTGACTTGAAGAAGTTAGCTTCCCTCGCCTATAAATAGAAGTCACCTGTTCAAAGGAAAAAGGGGAGATTATCATTTTAGATCATTATCAGACCATTGGAGAGAAAGGAGGAGAAGAAAGGAGAAGAAACTCACGAAGGAACTACAGAAATCTGCAAATGGGAGCATACTTGTGTGTAATGTATCATTTCATGTGTTTCTGTTTTGCTCTCATGAGCTAAATCTTCTCTTCAAGGCTTAGCGCAAGCGCCTCATGCGGCGATAAGTACAACTTGTAAGCGCACATTTTGGTTTAATTGAAACATTGATTCCTTTCTACTTAGTTGTTTTAATCTTTTCATTGCTAATTCCCGCTTGGCCAGCCGGATGCGGTATCAATATGATAAATCCTTGACAGGTAATGCATATGGATCTCTGTAAGTAGAGCAAGTTAGCGCATGTCATGTAGTCTTGGTAGCATTTAATTATTACCACTAAAAGATATTGCATGCTTGAGCTTCGATTGCGTTGTGACTAACGCAATCCCTTGTAAGTATTAAGAGAACTAAACTTCACGCATAAGCTAGTCAAAGAATCATTTGTTGGTTTATTGCTAAAACGCATAAGGAGTACCGGAAGGGAAACTTAATGATTTTTTCTCGCTTAGGCATTAATGGATCAATTAATCAAAATTAGCGCTACAAGCCTCTTATAAACGCATGAGGTTGCTACCGCAACAACCTTGATACTTCTCGCATTGAACTCCTATCCTCAATTTGTGTTATTTATTTTCTTCCTGCAATACATTTATTATTCAAACTATACCAATCATTTTTTTTCTTATTTACGACGCACGTTGAGAAATTAAATCAGTGAATATATAATTTTTGTTCCATTTCCCTGTGGATTCGACCCTGAACTCATCAGGTACTACTTGATTTAGTCAGTTTATACTTGGATTGATTTAAATCTACGACTATTTTACCAATTACACTGACAGCCAATCAAGTTTTTGGCGCCGTTGCCGGGGAAATTGGCAACAAAAGTCTATTCCAACTTTCACTGAATTAATACTCACAGTGCTTCCTGTTGAGTCTTTTTCTTCAGGAACAAGAATTGTATGCGTGCCGCCCGACGAATTGAATTCGAGGTAGATCCAGAAATCGATAGAACATACCAAAGAAGAAAAAGAAATCGTAGACCTCGAAGACAATCAGGAGAGATGGCAGCACCAAACCAACAAAACAGACCATTAAACCCTATCCAAATGGCCGATGATAGGGCCAGAGGGATTAGAGATTATGCAGCCCCTGCAAATTGACATTTCAATCCAGGAATAGTTCAGCCAACTCTAGAAACAGAGAGGTTTGAACTAAAACCTGTTATGTTTCAAATGTTAACAGCTGCAGGACAATTTGGAGGAAGTGCATCAGAAGATCCTCACTCTCACCTCAAGTCATTCCTTGACATTTGCAACAAGTTTATCATCCCAAGAGTTACCCCAGAACAACTACAGGTTATATTATTTCCTTACTCTCTGAGAGATGTGGCGAAAGTATGGTTAAACCAACAGCCAGCAAACTCCATCGCAACATGGAATGTTTTGACAGAAAAATTCCTAGAAAAATACTTTCCACCCACTGCAAACTCTAGATTGAGAAATGAAATAATGACTTTCACGCAACTGGATGATGAAACATTGAGCGAAGCTTGGGAACGATTCAAGAGTCTGCTACAAAGATGCCCACATCATGGTTTACCACTATGTATTCAGCTAGAAACCTTCTATGTAGGTCTTAATAAGAATTCGCAAATTTTGGTGGACTCATCCGCAAATGGTCCACTACTCAGGAAGACTTATGACGAAGCCCACGAAATTCTAGATCGAATTGCACGCAAAAACTATGAGTGGGGCTCTGCGGAAGATAGGCGACGAAGACCCATTAAGGCCAATTCAGAAAATTTTGAAGTAGAGCCTATGACTTCAGTAAACGCAAAAATTGAGGCGTTAACCTTAAAAATGGATGCGCTCACAGCCAGCACCGCACCTTTGATCGCACAACTCAACGCATTTGGGACATGCGGGATGTACGGTGAAGGACACACACATGATCAATGTCCTTCAAACCCAGAATCAGTTCTATATGTGGGATCGCAAGGAGCTATGCGCAACAACCCATATTCAAGCACATATAACCCAGGGTGGAGAAACCACCCAAATTTTTCATGGAATGGAAGCGCAAATAAATAGCAACAAGGTAATGTGAATCATGTGCCAAGATTATTTAATTCTAACAATGACCAATCTTCGCAGGGACATTTCCAGCGCAACTTGGATGGAGGAAGCCAAAGAGCATCATCCTCGAACGCATTAGAAAACATGATGAGGAAATTCATGACCAGTCAAAAAGAATATATGGCCAAGAATGACGCAGTAGTTCAGAGCCAAGTCGCATCCCTTCGCAGTTTAGAGATTCAAGTTGGATAGCTTGCGTCGGAGTTAAAAAACAGGCCTGCGGGAACACTGCCCAGCAATACGGAGGATTCAAAAGGGAAAGAACACTGCCATGTGGTGACTTTACGAAGTGGAAGACAATTGCAGATAAATGAACCTACACCAACGCAGGATGACCCAGGCAAAAACGCAATCACAGAAGGGCACAGCCAGCCGCAAGAAGAAAAAGTAACGCAAGAAGAAGAATCCGAAAAGAAGGAAGCTCACGCAGAAAAAGAGCCTGACGCATATAAGCCCACACTACCTTTTCCACAGAGGTTGTGAAAGAAGAATGATGAGGCTCAGTTTAAGAAGTTTTTGAATGTTTTTCGAGAATTGCACATCAATGTCCCGCTTGTGGAGGCACTAGAAAAGATGCCAAGCTATGCTAAATTCTTGAAAGACATTCTAATGAACAAACGACCATGGAAGGAGTTTGAAACTGTTGCGTTGACAAGTGAATGTAGCGCTATACTTGCCAACAAGCTTCCCTCAAAATTGAAAGACCCTGGAAGTTTCACAATTCCTTGCTCGATAGGAGGAATTGATGTTGGCAAAGCATTATGTGACCTAGGCGCAAGCATCAATTTGATGTCATTGTCTGTCTACAAGCGCCTAGGGATCGGAGAAGAAAGACCAACAACCATTACACTTCAGTTAGCTGATAGATCTGTAGTCCACCCTGAGGGAAAGATCGAAGACGTGTTAGTCAAAGTTGACAAATTTATTTTTCCTGCAGATTTCATCATTCTGGACTATGAAGCCGACAAAGAGATTCCCATTATTTTGGGAAGACCATTCCTTGCCACAGGACAAACTCTGATTGACGTACAAAAGGGAGAACTGACAATGCACATGAACGATCAGAAGGTTGTCTTTAATATTCTCTCTTCCCTAAAATATCCTGATGATCCCAAGGAATGCAACATGGTAGCCCGCATAGATGTATGCTCTCCGCATGAATTATTATCAAATGCGGCCAGTTCCACAGAAGGAGGAAACCAGGAAGATCAGGAAAGAGGAACCCGCATCTTATCGCCGCATGAAGACGTTACCCAAATACTGGACATGGAAGGAAGAGTTCTCACCCTGCCTTCCATAATGCAACCTCCTACGCTAGAATTTAAACCCTTGCCAACGCATTTGAAGTATAGATTCTTGGGGGAAAAAGAATCACTCACAGTCATAATCTCATCAAAGCTTGATTCATCGCAAGAACATCTACTGATGGAAGTTCTCGCAAGACACAAGAAGGCAATTGGGTGGAGTTTAGCAGATATTAAAGGTATCAGTCCTTCCTATTGCATGCACAAAATTCGATTGATAGATGAATCGAATAAATTCATTGAAAGACAAAGAAGGCTAAATCCTGCAATGATGGAAGTAGTGCGAAATGAGATAATTAAGTGGCTCGACGCAGAAGTGATATACCCATCACATATAGCAAATGGGTAAGCCCAATCCAATGCGTGCCCAAGAAAGAAGGCATGACAGTGGTGGCTAACGCAAACAACGAGCTGATTCCATCCCGACCACTACAGGCTGGTGCATTATCGCAAGTTGAATGCCATCACCAAAAAGGACCATTTTCCTCTCCCATTCATTGATCAAATGCTAGACCGACTTGCAGGACAAGCTTACTATTGTTTTCTAGATGGATACTCAGGGTATAATCAAATCTCCATTGCGCCAGAAGACCAAGAGAAGACAACATTCACCTGCCCATATGGCACCTTTGCATTCAGAAGGATGCCTTTTGGACTATGTAATGCGCCTGGAACGTTGCAGAGGTGTATGATGGCTATTTTCTCCGAAATTCTAGAAAAATCTGTGGAAGTTTTCATGGATGACTTCTCAATATATGAAAAGTCTTTCACAAACTGTTTGAAGCAGCTGGAGCGAGTATTGGAAAGATGCGAAGAAACCCACCTTGTGCTGAATTGGGAAAAATGCCATTTCATGGTGGAAGAAGGCATTGTCTTAGGCCACCGCATATCAAGCGCAGGTATTGAAGTAGATAAGGCTAAAATTGATGTCATTGAGAAATTACTACCTCCTACATCTGTAAAGGGAATTCGCAGCTTCCTGGGACATGCAGGATTCTATCGCAGGTTTATCAGAAACTTCTCACACATTTCAAAGCCACTTTGCGCATTGCTGGAAGCTAATAGAAAATTTGAATTTTCAAACGAATGCGTTAAAGCATTTGAGAATCTGAAGCATGCATTAGTAAGTGCACCTATCCTTGCAACCCCAAACTGGAGGGAGCCCTTTTTCGTAATGTGTGATGCCAGTGATGTGGCAGTAGGAGCAGTGTTGGCACAGAAAAAGGAAAAGAATCTTCACCCCATTTATTATGCCAGTCAAACATTAAATGAAGCACAAACGAATTACACAACAACCGAGAAAGAATTATTGGCGGTTGTGTATGCGTTCGATAAATTTCGTGCTTATCTGATTGGCTCAAAAGTCATAGTTTACACAGACCATGCATCAATAAAATATCTTATCGCAAAGAAGGACGCAAAGCCAAGACTGATTAGATGGATTTTATTGCTACAAGAATTTGATCTAGAGATCAAAGACAAAAAGGGGAGTGAAAATTTTGTGGCTGATCACTTGTCGCGCTTGGAAGACCATGGAAAGGAAGATGCGTCAAGAGTCCCCATCACAGAAGAGTTTCCTGACGAAAAGCTTTTTGTAATCAACGAAAAAGAACCATGGTTTGCAGACATTGCAAATTACCTTGCCACAGGAATCTTGCCAGAAGAATACTCAGCGCAACAACGTAAGAAATTCTTTCACGAATTAAAATTTTATTTATGGGATGATCCTTGTCTCTATCGCAGAGGTCCTGATCAAATTCTTAGGAGATGCGTTGGCCATAAAGATGCGCTAAAAGTATTAAAAGATTGTCATGAAGCACCTTATGGAGGACACTTTGGAGGACAATGCACCGCAGCCAAAGTTCTTCAAAGCGTATTGGTGGCCCACCTTGTTTCAAGACGCCATAAAATATGTCGAAGGTTGCGATAGATGTCAGCGCACTGGAAACATCAGCGCAAGAAATGAAATGCCTCAAAACTACATAATAGAAATAAAGTCATTTGATGTTTGGGGCATTGATTTCATGGGACCTTTCCCATCATCGCAAGGGAACCAATACATTCTCCTCGCAGTGGACTATGTGACAAAATGGATAGAAGCAATCGCCTGCGTTAGAAACGATGCGACAACTGTGACAAAATTCCTAAAAAGGAATATCTTTACAAGATTTGGAGTATCACACAGGTTGATTAGTGATGAAGGGACCCACTTCATAAACAGGGTCTGGATAAGTTGTTGCGAAAATACAATGTCAAACATCACATCACAACAGCTTACCAACCGCAGAGTAATGGTCAGGCGGAAGTTTCAAATAGAGAAATAAAGAGAATTCTCGAAAAGGTTGTAAACATCAGCAGAAAAGATTGGGCGCATCACCTAGATGATTCGCTATGGGCATATCGCACTGCATTCAAAACACCCATAGGCGCATCTCCATATGCGCTAGTGTATGGAAAAGCATGTCATCTACCATTAGAATTGGAGCACAAGGCGCATTGGGCAATGAAGCGTCTGAATTTTGACTTAGAAGCCGCAGGACAAGAACGCTTGCGTCAACTGGCAGAATTAGAAGAATTCAGAAGGAATGCATACGAGAATGCCAAGATAAATAAAGAAAAACAAAAGCAATGGCACGATCGAAAAATACTAAAAAAGGATCTCAAGGCAGGTATGAAAGTATTATTGTTTAATTCACGTTTACGACTCTTTCCAGGAAAACTAAAATCCAGATGGTCAGGCCCCTACATAGTGCATAAAGTTTATCCATATGGGACAGTAGATCTACATTCTACAGATGGGAAGAGAATTTTCAAAGTCAACGGGCAAAGAGTAAAACCATATATCGAAGGGACTTTGAATAAAATAGTTGAGATGATCCTTCTGAAAGATCCACCTTGAAGAAGTCAAACAAGATAGGTCCAGAAGATGAGTGCTCTGAAATGCGCCAAGACCTAGCGCATAGAGCACTAGCAGGTCAGAAGTTGTAAATATTTTCTTTCCGCATACTTTATTTCTTTTATATATATTTTGATAGGTTGAGCTTTAGGGAGACAATCCCATCGCATGACTTTTTGGTTCAAGTAAAATCGTTGCGATAGCTAAATTTTGTGGCATAGAAGGAAATCCCACCGCATGTCCAATTACATCCGCATCTCCACCTCACGCGGTGATAATCATATTAGCATTTAATGAGACGCACTAATCCCTGTTTTTCTCACATTACCCAAGGCAACCGCTCACATTCCTCCATAATAATCATGATCACCCACTCTAGTGGGATGCGAAAGGTTGTCAGTACCTAGGGACGCATGCCCTGCGTTAACTATAAAAAGGAAAAAGCTTCTGATGCTTCTTCCTCATTTCCTGCGCCTCCTTCGTTCCAAAAACCCTAAACCTCCAAAACTTTCGAAATTTTCTTTCTCCTTCCCTTCGAAGAACAGCCATGTCAGACTCTCAAAACCTCTCAATCGCCGGATATACGGATGATGCCCAATCTTCGCCAGAAGTCGAAGGGCCAAACAGAGATGTGATCATCTCTTCGGATGAAGAAGGTGACAACCAAAACCTCGCCCAAATGGAAGAAGAAGAACCGGAAGTTATGGATGGAGAACCTCCCCAAACCAGCACAAATGGCCAACTCCCCGCCGCCCCTTCAACCTCCGGTGGGAATGAAGTACTCAACATCGCCCCACTAGACACATCCACTTTCTCCATCCAACCAGTCACTCTTCAGGCAACCCCAAGTATCCCCACCCCTCGAAACCTTACTCCCTTTCCCTCTCCATTTCCGTCGATTGCCTTCCTCCCAGCCGTAAACCCTTCCTCTACCTTAACCCAAACCACCGATCCTTCCCTTTCTTGCTTCCCAACTAACACCATTTCCTCCCCTTTTCCCTCATCCTCCTCCACACTTCCACAATTCTCAGGACAGCAAGTCGCTGCATGGAACGACTTGCTACAAGAGTTAGGCGAAGAAGGCGATGAAATTCGCCAAAGAGAAGAGCGAGAGTGTGCTGCCGCTGAGTCCATCGCAGAAGACCGAAGCGAGGGGCCAAGCAATACGGAAGCCGCAACCATCGCAGAGCATAACTTGGCTACTATCGCAGCAGCCATGGAGATGTCTGATTCTGAGGATGAAATCCCCCTCACACGTCGCCGCAATATTCAACCTACAGGGGTAGTCATCAGAGAACCATGCGAGGAAGTTGCGGTGACCCAAAGCAAGAAGCGGAAAGCGCCCACCGCAGCAAAAGAAAAAGGGAAACAAAAAGTAGGCGCAGAGGCAGAAGTAAAGGATTGGGGAAAATTTTAGGAAGAAAGGGGATTTAGTTGCCCCTTGCCGCAGACAATGACTGACCAGATTTCCCAGCGCAAGTGGGAAACAGTCTGCGAGAATCCAGGAACTTCCGCCCCTGCGCTTGTCCATGACTTCTTCCACGCACAATGGCGAGATGAGATTGACAAAGTCATTGTGCGCGGACACGCCATCGCATTCTCCTTAGCGCACATAAACAACGTCTATGAGCTGCAGGACATCCCTAGCGCTGAGGGGAACCAGCTTCTCGACTGCTTGGATGACGACTTCCTCAACGCGATCCTTCTTGTGGTAGCCAGACCTGGGGCTAAATGGGATGGGCATGGCGCAAAGAGGACCCTGAAATCGCAGCTGCTGGACTTCGAGGCAACCCTGTGGATGCACTGGATCAAGAATCGCATCATGCCTATGATGTGGACAATTCCTAATCGCAAGCGCACGGGTCAAGTAATAATAAAGAGTTCGTATAAACGAGTGTCGTCCTCTGGATTGGATTTTTAAGCAAATCAAGTATTGTGAATTATCTTGCCCAATTTTATTTAGGGATCAAAAAGTGATGAATGAATGATAAGAAAACCAAATCAAAGCAAGTAAAAAGTGTGGAATTTCAATTGGGAAAACTACTTAGGGAATTGATTTCGCCGATTTAGTTTATGATTGATTTTAAGGAATAAGTTATTATGCACAATGAAATTATGAGCCAAAGACCCTTTAATCACAACTACCTCTCCCGAGTATAATTGATTCTCATGCAAATTAACCAACTTGATATCCCTATCTAAGTTTATTAATCATGCAAGGCAATGAGATCTTTTAACCAATTCTAAAGTTAATCTAAAACCGTCACGAATTAGAAAATAAACTTTAGTCATGCAATCTTGAATAAGTCTAAATCAAATCCCCTCTCCCGAGCTAGATTCGAAACTTAAATCATTCAACTAATGGCCAATTAATTGAAAGCATTAAATCAAGATTACAAACATAATAACATTGCACAACTTAAACCATAAATCAATCCATAAACACAATCAACTACATCAATCCCTAAGCTTACAAGTTTAGCTACTCATGATCAAAATTACAAGCTCAACTAAACATGTAAAAGCCATAAAAATCTAACTAAAGTGAGGGAAAGAAGAATTAAACTCGTTGTAGGCCGAGACCGAACGTCCCCGTCACAATCGCCACGAACAATGGGTTGATTTCTGAATTTTCCCCTTTGCTTCAGCCTTGAATTCCTCTGTTTTTCCTCTGTTTACGGCTCCAAGACGTCCCAAAATTGGTTCCTCCAAAAACCTAGCCGAAAGGATGCTTATATTGCAGATTTTTGTCGTAGCGTCTCGACGCTGCCTCTAAACACGCGCGTTCTAGAAAGGAAATTACGGTAGCGTCGAGACGCTAAGGTCGCAGCGTCGAGACGCTGCGACGATTTCGCGCCTATCCGAATAAGGAATGCTAGCGTCAAGACACCTAAGGGCTAGCGTCGAGACGCTAGTCACCTTTTGACCGAATTTTGACTTTTTTTCCCTTTTTATTCTTTTCCTTCCTTTGCATCTTTTCGCGTCCTGAGCACCCGATTAACTCCACTATTGCATTTTAGCTCCAATCAACCTTTTCCTACAAAATAAAGATTAAAGCACAATAAAATGGCCAAAAAATCATAAAAGACTAGCTAAATTAAATAATTAAAGATAGCTAGCTATGCTCGCTATCAACTACCCCCAAACTTAAGCTTTTGCTAGTCCTCGAGCAAACTACAAATCAAACATACAGTAGAAAAATGGATGCAACAATCATAACTCAATCCTCAAGGCTCAAAAGTCAATAACCAAGCAAGCAAGAGACATGCACATAAGGACCAATGAGGGAGACAAATTAAATTTTTTCCAAAATTAACTTGCACAAGCGAGATCTAACTCAACAAGATCAGACTCTACTAGCCTGGGATTGGATTATTAAACTCTCAGCTCATCTTCCCTCTACACTGGCACTAAGGTTTCACTAATGAGTTAATGAAACAAATTAGTTTGTTTTCCTCCAAACTTAGGTGCTTATAATTAACAATTGAATTAAGCATGTATATGTGGCACTAGCTTTCACACACCCATTGTAGGGACCCTTAACCTGAGTTTTTCTGGTTGGCCTAACTGATCACAACAGGGGTAGCTCTTTTTGCCTAAACTTTATTAAACATTGCAAACTGTGCACAGGCCATGGCATAATAATTTTTTTTCAACAGTAACAACAAGAATGATTTTTCTTTATGAGCATAAATAACATATATTCTTTTCTTTCCTCCTAAGCAAGATCAAACATGCTAATTTGCAAAGCATTAACTTTTTAGCTCTACCCTACACCTATCGAGGTGACAACAAGCATATGAACCCAATAATTCGCTCCGAAGCATTCAAATCCAAATCTAGCCAAGACAAATACTCTACTCATGCAAGCCATCTCCTAGAAAAAGTTTAAAAAGTCTCCCTTTTTGGGTACTTATGCTTACAACTCATCACAAGCTTGAAAATTGACAAGAAAGCCTATCCTAGGACATCATAATCATGCAAAAGTAGCATCCAGAAAACAACAATATGCATAATTCAAAGAAAGCTCAAAACTATAGCCCGAACTCAGATGCTCAAGGGCTCCACAAACGTGCTAATCCACCCCCAAACTTAAAACATGCATTGTCCTCAATGTATAAAGAAAATAAGGCATAAACAAGCATGGGAACAATAAAAGAATGAAAGGAGTGAACAATACTGGCCTGGAATAATGATGACTTCTTGACTGAAAGCTTGGAATCTTGAAAGCTTGAAAGCAAAGGAGAGAAAGAAAACAAGACCTACAAAACAAAAACAAACAATAAATTAAAAACAAAGAAGAAAACACACTAAACTTACTTGGGTTGCCTCCCATAAGCGCTTGTTTAACGTCATTAGCTCGACGTGTTTGTCCAGTCTGTCAAGGCACATAAAAATTCTCGTATTTCTTTGGGCCCTTCTTCCTTGAATCAATATAACCAACGATCGCTAGTAAACTTACTAGCTTCTCATGGGCCCCTGAAACAAAATTATTTTTGGTATTTTTGGATAAAAGAAGCATAAAAGGAGAAATATCAAAATAAAGAGACTCTGACTCTAAAACTGACTCGTGAGAATAGAAAAAAGAACAATCAAAATCTACAAAGGATGGAGAAGATAAAACCGACGAAGGTTTTTCAACCTCAAACTCTACCTCCTGAACTTCCTCTAACACTACAAGCTCATTTTCTTTTTTCTCCTCACAACCATGTTCTTGAAATGTGCTCCAACTCTCCAATTTGTCCCCATTATTCATGCAACTCACCCCTAACTGCTCATCCTCATCAAGATCGAAAGAACTACGCTCATGAATGAGTGCCAATGAATCATCTACCACATGACTCACTAGACAACTTATGGAAGTGGATCCCACCTCACTAACTTCCTGTGGAGCTTGAAGTCCTCTTATGATTTTCATCAATTTTTAGACTCCTCGCTCTAGACTCCTCAATATAATTTTGAACTATGCTTTCCAAGGAAGAATTTTCATTTAAAGGGGTATAACTTGGAGATGAAAAATTGAAATATGGTGTTGAATAAAAAGCCATTCACATCAATTAAAGCAACAATGATAATTAGGCTTTCAATCAAACAATAACCCAACAAGAACAAATGACAAAGACTCAAACAAAAAAATCTAATATGGAAAATATAATCTAGAAAAAGAAAAAAATAACCTAAAATTGAATGCAAAAATAAATATGGCAAAACACAAATACGGAAACTAACAAATAAGGAAAAACTAATCTAAAAAGGAATAACAAGAAACAAATAAGGAAAAGATTACACAATTAAAAGAAAAACTAAGCTAGAAAAACAAATATCGAAAGAAAAACAAATAAGGAAAAAAAATGCAAACAACCTAAAAAAGTAAAAATACACCCTAAATTAAGATCAAGCAATTTTTTAACAATATCAATCTAGCTAAATGTGCCAATCCCCGGCAACGGCACCAAAAACTTGATGTGGACTTTTCCTAACCGCAAGCGCACGGGTCAAGTAATAATAAAGAGTTCGTATAAGCGAGTGTCGTCCTCTGGATTGGATTTTTAAGCAAATCAAGTATTGTGAATTATCTTGCCCAATTTTATTTAGGGATCAAAAAGTGATGAATGAATGATAAGAAAACCAAATCAAAGCAAGTAAAAAGTGTGGAATTTCAATTGGGAAAACTACTTAGGGAATTGATTTCGCCGATTTAGTTTAGGATTGATTTTAAGGAATAAGTTATTATGCACAATGAAATTATGAGCCAAAGACCCTTTAATCACAACTACCTCTCCCGAGTATAATTGATTCTCATGCAAATTAACCAACTTGATATCCCTATCTAAGTTTATTAATCATGCAAGGCAATGAGATCTTTTAACCAATTCTAAAGTTAATCTAAAACCGTCACGAATTAGAAAATAAACTTTAGTCATGCAATCTTGAATAAGTCTAAATCAAATCCCCTCTCCCGAGCTAGATTCGAAACTTAAATCATTCAACTAATGGCCAATTAATTGAAAGCATTAAATCAAGATTACAAACATAATAACATTGCACAACTTAAACCATACATCAATCCATAAACACAATCAACTACATCAATCCCTAAGCTTACAAGTTTAGCTACTCATGATCAAAATTACAAGCTCAACTAAACATGTAAAAGCCATAAAAATCTAACTAAAGTGAGGGAAAGAAGAATTAAACTCGTTGTAGGCCGAGACCGAACGTCCCCGTCACGATCCCCACGAACAATGGGTTGATTTTCGAATTTTCCCCTTTGCTTCAGCCTTGAATTCCTCTGTTTTTCCTCTGTTTACGGCTCCAAGACGTCCCAAAATTGGTTCTTCCAAAAACCTAGCCGAAAGGATGCTTATATTGCAGATTTTTGTCGTAGCGTCTCGACGCTGCCTCTAAACACGCGCGTTCTGGAAAGGAAATTACGGTAGCGTCGAGAGGCTAAGGTCGACGCTGCGACGATTTCGCGCCTATCCGAATAAGGAATGCTAGCGTTGAGACGCCTAAGGGCTAGCGTCGAGACGCTAGTCACCTTTTGACCGAATTTTGACTTTTTTCCCTTTTTATTCTTTTCCTTCCTTTGCATCTTTTCGCGTCTCGAGCACCCGATTAACTCCACTATTGCATTTTAGCTCCAATCAACCTTTTCCTACAAAATAAACATTAAAGCACAATAAAATGGCCCAAAAATCATAAAAGACTAGCTAAATTAAATAATTAAAGATAGCTAGCTATGCTCGCTATCAGCCTACAACGCATGACGCAACCCTGAGCCTTCAACGCGTGATCCTGGTGTACTGCATCATGAAGGGTACACCAATCGACTTGGGTAAGGTCCTTGTCGAAACCTTGCGCCACACCGCCGCTAAGCCAAGAGGTGCGCTATTCTGCCCTGGCTTTGTCACCTCCCTATGTCGCGCATCCAATCTCCTTCCCGCAGCTGATGAAGAAGTACGAACAATGCGGAAGGATTTTGACGAGTAATGGTGGACACGTGTGACGGGCACACGAGATAGGCGTTTGCAAGGCGGCAGCCACAGACCTTTAGCCCCCACAGCACAACCCATTGAACCAGCGCCTAAAAAGCAGAAGAAGAAGAGGCGCAAGGTCACCGCAGGACGATACCCTCGCCCAGCTGCGCAAGGTCCTCAAAGCAAATCTCCGGCGCAGGAAAGCACTGTCTGCGCTGAGCTTCAAAATGCGCCACCGCCACCTCCACCTGTTCAGCACTCACCTCCCCGCATCGATGCAAGTACTGAAGAAGTCGCTGAAGAACCCCTACCCAGTCCTCCTCGCGCCAATGACATCCTTGAGCCAACTCCGGATGTGCGAGACTCAGAAATCGTACCATCAGGCGACAGCGCAGCTGCTCGACCACTCGATGTTGACACAGCCCTAATCTTCTCAGAACTGCGGCAGATGTTCCAAGAAGTCATGGAACCTTTGCGTCTGCAACAAGAAAGGCTGTGTCAGCAACAGGAATCGCTGCAAAAGCAACAAGAGGAGCTGTCGCAAAGGGTCAATGCCTTGCTCCTCTTCTTAACACATTGGACGAATTCTTTCCACCGCCTGCCTATCGCACCGAATCTTTTTGCGCGGCCAAATCCAACACAAAGACCAGCTGCCGCAGGGCCCTCTCAGATGCAGCCACCTAACATCCCGCCAGTTCCAAGGTTTCCTAGACCGCCACCTCCACCACCGCAGGAATAGAATTATCTTTTTCTTTCTTTTGTTTTGACTCAATGTATGCGTCGTATTTATAATTCTATTATCAAATTACATATATATATCTCACTGCGTGTTTCTTATCACTTTTTCTCTGCCTTACATTTTAATGTCTCTTTATCTCTTAAATTCTTTGCGTTAACTCCTTTGTCTTAATCAACGCATCTGACTTCTGATTTTTCTTGTCCACATTACCTCACTTGATTTAACTTTTGTCTTCATTCTCCTCAGAACATAAGGCAAATTCCTTCGCATTTTCAACTAGCCGCAACTCAACTTCTATTTCCTTCTGTCCATGCGCTCCAAAGTAAGTTTGGGGGACAATGGGGACATTGTCCATCTTAAGTTTGGGGGAGTCGGCGCATAAGTATTAATATATATATATATATATAAATATAAATAACGAATGTGTTCCTCTAGGAATGCGGTATGTTTGTAGCCAGGGGCATTTATGACACCCATAGTTTGCCACTGCGCGAAGACAAACGCATCCTATGAGCGTTAAGGGCAGTAAAAAAATGTAATACTTGTAGTTGGATACCTTTCATCACAAATGTGGGTAAGCCAAAACGAAAGTATGCGTTTTGATGTCCATTTGTTGATTGCTTTCTTAAAAAAAAAAAAAAAAAGTTGAATGTACGCGCCCAGGACAAGCAAAAGTGGTTGAGTTGTCGCAAGGAAGAATCTAAGCGCAAGGAACCTGCCTTAAGCAATGAAGAAAATTTGACAAAAATCAAATCTATTGAAGTAATGCTTACAAGAAAAAGGAGATAGAAGGATGCCAAGATCGCAAGCAATAGAGAGTTGAGTAATTCTCGCAAAGTAGATAATAGACATTGCTTGGGGACAAGCAATAGTTTAAGTTTGGGGGTTTGATTGCTTGCGAAATGCAAGCTATTTACCCTCTAAACTTAGGCTAAAAGAAGGCGAAAAGAACCTCCAATGCGTTATCTTAGCGCATAAAGAAAAGGCTTTGATATAAGCGACAGGCTATATTTGTGTATGCGATAAGAAATTAGAAATACAAAGCGCTATCGCAACTAACCTGGTCATTTTAAGTATCTTTTTCAGCGCAGGCACACTTTCCAAGATGATCAAGAGACAGAAAAAGATGGGTGAAAAGACAAGTGTCGGCGCAGCCAGAGCAAGTAGGCGAAAAAGGAGATTAGAAAGGCGCAAGTGGCCTAATGGTGATTAAGCGCTGACACAACGCAAGTGGACTTGCAAGTTGGCCGTTGGTGACTTGAAGAAGTTAGCTTCCCTCGCCTATGAATAGAAGTCTGTTGGGGTTTATGTCCTAAAACTCGTGGATAGTAAATGTAACAAATTTATATATAAAACTTATTAGAAAAGTCTATATTCTGGTTGTCGAAAGATTAGTTTAACTGTGCATTTATTAACCCAACACCAATAAAGAAGAATCCATGGCTATGATATGAATACTTGAACTTTATGTATTGACATAAAAGTGGATCAGGTTCAAGTACATAGCCTAAACGGTCTATAGTATAGGGATAAGACTGGGTACCTTATCCTAGGAAAAAACTATGTGACGCGGCCCACTTTGTTTTAATACAAACGATGTGATCCTAAATCGTTCGTGTGGAGACATGCGAGTGGGGGCGTCCTATGCAAAAGAGTTTGTATAAGATCGGATCGCGAAATAAGTCACTTTCACTTTATAACGCCGTTTACTGTGAAACTGACATATTTCAAGCGATGACCTAGGTAACTCGATCTTAATCCTGAGCTAACTATGAACTCCTGTTTATTCGGGATTATCCTTTGATTTGCATAGGTGAGAGTGGCCCAAAAAGTGCCACTCAATAAACCTGCCACTTTGGGGATAAGACCGAGTAGATAGCTGGGGACATAGTCCTGCAAGATGGAATTCACTCCTACCTGTCTTTAGGGATAGTAGAAAGGTTGTTCCCTTAAGTGCTGACTCCGGGACGTGAACAAAGGCGCGCCGTCCTCTCATTGGCCCGAGAGGTTTTAGGTTTCGTGGTCGGACCACAAACTAATTGTTCATTAGGGACTCAGTTGAAGGCTTAAGGAACAAAAAGTGCTATAGGGGTAAAATGGACTTTTGACCTTACTATAGTTACGAACAACCTGTGAAGGATTGACTTACTAATCACGGTTATATCGGGTGGACAGAAATATATCTACAGTGAGGGGAGTTCAGCTACGGGCTATAGTGGAGTGTCCCGTTAGTTAACGAATGTTGGTTAACTAGGATTGAAAGATTTCAACCGGTTAACCTCGGATCGTTGGAGCCCATGATCTGTAGGTCCATTAGGTCCCCCTGCTAGCTCAAACGGATTAACCTTAGAACAGATTGATGGAAGAATTTGAAAAACGTTCAAATTCAGTTTTGTGAGATATCGTTAATTATATTCGATATAATTTAACTCGTCGGTTTAATAGTTATTTAAATTTGATTTAAATGCAACACACGTGAATAGGGATTCACGTTCAAGATATTCGGTTTAAAATTGAATAGTGATTCAAATTTATCGGGGTTTGAGAGAGATTAAGATTGATACATTTATTTAATTAGATATTTGATATTGAAATTAAATACATTTAAATTAATTAAAATAGTTTAATCGATTTTAATTTTCTAATTAATTTAAATAGTTAAATTGATTATGAAAATTGAAGTTTAAAATCATAAAATTGAGAAATCAATTTTGGAAGAATTTTCATGAAAATTCAAAAGCTTGACACCTCTCCCATGAGTATCCTTCTTGCTTCTCTGGCTGTCAACATAATCTCCTTATATATATATGTTTAAGAGGTGGAGAAAGACAGTAGAGGGATGATAGAAAAATGAAGCTTGCTGGAAAACTTTTCTAAAAACCCACATGTCTCTCAAGCTTTCTTTCTCTCAAATTCATCATGCTTGGGTTCCCACAAGCCCGTTCTAAGGCCGGAGAATAGCGGGGAAGATCTTGGTGGTCGTCCATGAGCTGTTCGTGTAAAGAATCATCCAAAGAGATCCACGAATTTGAAGCTTCAAAGGTTAGTTTTCTAACGCTCTGTTTTTCGTTCTTGTTTTCAACATGCTTTAATCCTCAAAATTAATGAAAATCGGTGCCTAAGATCCGCTAACGCTTCCGCTCGAGTGTTCTTCACTCCTACAAAGTCACCTGTTCAAAGGAAAAATGGGAGATTATCATTTTAGATCATTATCAGACCATTGGAGAGAAAGGAGGAGAAGAAAGGAGAAGAAACTCACGAAGGAACTGCAGAAATCTGCAAATGGGAGCATACTTGTGTGTAATGTATCATTTCATGTGTTTCTGTTTTGCTCTCATGAGCTAAATCTTCTCTTCAAGGCTTAGCGCAAGCGCCTCATGCGGCGATAAGTACAACTTGTAAGCGCACATTTTGGTTTAATTGAAACATTGATTGCTTTCTACTCAGTTGTTTTAATCTTTTCATTGCTAATTCCCGCTTGGCCAGCCGGATGCGGTATCAATATGATAAATCCTTGACAGGTAATGCATATGGATCTCTGTAAGTAGAGCAAGTTAGCGCATGTCATGTAGTCTTGGTAGCATTTAATTATTACCACTAAAAGATATTGCATGCTTGAGCTTCGATTGCGTTGTGACTAACGCAATCCCTTGTAAGTATTAAGAGAACTAAACTTCACGCATAAGCTAGTCAAAGAATCATTTGTTGGTTTATTGCTAAAAAGCATAAGGAGTACCAGAAGGGAAACTTAATGATTTTTTCTCGCTTAGGCATTAATGGATCAATTAATCAAAATTAGCGCTACAAGCCTCTTATAAACGCATGAGGTTGCTACCGCAACAGCCTTGATACTTCTCGAATTGAACTCCTTTCCTCAATTTGTGTTATTTATTTTCTTCCTGCAATACATTTATTATTCAAACTATACCAGTCACTTTTTTTCTTATTTACGACGCACGTTGAGAAATTAAATCAGTGAATATATAATTTTTGTTCCATTTCCCTGTGGATTCGACCCTGAACTCATCAGGTACTACTTGATTTAGTCAGTTTATACTTGGATTGATTTAAATCTACGACTATTTTACCAATTACACTGACAACAAATCACATTGTAATGGAAATTTTTGTTACACAATATCTTGGGCATAAGTTTATAGTGATAGATTCAATATAAAGTATCATATAGACCCTCTCCTATATTGTATGATAAAAATGACAATAAAATAGAAGACAAAATCAACTATAATTTTTAATTAAGTTGTGAAATCTAGAAGCAAATAAATTATTCAAATGCAAATCCAAATGCAAGAGTGAAGAAAGTTACATTGTTACAAGTAGAATTTTTATGTCAAAAGTGAGTCTAGCTCAATAATAATTGACATGTACTACATCCTTTATGGTTGGAGTTTCAAATCCCCTTCAATTTGTTGGACTAAAAAAGAAAGAAGAAGAAGATTTGCTATATTTTCTTTTTGTTATTTATTTATTTTTGAAGAATTCTATTTTTATTAGAAACTAAAAAGTTTTGGAATCAATTTTGGTAAAAAGAAATAAAAATAGATGCACGAACCAGGAATCGAACATCAAACACGAGTCTATATCGTGGCAGGACACTATTCTACCACTAGACCACTAGTGCCTTGTTGTCAAAAGATTATATTTGAATATTGAAATTTCATATCTTAAATTAATAAGGTCTCTTTTGATAACTATTTGGTTGAAAGTTATGCTTGTTTCCTCCTAATTTTCTTAGAATGGTTTTCATCTTTATTAAGGACACATTTGAATTCTTAGCAAAATTCCAAAAAGAATTGTTTTTTTTTTTTTAAATTACTTCTTTTAGTTTTCAAAACTTGACTTATTTTTTTAAATATAGACAAAGGTAGATAATAAAACAAATAAACTTATAGAAAAACTGAATTCATTTTTTTTAAATATGGACGAAGGTAGATAATAAAACAAATAAAATTATAAGTGAAAGTAGTATTTTTAAACTTAATTTTAAAAAACCAAAAATCAAATAGTTATCAAACAAGACATAAACTTTCATGTTTGTGTTTAATATATTCTAGAACTTTAAAAAGTACCTAACAGATCCTTGGACAAAGCTTTGGGGCATGGTTTCCGAATTAAAAGCCTAGGATTTATGTTGGGGGTTCTGAAACCTAGGAATCAAAAAACAATGTTTGGGATATTGTGTTATGAACCCTAGGAATCAGAAAGTTGTGTTTGGAGTACAATGTTCTAAACCATGGTTTTGGACAATTTTTATTTTATTTTATTTATTTATTTTTTATGTTTCTTTCTTTCCTGAAGATAACAAGAGAAAAAACAAAGAGACAAGAAAGATACAAGCCACATGAAGAAGAAAAGGTTAAGTCATCTGTTGGTTGCATCTCATGTATGAGAATGTGACTAGCCCATGATGGGCAATCTTCTAACCATACTTCCGAGGTATGTGAAGAACAAGTATGGGTAGCGAACATGTGTTAGCAACTTTGTTTTCATCCCTAGATGTAAGCTGATGTGTTGAGTGGTGGAAAGATGTTTTAGATGTTGGATTAGTGTGGATCGATCTCATTTAATGGTCGCGGTCATGGAGTAGATTCCAGACAATTTTAGAATACATCTCAATCCAAATTGGAGTTATGCTCGCTTCCAAAGCTAAGTGAACACTAGGGGTGTAAGAAACCGAACCGAACCACCAAACCGAACCGAACCGGTCGATTTGGGTCGGGTTCGGTTTAAAATGCTATTTCACTCAAGATCGAATCGAACCGATCAGTTCGGTTCGGTTGCTAAACCGAAATATATATTATTTGGTTGCCCTAATTTCCTTTTCTCAGTGTCGTTGTCCGCGTTTTTCTCCCTCCATCTCTGTTCGCGCCGCTCGCGTTTTTCTCCCTCCCTTTCTCTTTCTCTTTCTGTTCCATCGTCTGCTCGTCGTTCTCTCTTTCTCTTTCTGTCGCGCCGTCGTGTGCTCGTGGTCTTGTTCGTGCTCGTGGTCTAGTCGCCGTTCTCTCTTTCTCTTTCTGTCGCGTCGCCGTGTTCTCGTGGTCTTGTTCGTGCTCGTGATCTCGTCGCTGGCGCCATTCGTGCTCATGCATGCTCGATTTCTCCTCGCCGGTGTGATTTTCATATGAGATTTGGCTTTTTCTTCCCTTTCTCTCCAACTAGGTTGATTTTTTCTTCTTCCCTTTCTTCTTCAACTGGGCTGATTTTTTCTTCTTCCCTTCTTCAACTGGGCTGATTTTTTCTTCTTCCCTTTCTTCTTCAACTGGACTGATGTGATTTTGGTTTTTCTTTTGTTGAGAATCTCCAGATATTTGTGATTTGGGTTGATTTGTTCATCGGTTTAGCTTTTTCTTCTCGTGTGATTTAGGTTGATTTGTTTCTGCCCTAAATGTGATTTGGGTTGATTTGTTCATCAATTGATTTTGGTTTAGCTTTTTGTTCATCGGTTGAGAATCTCCAAGGTTCGAAGGAAAAGAAAATCACTTGACCCGACCCAACCCGACCCGATCGGTTCGGGCTAAGTCGGGCGGTTTGTCCGTACAACCGAGCCCATGTCGGGTCGGGTCGGTTTTTCCGTACAACCGACCCGACCCGAAAATTTTACACCCCTAGTGAACACCATCCACTACCGCCTGAGCTTCTCATTCCACTGAGCAATGCATTTGCCTATATTTACCTGCAATCGCTATTGTCTCACCCTTGAAGTTTTAGATGATCATTCCTAAGGCCATATTTCCATTGGCTACCGCCGCATCCACATTCAATTTGAAATAGTTGTGGGGGCGGAAGTGTCTAGGTGGCGGGGTGGGCATTTTCTTCTCTCCTCGAATGCTCCCGACCGTCAACTCGAGCTGTGTTTGCATCCCTGTAGTCTGAAAAAAGGTTGAAAGCTCGTTCGATGACGCTTCCAAATGATGCTGATTTTTCATTCCCAGAAAATTTGTCTTGCTTTGGTTGTTCCAAACGGTCCATGCGGCTATTCCAAAAATAGACAATAAAATTGTTTTTTTTTTTTATAAATGTTTTATGAATTGCCGTTTGGTACATAGAATTACAAAGATAGAAAAATTTTCATTTTTTTAATTTTAAATTTATTAACTAATAAATAAAATACCTTCTATATGTTACTTTTGAAATGGCTAAATTAAATATAAAATTATGTATATTTATGTTATTTTAATATAATAAGTTCAAAATAAATAACATATGTGAAAATGAGCTTAGCTTAATGGTAATTGGTATATACCCTTGATCAAAAGGTTAGACGTTCGAATATTTCCACCTCAAAATGTTTTTGAACTAAAAATAAATTTTGTACATATAATTAAATTTGTTTTTGTTTTTCTGTATTTTTGGTGTATCTAACTTAAAAATTAAATACTATATTTAGTATAGCTTATTTAAAATTAAATATTATTCATTTTATTTTAATAAATTCAAAATAAAATACAATTTATTTTTTATTACTTTCCATATTGTTAGTCTGAAAATAAATATATATATTTTTTTAATTTTAATACATTAACTTAAAATTATATGTTATTTGAAAAATATTTATAAGAGTAACATATCTAAAATATAATTTTTTATCTTAAAATTATATATATATATAACCATGGTTAATTAAATATAATGAAACAAAAAAAAAATTATGAAAAAAAATGGAAAGAGAAGTAGTGGGACCCACCAAAATTATGATAAAAATAGAGAAAGAAATAGGAGATCCCTTAAAATTATGATAAAAATAGAGAAAGAAACCGAGGATCCCCCAAATTTATGGAAAAGAGAAATGATAGGTTTGTGGTGGGTTTGGAGAGTGTAAACCATGAGGTTGTATGTGCAACCATAGCTTGTGATTACAATGGGCCAAACCTGGTTTATGGTTGGTTAATTAACGACATGAATAGCTAAAAAAAAGTGTTGGTTTTGAAAAAAGACCAAAAAAAAAAAAATTATTGCAAAAATGGCAAAAGGATAGAATTGGAAATTTATTAATTGCTTCAAACAGACCAAAATGCCTTTGAATGGAAAAAAAAGTATTTTCCTAATTTTAAGGTGAATTTTTTTTTTAATATTCTCAAATAATATCCTAGTTCAAAATCCAAACAAACTAAAATCTTGGATAATACTGTTAAATTCAAAAAAACCTAAAAGCGTATGGTTCTAAAATTAACTAAAATCCAAACATACTAAAATATTGACAAGTACTGTTACATAAAAAAAAAAATTAAAATCATATTATTCTAAAGTTAACTAAAATATCTAAAATATAGAGTATCATCCATTTGCCAAGCAAAATATGTAAACAAACAATACAAAAAAAAAACATTTTCAACAACAACAAAAAAAAACAAAAAAAAACGTAAAATTACTTTGTAATTCAAGTATTAAAACAAATCATATAAAATAACAAATACAACGTATATGTGGGTGACTGAGTTGTGTGTGTAATGTGTAAGACATTAGACTTGGATTTTTCTCAATTAAGGTCGTCGAAAATGTTGTAATTAGTATCTTTGTAGTTTGAGAACAACAAAATGGGTGAGTGCAAATAGATTGTCTTTGAAGTTCGAGAACTACAAAATGAGTGAGCGTCAAATATGATAGGACCTAAGTAGTATATTAACAACCCACTAGGATCACCTCCAAGACAATCAACCAATTAATTGTGCTCCAAAACACAAATAAATTACCAATTAATCACTAAGAAAACAATCAATCACGGACAACAACCAACCATAAAATTCAGAATACTAAAAACACAAAAACACGCACGATTTATACGTTGAAAACCCCTTCGATGTGAAGAGTAAAAACCACAGGACTTGTGAGGAGTCCACCCTTGTCACCTTCTCTTATTATGATAAAATTGAGGGAAAAAAATCCAAATCAGTCATACAAAGATTCACAACCCACCAATACTTTCATACTTAAGAGATCAACACAAAAGAGATAAAGAAGATGAGAATATCTCCAGTTATACAGGTTCTGTCCAGCAGTGATTAGGTACAAACAAGAGCTCAAAACAACGATCCAACCGTTCCAAACGAGGCCCTATGTATTCCCAACAGGCTGACCAAATTTCAGCAAAATTCAACGGTTAAAACTCCAAAAATCGACAACTTTGTGAACGCTGTCACTGAAAATCTGAACTGCACTGCTCTCCTTGCTTCTCTCCATTTTTCTGTGTATTTTTTTGTATTTTTCTTGCTGTCATCTTCCTTAGGTCATCCCATATCAAAGGAAAAAAACCATAGGCTTACAAGACAAGCCCATTCATTTAACCCCAATTGGGCTAACACACATAACCTGACATATTGGGCTCATAAACACAAGTTTAAAAATAAACTCTTGCTTGTGCAACAAGTGGGCTGGACACCCACAACAATCTCCCCCTCCAGTCCATCACGGGGAAGACACAATCACATCCATGATCACTTGAAACCTCATCCCGACAAGCTTACTACAAAGCTCAATCTTGCTTCCAGGAACTACTTTAGTTAACATATCTACAAAGCTCAATCTCGTGCTCAAAGAATACTACATCTCTGCTTCTCACTACCTTCTTCTTTTTTGGATCGTAGAGCCTGTAACTGATAGCACGCATAGTGAGCTATATTACCCGGTACATTTTAGTTAGTCTTTGAGTAATTTGTGGTCATTTTAATGCACTTTAATGTTTATTTTGTAGAAATTGGTTTATTGGAGCTAAAACGTGAAATTGAGATTGATCGAGTGTTCGAGACGTGAAAAAAGGCCAAAGGAACGAAGAGAATCGAAGCAAAGGGCCTTAAGAAGAGTGCAATCTGAAGCCCAGCGTCGAGACCCTAGCTTCTAGGCATCTTGACGATGTGCTTTCCTCTTTTAATTCAGGCGGCAAAAGGTCACAGCATCGCGACGCTGTGACCATAGCATCGCGACGCTCTCGAAATTTTCCTAAACAGAATGACGGCAATTGGCATAGCGTCGCGACGCTATCAGCAGATTTTCTATATAATCTTCTTTTTGAGCTATGGATTGGGGGAGTCCAATTGGTTAGATTTTAGCCCTAATTTCGACTAGAGACCTTTGGTGGGAGCTGAAGCAAGGCCAAGGAGTGGGAATCAAGCGAGAAGACTTGGAGATCGTGACGAGAACGTGCCGGTTTCGACGGATTCGAGTTTTCCTTTCTCTTTCCCTTACCTCTTGTAGTTTTTATGGCTTTTCTTGCAATTAGTGTTTGTGGTTTAAAGACTATGAATTTCTAGTTGTTTGTCTTAGGGTTTGATGTAGTTGTTTTAGTTGTTGGATTGATTTTTTGTATGAATGTGTTGTTATTTTATGCATGCAATTTTGTGTAATGCGTTCAATTACTTGATCACTAATTGAATGATTTAAGTGTTGAATCTAACTCGGGAGAGAGAATTTGGCCTAAGACTTACCTTCTTTAATTGCATGACTAGAGTAGAAATTCTAAGTTTGTGACGGGATTTGGAATATCTCTAGAAGTATAACAAGGACTAAACCGAATAATGTCTTGCATGTTAATGAACTTAGATAGGGATATCAAGTTAGTTATATGCATGAGAATCAATTATACTCGGGAGAGGTAATCGTGCTAAAAGTTTCCTTGGCTTGTAGAATAATTGCACGATCAATTCATTCCTATTAATCAATCCTCAATCTTAAATAATGAAATCAATTCCCTAAGAGTCTTTCCATTTGAGTCTCCACCCTTTATTTTATGCTTTTTGTCTTTAGATTTATCTTTTTCATTAAGTTTTGCTCCCTAAATGAAATTGAACAAAAGTATTCAAGATACTTAATTTGCTAGAAAACCAATCCAGAGGGCGACACTCGTTTTACACGAAAATACTATATTATTACTTGACCCGTACACTTGCGGTAAGCAATTTGCACATCAGTAACCATACTCTTCATCCCCATACCCAACAAATACACACGAATTGGTCTTCGAATAAAGCTTTGACCTTTGTTCTTTAGGCACATGCATGTATGCCTTGCTGCCAAAGACTCTCAGATGTGAATAAGTAGGATCACGTCCCTTCCATGCTTTCTCTGGAATGTCTAGACCAAGAGGAATCGATGGAGATCGATTAATCAAATACACGTCACATTGCACTGCTTCAACCCAAAATGTCTTAGGAAGATTAGACATTCTAAGCATGCATCTCACCTTCTCTACAATGGTTCTGTTCATCCTCTCAGCAACTCCATTGTGTTGTGGTGTTCGGGCTCTGTCTTCTCATGTCTAATGCCATGTTGTGAACAATAATACCTGAACTCATTCGAAGTATACTCACCACCATTTTCAGATCGAAGACGCTTCAACTTTCTTTCGGTCTCCCTTTCTACCATGACATGAAACTTTTTGAAAATCTCGAACATTTGGCTTTTTATCTTCAACATATACACCCAAGTTCTTCGAGTAGCATCATCGATGAAAGTGACAAAATATCTATTGCCACCTAGAGACTCAACCTCAATAGGACCACAAACATCAGAGTGAACTAACTCCAACTTTCCTTGCCTTTTGATGAACTTCTCAGAAAAAGAAACTCTATGATGCTTGCCTGCCAAACAATGATCACAAGGGTCAAGAGGAACTGTTTTATCAACATGGATAAGAGATTTACCTGCCAACAGTTTAATCCCTTTGTCACTCATATGCCCTAGCTTTCGATGCCACAAGTTAGGAGAATTCTTTTCTTCAACTGCATTCAGCTCAGAAGAACATACACTCAAGTATGTTTTATACAAAGTGCAACACAACTCACCACGAGCAACTGTTATTGAACCCTTAGACAATTTCCATTTACCATCTACAAAGGTATGTCGAAATTCTTCTTGATCAAGAACATTTGCTGACAACAAGTTAAGGCGTAAATCAGGAATATGGCACACATTCTTTAATGTAAGCATGCACCCAACACTTGTCTTCACACGAATATCACCTAACCCAACAATGCTAGTTGAGCTCTGGTTTCCCATCTTCACACTACCAAAATACCAGATTGATAGTTCATGAAATACTCCCTTTTGGGAACACAATGGTATGAAACACCTAAATCTACCAGCCACTCTATATCTGAACTCTCTACATGATGACACTCACTAGTTGCACAAATCAAGGTGACATCATCATCACTCTTAGAAGTGATTGTTGCAGTATTTCTATCATCTCCCTCTTTTTGTGAGTCTTGTTTCTTACCTTGTTCTTTCTTCCAACGGTAGCAAAACTTTTTTATATGGTCAGGCTTGTTGCAGTAATGACATGCCCTAGTCTCTTTGTCTCTAGACTAGGATCTCCCTTTTGAGTTACCACGACCTTTGGGTCCCCTACTCTTGTTTCTTCCACGATTCTCAACAACAAGAGCATGTGAATTATCAACTCTCATCTCCTTTCTTCTTATCTCTTCATTGAACATGCTTTCTTTAATAACATTCAAAGACAAAACACCTTCTGGAGCAGAGTTACTAATAGTCACAACCAAAGTTTCCCAACTGTCCGACAAAGAACTCAACAAGAACAAAGCCTGCAATTCATCATCAAGAACACTCTTCATAGTAGTCAACTTGTTAATAATATCTTGGAAGTCACTCAAATGCTCAGAAATAGACTTCCCACCCTTCAATTTCAAATTAACAAGCCTCTTGATTAATGAAGCTTTGTTATGTGCGGTCTTCCTTTCATAAAGACCTTCCAATTTCTTCCACAACGCATATGGGTCGGACTCTTGAGACACATGGTTAAAAATGCTAACATCAACCCACTGCCTAATAGTCCCCAAAGTTTTTCTCTTTAACTTTCCTCAATCTCTCTCTTCCATTTTCTCTTGTTTTTCAGGTTTAACAATGGTGCCATCAGCTCCTGTGGTTGCTTCAATTGGATCAAACAGATCTTTACAATATAGCAGATCCTCCATCATCGGTCTCCAAATGGAATAATTGGTTGATGTCAATTTAATCATTGAACTACCTCAACTACTACTAGTAGACTCCATGACATTGATTAAATTAAAACCTTGCTCTGATACCAACTGATAGGACCCAAGTAGTATATTAACAACCCACTAGGATCGCCTCCAAGACAATCAACCAATTAATTGTGCTCCAAAACACCACAAATAAATTACCAATTAATCACCAAGAAAAACAACCAATCACGGACAACAACCAACCATAAAATTCAGAATACTAAAAATGCAAAAACATGCACGATTTATACGTGGAAAACCCTTTCGATGTGAAGAGTAAAAACCACGGGACTTGTGAGGAGTCCACCCTTGTCACCTTCTCTTATTATGATAAAATTGAGGGAAAAAGAATCCAAATCAGTCGTACAAAGATTCACAACCCACCAATACTTTCATACCTAAGGGGTCGTTTGACCCACTGTGTTGGTTATAATAGCCCCCGCTATTATAACCAACCCAGTGTTTGGGGCACCAACAAAAATAAGGGGCGAAGTTGGTTATTTTTCCCCTCCGTGTTGCTACAGTAACCACTATTCAACTCACCCCAATTATTCTATCCATTCTCTACAGTAACTCTTTTCTCTCTTCTTCCATGTGACTCATTAACTTTTCTACCGACGACCGGCCGACGACTTTTCCGGCGACCACCGACAACTTTTCCGACGACCGCCGTCGACTTTCCGACAATCACCAACGACTTTTCCGGCGACTTTTTTTTTGTTTTTTTTTTTTTTATCTTCTTCTCATTTTCATTTCGAAAAATATAAAAAACGAAAATAAAGAAAAAAAATAGGTATAAGAAAATGAAAGGAAAAAAGAGGGAAAAAATTTCGATTCGCCGAAAATTTTGTTGGTGGTCGTCGGAAAAATCATAAAATTTCTAGGGAGAGTTAGATACTAGGTTGTCTTTGTACATATATATAAAATATGAAGTTTTATTACATAATTACTTTTGATAATGAAGTATATGAATGTTCACCTTCATCGTACCATATTTTTCATTCCAAATTATACTTATCGTATTTAAGTTTACTGTGATAATAATAATTTTAAAAAATCAAGTTTTTATTTTATGTGATTTATATTTTATTTGATTCTTTTGATAATAAAGGTAAAATGAGTTTTGAATAAACATTTACCATTTTTATGTTGGAAATACATAAATGAAACAAATATGGTTTTTCGATATGAAATCATAAAATGACTTATTTTGTGAAAAAACCATGACTCTAAAACAAAGAAAATCAACCTTTACTTTAGGTTATTTTTGTTTCTTTTTAAGCTAAACACATAATTTAACCCCTGTACCCAAAACTTTTATTTTTTTTACAACTAAACCATTTTTTTTTATTATTATTAATATTTAAAGTACAAAGTTGTATGAGGAAAATAAACAAAAAAATAGTCAGCTTGAAACATAGATTATTTGAACCCAGACTAAAATAATTTGCATCCCAAAACACTGCACCCCAAACACATACTATTTTATCCCAGACTATAATAATCTGCACCCCAAACACAGACTATTTTATCCCAGACTATAATAATCTGCACCCCAAACACAGACTATTATAACCCCCAGACTATTATAATCCCCCAACTATTATAACCCCCAGCTATTATAACCAACCCAGCGCCCCAAACATCCCCTAAGAGATCAACACAAAAGAGATAAAGAAGATGAAAATATCTCTAGTTTTACAGGTTCTGTCCAACAGCGATTACGAACAAACTAGATCTCAAAACGACGATCCAACCGTTCAAAACGAGGCCCTATGTGTCCCCAATAGGCTGACCAAATGTCAGCAAAAGCCAACGGTTAAAACTCTAGAAATCGACAACTTTGTGAACGTTGTCGCTGAAAATCCGAACTGCACTGCTCTCCCTACTTCTCTCCGTTTTTCTGTGTTTTTTTCTATATTTTTCTTGCTGCCATCTTCCTTAGGTCATCCCATATCAAAGGAAAAAAACCCTAGGCTTACAAGACAAGCCCATTCATTTAACCCAATTGGGCTAAACACATAACCCGACATATTGGGCTCATAAACACAAGTTTAAAAATAAACTCTTGCTTGTGCAACAAGTGGGCTGGACACCAACAACAAAATATTGTGTCTTTGCAGCTAGAGAACAACAATCAACCTTGCAACACAAAAGCAGTAAAAAAATATAAAATTATTGACTACATATTGATCCCCTAGCATCTTCTATACCACTTGGATAAGATTTGTAACTATATTGAGAGCTTTCGGGATTGGAAAAGTTCTGTGAGAGTGAGAATTTGCAGCCCTATATCGGAGTTGAAAACCGGATTATAGCCTCAAGCGTTGTCGGTGAATAGTGGGAACTCGAGTTATCGGAGGAAGAAAACGATAGAAATAGGAAAAGTAAAGTTGGAGAAATTTGAATCTTAACAGATAAATATATGATATAAAATATTTTTATAATCTAAAATTAAAAAAGATTTAGTTTGTTGAGGATACACCTGATTTTTTAAAATCCTAAGTTTAAGATTTTTTTTTTTGTAAAGATTCAGTTAGTTGGTCCCACATACACCGTACGTAAATTTAGGAGAGGTTGGTTTACACCTTGCGAATAAGAACAAAAAGGGAATAATGCAAAAGTTGAAGCCATTGTAAAAGTCATGTGTGACCATATTTCAGTTTCTTTTATTTTTTGGATATGTTTCAAAATCAGCCCTGCTTTTGGCCATTCGGTCAAATATCTCGTTTGGAATTCAAAACCATCCTAACACAAAACCGCCCCCTAAACACTCCCTTTGTGTCTAATTGCTTTCTAAATTCAAACATGTTATCTAGGTCTCTAAACTTTCAATTTTGTCTAATAGGGTTCCTAAATTATTCAACATTTTTTTAAAAAATATTCATATCTATTGGACATAAAATTGAATTTTGTGTCTATAGTACATTACTATTTTAATTTTGTATCCAAGAGGTTTGTGAATTTCAAAATATGCCAAATAGAATAAGGACCTATTAAAACACAAAATTGAAAGTCCATGGAATATACTATACACTTTTTAAAGTTTAATGATCTATAAGACACAAATAAAAAAGTTCTAGGACCTATTATAAATTTTTTTAAAATTTAAAATGACTTATTTGACACAAACTAGAAAATTTAAGGATTGAACCTTTGCAATTTAACTATATATATATATATATATATATATATATATATATATATATATGAACAAAACTTAGCTGCATACCGATATGTAGGGATCTACCTACATACCCATTAAAATTTTGATAACTAAGAAAAAGAAAGGTAGAAAATGAGAAATTTTTTTTATCTCTCCAAGTTGTCAAGATTTGAATGGTGTTATGTAGAGAGATTTCTACACATTGGTATGCAGTCAAGTTTTGTTCATATATATATATATATTATTTAATAATTTCAATTGAGTTTAAACCACAGCTTTTGAAAATAAAACAATCCAAACTATCGGGACAAAGATGGGTAATTTAACAATAAAATTAATTTAATTTGATTAATAGCCCTTTCAAATTAAACCATCCTGCCTTATTATATTAATATATTTAAGTTCAGATTAGTGATATTTTATCGATGTTTTGTCCATGTTCTTAAGATCTATAATAGATATATCCATTGATCCCTAATATCAACTTGTTCAAATTTGAAGGAAAAAAAAAAAAAAAGAAAACTTGTAACGTTCAAGTTGAAATATGAAAATCTGGACGTGGTAATGTACATTTTATATATTCTTGGTTGTTCAAACCTTGTTACATTTAAATAAACATGGTGAACACAAGGCCAACCAGCAGGGTCCCAACGAGACCTGCGACCGCCGTCGTCGTCAACCGCTCTCCGGCGCTGACGATCTGCACCGGGAACAAGCAGGTGCCAACGGAGGCATTTTTGGTGACAATCTCAGCAGAGCCACCAAAAACACAAGCCTCAACGCTCTGGTCTTGAATCTGGAAATATGTGTTGTAAGCATAAGAAATGTTCCCTCTGGCATTCAAGTTGTTGCATGAAGATCCATACACCAACGGTGTGCAGTCCGACCGGGAGCAGGCATAGTCGATCTGACTAGCTACTGTTCCCAAGTCCCTCACACTATTCTTAAGCACACACCATTTGTGTTCCAAGTATTGAACTCCCTTCGCCGCCACCGGAAACTTGTCGTTCCCCTTGCCTGTGAAATCCATCGGGAACTTCGGTATCCCGTCGTACCTGTTAAATACGTCGTTACCTATTGAGTTGAGTTTTTTTTTAATCTAAACAAGGGATTTGACATGGTATTAGACACGAAATTGAAAACTTAAGAACTTATTAGACCTTTCACATGCAGTATTGAAAATTGAGATACCTAATTATATTGGATACATTTTCAAGTTCAAAGACCTAGTTATTAGAACTTTGGAGGGATATGATTCATATGATATAAGTACCTGAAAATGCCCCAATGACGCTCAAAGAAGCCAGGGAGGATGCTCTTCATATCCTCATCAAAAAGACCAAATAAATACACATCAAACTTCTCCTTTGGCCTCATGGGAGTCCCCTTCTCGGTAGCCAACGTCTTAAACAGCCCATCATAAAACCTCCTCGCCAATTTCACATTAGCATATTTATGAGCCCCTGTCGGCCACCCGACCTCCCCAACTATGATCTTCAAGTTCCCCGCACCAACCTTCTTCAATGACCAAACCAGCGTGTCGTAGTTTGCCTCGAACACATTCGTATACGTCTTTCCCTTGTCGTTTACCGACTTCCCGGCCCCGTCCATGAAGGCGAAGTCGACCGGGAAGTCGGGGTTCAGGTAGAGGCTGAGGAAGGGGTAGATGTTCACCATGAAGGGAGCCTTGTTGTCCACCAGGAAATGGACTATGTCTTTCATGATGTCGGAGATGTCCGATCGAAATTGCCCGTCCGAGGGTTTGTCCGATGCTGACTCGTAAACGTCGGCGTTGAGCGGCGACGTTACTTTTATCTTGTTGCCAAGGCCTGCGTCGTTGAGGGCTTTTTGTATGTTTTGCATGGCTGGAAATGTTTGCTTCATGTAGCTGCCATTGTAGGCCGCTAAGAATGGTTCGTTTCCCACAGCCACGTACCTGTGGAGATGTTTTTTGATTTGAAGAAATGGTTTTAGGTTAGAGGAAATTTTCATCAATATTTCCACAACTCAACTAAACATATCAACTAAGTGTATATAAGCATAATTTTCGAAAACCAAAAACCAAAAACCAAATGATTATCGAACTGTCATAATAAGCTAAGGAGAAAGAAGGAACCTGATATCGACGCCGCCTTCATAGAGATGAGCGGTGACATTTTCCTTAACCCAATCCTTGGCATGGCTGTAACTGTCAGAAAATCTCTCAAGCTGGTCATTAGGAATGGCAACAATGGTCTCAATTTTGGAACCAGCCAATGCATTCACTGTCCAAGAGTCCGAATCGAACAGCTTCGCTCTCTTGATCCCATTGTCCTTGAGCAGCTTCACCACAATGCTTGGGTTCAATGGGTGGGATGACATTGTTCCCCAATTCACTCCCACATTGACGGCCTCCGCCACATCGCTGACCATCGGGACGACGACTGCCAGAGCGGCCCATACGGCAGCGATGGGGAATGTGGCTCCGACCATGGAGGACGAATATGGATTAGGGTTTGAACGAATATGGGAAGCTTGTTTCGAATTTAGAAGGATCTATCTGGGGTGTTTGTAAGAAGAGAGAGAATGAGAGAGGAAGAGAGGGTTCTGTTGTTTGATTATATGGTCTTAATTTCTTTGCTTTTTATAGGAATTGAAGGCTGTAACAAGGGAGACATGGTTGTAGATGAGAGAGATGGGGAGAGATTTATGTTGTTTGATTACTTGGCCTTTTTAACTACTTTTTAAGTTCAATTATCGTTGAGGATTTCAACGTCTGACTTTTAAGACAGATTTACAATACTGAGTTAGGTTGGGATTTAACATATTTACCCTTAACTACTTCTTCGTTGTTTACCAAAAAGAGTAAATGTTTGTGTTGTTTGTTCATTCTCAAAATAGTTACTTTTTTAGTTCTTTAGATATTGAGAAGATCAGCTGTCATGACTATGGACTTCATTCAAATTTGAGATTTTAATAGCCCAATGTCCCCAAAATAATGAAATTTGCTATCTAATTGCAATAATGATATTAAATATTCAAAATGTGAAAGTATTGTTATGGAACTAATATATTTGAAAAGTGAATTTGGTTAAAACTTCAAATTTAATTATAAATTGTATTTCATTACTATAATATATTATGAATCATACTTTTTAATTTTGATATTGCTACTTACAAATTACAATTAAATCGGATTCCATCATTTTAGGGATAAATATTGTCAATTAAATTGATATATATATATATATATATATATATATAGTAAAGGTTGTTTCTTTGTCACACTAGAAAAATGAGGATGTGAGAATAATCTTTTATTTGATAAAATATATTAAGGTTTTTCAGGAAAATAGAGCAACATACTCATCAAAAGTGACAACGAAGGTTGAGAATAAAAGTCTCTCAAATGCATCAACATAAACATAATTCAACTAGTTAAAACGTTATATCATCGTCGCAAAAGGTTAACCGGTCAAATTCTCACCTCACTTGTTGTTGTATTTAATAAATAATACGTTTTATTTCTATTCTGCTTGTGCTATAGGAAAGAACCATAATCTCCCTTTTCTTGATTCTGAAACTGTGTATACTGCTCCCTTGCAATTAGTTGTTACTGATATTTGGGTACCTACATACATTCCATCCTCTAATGGTTTTCGTTATTATATAAGCTTCATAGATGTCTACAGTCGTTACACATGGATCTATTTTTTAAAATCGAAATCTAAAGCCATGTCTGCCTTTATTAAGTTAAAACACTAGTGGAAAAATTACTTAGTGTCCCTATCCTAAGGGTTCAATATGATAATGGGGTGAGTTTCAAGCTTTCAAACCTTTCTTAGAGGCAAATGGTATAACACATAGGCTCACTTGTCCCCATACTTCTCAACAAAATAGCATCTTAGAGCGAAAACATCGACACATAGTTGATACTGGTCTTGCCCTTTTATCTCAATCTTATATGCCTCTCAAATACTGGGATGAAGCGTTTTCCACTGCGGTTTATCTCATCAATAGGTTACCCACTCCAACCTTGAATCACATAAGTCCTTTGGAGTATTTGTTTCACATTCAACCTAACTATTCTTTCCTTCGTGTGTTTGGCTGTGAATGTTTTCCCTGCCTCAAATCTTACAATAATCACAAATTGGCCTATCGATCCATATCTTGTGTATTTCTTGGCTACAGTCCATCTCATAAGGGATATAAATGTCTCACTCCCGATGGTCGGCTATTTATTTCACGGAATGTTATTTTCAATGAGCACACCTTTTCTTTTTCTAAGACTATATCTTCAACCACTTCTTCCAATCCCACATTGTTACTTCCTCCTATAAAATCTATCTCTCCTTTACCTACATCTCCTCCTACCTTACCTCAATTAAGTGAGACTCCTGCTCCAATTTCCACCGTACCTGCTGCCCCAACGACAGGTCCTTCCAATGAGGTGAGTTCATCATCTAGTTAGTCTTCATCTCTTCAGTCTCCTTCTCCTCCTCCACCTACGGTTCAAAATAACCATTCCATGGTCACTCGTGCAAAACATGGTATCTTTAAACTGAAAGCTTATGTTACTGATACCTCTTTACTTTACAAAGATACTGAACCGCCAAATGTAAAAGAGGCCTTAAAGTCTCCACATTAGTATAAGACTATGCAAGAAGAATATGATGCTCTCTTAAAGAATGACACATGAGATCTAGTTCCATTACCGAATGATAAGAAAACTGTGGGTTGCAAATGGATTTTTCGTATAAAATGAAATTCTTATGGTTCTATTTTCAGGTATAAGGCTCGACTTGTGGCCAAAGGATCTCATCAGACGGTTGATCTTGACTACACAGAGACATTTAGTCCCGTGGTGAAACCTATCACCATACGTGTCCTATTGACACATGCTTTATATTATGGGTGGTCTATTCGACAAATTGATGTCAATAATGCCTTTTTTTACATGGCAATTTAACTGAAACAGTGTTTATGGATCAACCCTCTAGTTTCAAACATTCAGGAACTCAAGGTCTCGTGTGTAAACTGAAAAAAGCCCTTTATGGTCTGAAACAAGCCCCTCGAGCATGGTATGATAGACTGAATAATTTTCTCAAAACACTTGGGTTTAAAACATCCAAGCTTGACCCATCTTTATGAAGGGAATAAAAGTCCCCACGCAGCGGAAGCGCATCGATTGGACCTTACGTCGTATATTAATTAACATTAAAATAGGCTGACCAAATGTCAGCAAAAGCCAACGGTTAAAACTCTAGAAATCGACAACTTTGTGAACGTTGTCGCTGAAAATCCGAACTGCACTGCTCTCCCTACTTCTCTCCGTTTTTCTGTGTATTTTTCTATATTTTTCTTGCTGCCATCTTCCTTAGGTCATCCCATATCAAAGGAAAAAAACCCTAGGCTTACAAGACAAGCCCATTCATTTAACCCAATTGGGCTAAACACATAACCCGACATATTGGGCTCATAAACACAAGTTTAAAAATAAACTCTTGCTTGTGCAACAAGTGGGCTGGACACCAACAACAAAATATTGTGTCTTTGCAGCTAGAGAACAACAATCAACCTTGCAACACAAAAGCAGTAAAAAAATATAAAATTATTGACTACATATTGATCCCCTAGCATCTTCTATACCACTTGGATAAGATTTGTAACTATATTGAGAGCTTTCGGGATTGGAAAAGTTCTGTGAGAGTGAGAATTTGCAGCCCTATATCGGAGTTGAAAACCGGATTATAGCCTCAAGCGTTGTCGGTTCAGGTATAAGGCTCGACTTGTGGCCAAAGGATCTCATCAGACGGTTGATCTTGACTACACAGAGACATTTAGTCCCGTGGTGAAACCTATCACCATACGTGTCCTATTGACACATGCTTTATATTATGGGTGGTCTATTCGACAAATTGATGTCAATAATGCCTTTTTTTACATGGCAATTTAACTGAAACAGTGTTTATGGATCAACCCTCTAGTTTCAAACATTCAGGAACTCAAGGTCTCGTGTGTAAACTGAAAAAAGCCCTTTATGGTCTGAAACAAGCCCCTCGAGCATGGTATGATAGACTGAATAATTTTCTCAAAACACTTGGGTTTAAAACATCCAAGCTTGACCCATCTTTATGAAGGGAATAAAAGTCCCCACGCAGCGGAAGCGCATCGATTGGACCTTACGTCGTATATTAATTAACATTAAAATACCGTTACGATAACTCAAACAAAACTTTAAACAACCTTTAAAGCCGCTGTAAAATCGGTTTAAACATGCTAAAATAAATCTAAATTTATTTTTAGCACTTTTCTAAAGAAAAGGGGAAGAACCGTTACAAACCTCCGTTGTAGACTTGACCGTTCTTCGCCAACGATGCTCCAACGAACAAAACGCAGCAGCCGCCTTTGGTTTTCTTCGCTGGAATTTTCTTCTTTGATTGACACAATCACCACAGAGGTTACACCGGTACGTCTCTGAGTCTAGGAGGCTAAAGACTTGTGGGAGTCTTTCTCTAAGAGGGAGGCTAGAGAGAATTCTAGGTCTTGTCTTTCAAGAGTGTCAAGTGTCATGACCAATTAGGTTTAGTGTTCTATTTATAGAAGAGAGACCATGAATAAAATATTCAATTAAATCAATCTTTTCCATAATTGATTCAATCTTTATTCCTTAATTAATCAATCATGATTAATCAATTCCATAATTGATTAATCTTTTCCACAAATGACTAATTACTTCCATAAGTGATTAGATCATTTCCTTAGTAATTAGTCATTTCCTTAAATGATTAATCACTTCCTTAAGTGATTAATTATTTCCATAATTGATTAATTCTCGGTTAATGAATTCTTTAATTAATTAACCACCAATTAAATATCACATATTTAATTCCCGGCCTAGAATTAATTAATTTGCCCAAACACATTTTAGGCCTTAGATTAATTAATTCATTATTTTGAACTCTTTCAAACTTCCATAAATTTATATTTGAACTTTTCAAATATTAATTTCTCTCATAATAATAAATCAATATATATTATATTTGTTTCCCTTAATAAATTGAACATTTTCAATTTACTTTTATTACTTAGTTGCCTCAAATTACTTTACGAGCTACCAGTGGGACCTAATGGACCTGCAGATCAGAAGCTCCAACGATGTGAGATTAATTGGTCAAACTCATTAACCACATTAATCAATATTCGTTAACTGTGTGTACATTCCACTATAGACTCACAGTTGCACTCTTCTCACTGCAGACATATTTTCTGTGTCCACGGATCTAGACCAATATCGACTAGTTAGTCCTTCACGAGTGTCTGTAACACCAGCTGGGTCAAATTACCGTTTTACCCCCGGGTTACCTCTATTTCCTTAAGTACCAATTCTCCTCTAATGAACAACCTGTTTGTGGTCCAACCATCAAACAGAAAACCCTCTTGTGCCATTGAGAGGGTAGGGCCCTTTGTTCAAGACTCGGAGTAACCACTTAAGGGAGCACTCATCTGCTTCCCTAAAGTCGGGAAGGAGTGAATTCCATCTTGTACGATTATGTTCCCAGCTCCCCATTCGGTCTTGTCCCCAAAGTGGTAGGCTTATTGAGTCGGCGTATTGGTCACTCTCACCCATACAAATCAAAGGACAATCTCTCATGAGCAGGAGTCCATAATCAACTCAGGATTAAGACTAAGTTGTCTAGGTCGTCCTAGTGAAATAGAAAACCAACTAGTTAACGGTGTTATAACCAGTGGTTACTATTTCGCGGTCCGGTCTTATGCAAACTCATTGCATAGGATACCCCCACTCGCATGTCTCCTACACGAACGCGTTGGATCGCGGCGTTTGTATCAAATACAAAGTGGGCCGTATCCATAGTGTCACCAGGATAAGGCACCCAGTCTTATCCCTATACTATAGACCCTTTAGGCTGTTTCTTGAACAATGATCCCATATGTCACTACATATAGTTCAAGACTCATATTACAGCCTTGGATGTCTAGTTTATTGGATTAGGGTTATTATTAGGCAAAGACAAATATAAAATAACTAATAACAATTAATGGAAAAATATATCAATATTATTTCATTAATATCCGGTCAACGGTTACATTCACTATCTACGAGTTTTAGGGCATAAAACCCAACACTTTAATGATTAAACACACTGCATCCTATTGTTGTTACATTCTAATCTATGTTGATGACATTATTGTGTTGGGAAGCTCAACTGCTGAAGTTTCAAAACTGATATCTTCTTTGAACTCTCAGTTTTCCTTAAAGGACTTGGGTAAGCTAAGTTATTTTTTGGGCATAGAAGTATATTATCCTTCTAACGATGGTTTATTTTTGTCAAATTGACATATATCACAAATATTCTCTCTCAGGCAAAAATGGATAAAGCAAGACCTATAGCAACACCCATGGTGTAACGTCCCTAATTTAAGGTGAGCTTTTATTTCTACAATTAGAAGGTTAATTAAGCAAATTTTTGGTTAATCAGTTGAATTAAAAGTTCAACTAAAAGAGTTAATTGTCTTGGAAAAAAAAATCGGAATTAATAGGCTCGATGGCAATTTTGTTAATAAAGGGTCTTTGGAGCCAAGCCAAACCCTAATTCTTTATTGTTAAAAGAGATGCACGCAGCCCAAGACATTTTTTAAGCAATCTAAGCCACCATCATGTTCTTCTTCCTCTTCCCCTTCTCGTTTTGTGCCCTGCCCAAACACAATTTCCTTCTTCCTCTTGTATCTTCGACCAACCACCAGTTTAGTGTCGGTGTCGTCTCCCTTACCCTCCGGTAAACGTCTCCGACGGTAGTGCTGGCAGCAGTCCTGGCGATTCTTCGTGTGAGTCGCAGTTCTGGCGTGCAGCGAGGCAACGTGGTAGTATGCACTCGGCAACAGCGTTTGTGACGGCGGTTTTCTTATCCCTTTGGGTTTTCGGTGAGCTAACATGTCGAGGCTTCATTTTCTGGCGATTTTAGCTCGTGCAACACCTCTCCAACGTGGTGGCAGTTACGTTTCGGCACCCTCAGGCAAACAAATTGCGATAACATCATTTTTGGGGTGTTTTTAAGCGTTTTCCGAGCGTTTTTAGTGAGTTTTTAGCGTGGGTAAGTTGGATTTAATATTATATGGGTTGATTATCATGTTTAATCGAATGCCCACTCATTGTTAATTTCGTTCAGCAAGCTTTCGCTTCAATTTTCAATGATTCAAGCTATGGGTCTTCGAGTTTCAGCGTCTTTGAGCAATGGTAAGTGTTTTACATCATAGATTGGGGTTGTTTTTGGTGTTTATTCTAATACCCATTGATGTTAGCTTTTGATTTCAAGGTACCCATAGCATTTGGTTTTTTATTCGTCGATTTTAAGTGAAATTGGAACCTGAACAGCAAGAATTGATTCTGTTTTGGGTAAGTTATGGGTGATAAATGTATCCCAAAATTATTTGGCCCCTAGTTGTATGCTTCAATTAATCCTCTATTGATTTGAGAATTCTTTTCCCATTTCTGTAGCTTGGTTAATGGCTTTGAGAGCTAAGGAGTTAATTTGGATTGTATCAAGTATTTCATATGCTAATGTAAGTAGCTATTCGGATACAATTTTCATGCTTCGATCCATAACATGATTGTTGGGATAGACAAGTCGTCGTTGGATTAAGTTCTATGCTTTTAACTAATTTTCTTTGAGAATTTAGTATGCTAGCATGAGTTAGACATAGGCCTTGAGCTTTGCTTTTGGATTTAAATAAGCAGGTTGAGTTTCATTGTGAAGCATGGTGTCTGTATGAGAATTTTATAGTTAATTGTAGCCTGTTGAGACTGCCTTTGGTTGGATTAGCGTCTTTTGGTTCATTTCAAAGCATGTTTGGGTTGGATAAGTGATGGTTTCTCTGGTTGTCTGTTTATGATTTTGGAGGATGGGTTGAATGTTTGTTGATGTGTGTGGTTGAATTGTGGATGCGAGATCTGACTCGCTTTAGTTATAGAAATGTTTATCTTGTTTTCAGGTGATAGGAAAATTTGGGATTTGTTATATGTATGTCGTTATGTTGCCGAATTTTTGGTAGCATTGTAGTTGTTAAAGGGACTAAGTTTAGAAATATCCCTTGGAATATGAGTGTTTAACCGTCTGGCTGATTAGTATAGACCACGGGTTCTCCACGCACGTTTTATTATGACCTTTAGAGAACCGTATGTATGAATGAAAACAGACTTAGAATAGGGACCTTATCTATGTTTTAGGGCCCTAGGTAGACTTAAAGGTTTCTTAAGTCTTATGTTAGCTAGGGTTATTTTTCCCCATCTCAGGACTGACGGAACTAGTTTCCATGCACGGGATCGTGCATTCTATCCTTGACTGGTAGATTCCAGTTTTCATGCACGGGATCGTGCATTCCATCAGTCGACTATTAGAGCCCAGTTTTAAGGCACGAGTGAATATTCAAGATCGTGCGCTCTATCAGTCTCAGAATGGTGTTGAGCGCAGGCACGGGATTGTGCGCCAAATGGCACTCATGCATGTTTTCATGCATCAGACTGCTCCACCGTATTTCATGATTTAGGGGTGTTGTGGTGGGATAGGTGTAGTTTTGCTAGAGGTTGCCAACTAGTCTCTAGTTTACTTGCCTTGCCCGACTAACCCACACAACACTCTAGTTGGCATAGGTTGGGATAGGTAATCACCCTAGTTATGGCCCAGGGTTAGAAACCCGAATGACTGTTCCAGTTAGGTCCCTATGATGTTAAGACTCAAACTCAAGTTCATGCTATTAGATTCCATGTTATTAGATCTCATGTTATTAGATTCAGCTCTTAAGTGGGCTATTTACTGACTATATTCTTATATACTCACCCATGCTACATGACTTTCCTTTTCAGGTGGTACTTTATGACATTAGGCGATCGACAAGGGCAGCGACTTGGCTAGGCTATGGGATGCAGTTGCAAATCATGTCCATAGAAGTCTAAGATCGAGTCTCCTAGTCGCATGTTTTTGAATGTTTTAATGTTCAAATTTATGAAAATTTTATGGCATGTTTTGACTATTTTGATATTGTAAAATGACTTATGGTTTTGGGACCAGTTTATTAATTAAAAGATTTTTACTTAGGATCTCTTCCGCTTTAAAGTTCAAAGTTTTTACATTCTCGTTCAAGTAGTAGCGACCCTTAGTATGTTTTTAATTCCTTTTTAAGTCGGGTCGTTTTACATGGTTAGTGGATCCGTTGTTTCGACATTTCAAGGTGAGACTTTTTCTGATGTTTACTTGTATAGAAGTATAGTGGGGGCTCTTCTATACGTGACCTTGACAAGGCTTGAAATATCCTATAGCATAAACAAAGCATGCCAATTTATGCACAGTCCAAAACTCATACACTGGCAGCTTGTTAAGTGTATATTAAGATATTTGAAAGGGACGTTGTCCACTAGTTTGTTACTTATGAAATCTAGTCACTTATCTTTGATTGGCTTTGTTGATGTCGATTGGGCATCTGATCCTAATGATAGAAAAAAGTACCATTGGTTTTTGAGCATTCTTTAGCAGTAACTTAATAACGTGGGGCTCTAAGAAACAGAGTATTATCTCTCGCTCGAGTACTGAGGTTGAGTATCGTAGCCTTGCAACCATTGCAGCTGAATTGGTTTGACTTAAATCTCTATTTTCCGATTTACATATTCATTTATCTAACCCCTATTGTGTGGTGTGATAATTTAAGTGTAGTACATTTGAGTGCGAATCCAATTCTTCACACTAAAACCAAACATGTGGAGTTAGACATTTATTTCGTTTGAGACTTGGTGCTTAATAGGAAGCTAGTTGTTCAACTCTTCCAGCGAATGAACAAGTAGCGGATATACTCACAAAAACTCTATCTATCGTCACGTTCAATCAACTACGTTACAAGCTCAATGTTCGTGATGCTACTGCCATTGGCTTGCACGGGGGGTGTTAAGATAGCCCATTAATATGCCTTGTATTTTGGGAAATCCTTGTAAATGACAAAAAAAAAACCATTTTAGATAGATAGGCAAAAAATAAACTGATGAAAATTGGCCAAAAGCATGCCTATCACGTGACTTTATTTGTGCATGGATTTCCACTCTTACCCTCAACGAAAATTTCAATCTCTATTATCCTAAATCCTAAAATAAATTAAAGGGGTGTATCTAAACCATTCAAATAGATTTTGTTTTCCTAGATTTAAGTTGTTTAGGATTTAGAAACTTCGATCGCTGGCTATTTCATACTTTTATCATAATTCAACGCCCAAGTATATGTCGAACATTAATGGCGACTTTGATGAGGAGGACCGTACCTTTTGCTGAAAATCCCACTAGATTCATCTTTAGATTGAGGAAGCAGAGTGGACGAAACCTATTTTGGGACAGAAAATTCCACCGTTGGGGTGACAATCAGGAACAAATTCCATCCTTCCATCATCAACAATTAGGTTTTTGATCACTTCTTTGCACTTCTCCCAACCAACTGGATATCTTTAGACATTATGGTAACACGCTTGGCGTGAATGGAACAGAGATTGGTGTCCTCAAACAACCCAACAAGATAGGCCTCGGCTACCTAAGGCAGAACAAATGCCTTTGGAATCGTAGATCAGTCTTATTTTTGGACACCAGCTCCATTGACTTTGAAATCATGGGCTGATGTTGATGATGAGATGATGATGATTACTATCCCACGAGTGCTCCGCCTTAGACTGTGTGGGGCTCCTCGGAGGCTCACGGTCGAGAGCAAGGAGGGGCCAAGCAATGTAGAGGTGGAGAATTACTTTAATATCGTTTACAGAATTTCAAGTCTTGTAATGTAAGGGTTATATATATCAGTTAATTTGAGGTCAGTAAGTTATCATTTATTTTAGTAGCTTGTTTTAGTAGATATAATATTCTTAGTATAACTATAGAATGTAAAAGAGATATCAATATGGGTTGAGTATAGGGTATTTGTACGAATTAATAATTTTTTTATTTACATAAAGTAAGACACTTTCACTATCATAATATGTCATACTGTATTTTTGAGTAGCAAGATACGATAAAGATTTATTTTCATAGTTTTTGAATACAAGATATTTGCATATCTTAATGTCTAAAATCTAAATTAGGTTTTGTTCCTTAAATTTAAATACAAGGTATTTACTGTGTCCGGAGGGCGGATTTGCGGTAATTAAAATCATATGTTTTTGTTTTTATACCTTTTACATGTCTTCTAGATTTTTTTATTTATTATGTATTGCTAACCAATTAGATATGTATATTATTTTGTATTTTCAATTTTTTGGTTGCCTAAGGTTATTGATTTTAAGGATTTTAAGGTGAATTGATTTGATTAAATTTGAATTATAGATTCAATTTAACTAATTGAAGATTTTTGGATAAAACACATTTGAATCCAATATTTCCTCTAACTACTTTGTATTTTTAATTGTTTTTATTTATTTTGCATCCAAGGGTATTTCGGTAAGTTGTAAATTCGGATTTTTAAATTCAAAAAAATAATTTGGCCATTTTTCTAAAAAATTGGATGGGTTGCTATTTTCAAAACGGATTTTTTTTTTTTTTGTCTATTCTTGCTGTTAACTCCTTGTATTTTTCTCTTATGTGTAAAACCGACCCAATATTTTTCTCTTTGTATTTTTTTTTGTCGATTTTCCGGCGAGAGAATCGAAGGAGGGAGGTCCTCCCTCCCTCCCCGTTTCGGATCTGAAACGGGGAGGGAGGGAGGACCTCCCTCCCTCCCCCATTCCTTTCTTTTTTTTTTTTTAAATCAGTGAAGAAAGAAGAGAAAAAGAGAAAAGAAGAGAAAGGAAAAAAAAAAAAAAAAAAAAGGTCACCGGCGGCCGGCGCCGGCGGCGAGCGGTGGCCGCCGGCTGCCGGCCGTCGGTCGCCGGACATAGGAAGAAGAAGAAGGAGGAAGGAGAAGGTGGAGAAGGTGGAGAAGATGGAAAAGAAGAAGAAGAAGAGAGAGAAAGTGAGAAAGAATAAAAAAAATAAAAAATATTAATATTATATATTTTTTAAATATTTTTTATTTAAAAAAATAAAATAAATAATTTTTTATATTAAAATAATAGTGCCACGTCAGCAACCGTTAAAAGTTAACAGAAAAATTGACGGCAGGGACCAAAGTGCTCCTTATCTCAAACCTCGGGGGTATTTTTGTTGAGTTTGAAAACTCAGGGACCAAAATGAAACCTAACCCAAACCTCAGGGACCAAAAGTGTATTTTTCCCTAATTGTTTTTATTTATTTTGCATCCAAGGGTATTTCGGTAAGTTGTAAATTCAGATTTTTAAATTCAAAAAAATAATTTGGCCATTTTTCTAAAAAATTGGATGAGTTGCTATTTTCAAAACAGATATTTTTTTTTTTTTTTTGTCTATTCTTGCCGTTAACCCCTTGTATTTTTCTCTTATGTGTAAAACCGACCCAATATTTTCAGGCCCATTTATCTGCTTCAACCCAATGTATTTCAAGGTTGTTATTTCTTCGTGTTATGCATGTGAAATTATGGCAGAAAGGTGAGGAAGATTCGAGAGAGTGAGTGATAGGTTTTTCCTTCTTGATTTTTTTGCAAGAGTTTTTCTCTCCAGACCTCTATATATGACTGATTTTCTCATTGAGCAAATATATAGAAGCAAAGAGTTTTCTCTTGCACTCCATGATGTCTACTCCTCTTTTCTTACTCAACTTTTGGTTTCTTTAGCATTTCAAGATTTAAAATAAATAAATATAAAATAAATAAATATAAGATAAAAAAAAAACTCATAATTTAAAAAAAAAAAAAAAAAAAAAAAAAAAAAAAAACTCATAAAAGCAAACTTGTCAGCAGGTGTTATTTTGGTTAATGGACTATATATGAGGATATATATAATCCATATTTCTAATACAATCTCACTACAAACCTCTTAAGTTAGTGGTATTTGAGTACCGTGTATTTTGTTTAAATCTCTATCCCTGGATATACAATCCATTCAATATGAGCGGTATATAATACTAAGAAATGTCCTCATCTAACAATCTCCAAAATTATGTGGAATTTTGTGAGGGGAAAACATATATTTATATTATTTTAAACAATATTTGAATAATAATATTCCAAAATCTCTACACATATTTTCAATTTTCCAATTGATAAAATCTATAAAATATTTGAATAAATACAATAATAAACAATATTTGAATAAAAGTTTTATAATTTCTAACGATCTATCATATGTATTGTTTAAAATAATTTTTTAGAAGTATCTATGTCAATATATATTTTTTCTATATTATGGCTAAGGAGAGAAACTTTTGATTTCTCTTTTTGCCTCCTCAATTAAGGAATTCCCTTTTTATTCTTTTTAATTAATTTAAGTATATATTATGATTTATTTTGATTCAAATTATAAAGTTATTATTAAATGATAGGAGTTGGTTAAAACAACCATAATACATAAGTTATCATTCACATAATATTATGTCTTAATCTAAATTTCAACTAAAATTTTTGTATAACATAAAATTAATTTATAATTTACCTATATAAAAAATAATAAGATGTTGAAACCAATTGCTCGCATTTATTAAATTAAATAGGGAAAAATACACTTTTGGTTTGAGTTAGGTTTTATTTTGGTCCCTGAGTTTCTAAACTCAACAAATATATCCCTAAGGTTTACATTTAGATTCATTTTCTATCAGTTGTTTTCGTTAACTATTAATGGAAAGTTGACGTGTCATTTATTTTTATTAAAAAAATAATTTATTTCGTTATTTTTCATTATTATTTCTTATTTCTAATAAAAAAACCAATTTTTAATTTTCTTTTTTCCTCTCTCCCCCTTGATAGACGACTTGTCGAAGGTCGTATCAAATAAATTTGTAATCCACGACACCTAAAGCTAACTTGTAGCAATAGTGTTTGGAGTCAATCACAAGGAGTCTATGCAAACGAAATTTAGTCTTCTTTTATGTTCAAGTAACAAAAAAAAAGGGTTTTGGGAGAAAGTGTAAAGAACAATTTTTTTGTTTTGTTTTGTTTTGTTTTTTTTTTTTTTTGAAAAGGTGTAAAGAACAATTATGGAAAGTGAAATAGAGCATGAAAATAGAAAGCAAGAAATAGCAAGAGTTCAAATCGATACCTTAAGATTCAAGTAATCGGGATTGTCGTAGTAAGTTCAATTCAATTAAATCATAAATCTCACTAAACAAATCAATCACATGTTTAAGCTCAGCGTACTCTGGAAACAATAATTCAAAAGTCGTGATCCTACTATCACAAACATGCAAACGTCAAGTTTGATTCTAATTTAAATTAATTAATTGGTCGATTAACTAATATAAACCCCATTGGGATCTAGTCGAATTAATACACATGCAACGGGCAACAAACCTCAATTACAATTGATTAAAATCTTTAGTTCTAGGTGACACATGAGGAATAATATCAAAACGTTCTTCTATTCACTACTTTGGTTAGCAATTAAATTTAGGTAAACCACGATTAAAGGTTGTCAATCTTTCCCTAGCACTGCCTAAACTTATATGCATAGAACCAAATTCACATAAACATGCATTGAAGAATTAAAGTGCAAAAGATTTTATTAAAAGAATTTGAACTTACATGTGATGTCCCGATTACATGAAGGAAGAGCCTAGCCGCTCATGGAACACGAACAAGCTTGATTCTTCTCTTGATACATCATGAAAAACTCATTAAACTACCCTAAATCTAGAAAAAGTAATGGAGAAAGCAAGGGAAACGGCTACAAAAATACAAGAATGTGGAGATAATTAACCCTAAACATAAGCTAATTATTTATAGGACTCCTTGGCCTCCAAGTCGTAAGATTTTGGTGTTGAAATGAGGGCTCAAAGATGGAAAAATCGTTGAACAAATAAGGAAGGCGGAATTTGGAAAATCTGCCTAGCATCGAGACGCTGGTCCAATTTCGTGCGGTGTCAAGCACAAGTGTCGAGCAACATCTCGACGCTTCCTCCTTGGGTTTTCTGGCTTGAAACTGATGTTGCAGAGCATTGAGACGCTTCCCTCCTGCGTCTAGACGCTCTAGCCTCGAGAATTTGGCTCTAAGACTTGTTTTACTCGTTTAGATCTCGTTTTGGCTCCGAATCTCTATTATGGACCTATATACATATTATACTCATTTTAAAGGATTTTCCCTTGTTGCAATCTTCATTCCACCAAAATCTCACAGACCCATTTGATTTTGAACAAAAGCAAAATCAAATGGGGTTGAATGAATCTGACCAGTCCGATGCTTAAAAGTCATGGATGAACCTAGCGAAGATCCTTACATCATTCAGCGTGAGGAAAAGAAGAACAAACATGTGGGTGTTGGTCTTTTGGTGGGTTTTGTTGTTGGGAGTTTTGGTTTGTTTTGCACTTTTGGTTGTGTGATCTACTTTTTTCTGAAATGGAGGAAGCCAAATAAATTGAGGAAGTTCTAAGGGTGGTTTGGGGAGAAAGCCAATTTCAATGAGAAATTCCTTGTTGGTGAGGGTGGTTTTGGGAAAGTCTACAAGGGAGTTATGAGGAAAACAACATGAAAGTAGCTGTGAAGCGAAAGCTTGGGGTTGGACAAGAAAGAAAAGAAGGAAGAAGGAAGGAGAAGGAGTAAAAAAAAAAAAAAAAAAAAGAGTTTGTCAGCGACGACGGAGGCGATAGTTGGAAGAAGAAGAAGAAAATGAGGAGGAGCAGAGAGAGAAAAAAACAATAATAATTTTTTTTTTATTAATTTAGTATTATTTTTAGTTTAAAAATTGAAAACATATATTTTTTAAAATAAAAAATAGGTGTTACGTCAACAATCCGTTAGTTATTAACGGAAAAATAGATGCAAGGATCAAAATAAAACAAAATCCGAACCTCAGGGACTAAAATGTCGAGTTTGAAAACTCAGGGACCAAAATGAAACCTAACCCAAACCTCAAGGACCAAAATCGTATTTTTTCCTTTTTACTATTTTATCAATGTTTATATTTATTTATACCTATACTTATATCTATACTATCTAAATGGGGGCTTAAGAGGAGAAACTTGTGATTTTTTCTTTTGTTCCTTCTTAATTTAAAGATTTTCATTTTTTTTTTTTGAATTTAAGTTTATATTATGATTTATTTTGATCGTAAATTGAATTATAAAGTTATAATAAATAATAGGAATTGGTTAACACAACCATGATGCATGTTATCATTCACATAATATTATGTGTTAATCTAAAATACGTGTCATATTTCTTTTCATTCAAATTCAAATAAATTTTCAATACTAAATTAGAAGATATTTGTTGTATTAAATTAAATAAATAATACTTTATTAAATTAAATTCTATAGAATTAAATAAAATACTAAATTACAAGAAATTTCTTGTATTATATTAAATAAATAATATTTTATCAAATTAAATTATTTAGAATTAAATATAATTTTCCTCAATGCTTGATAGCACCTAATTAGTGTTATTTTATTACTTTTAATCTAAGCTTGATAGATCCAATTGTATGATTTATTTGTCCATTTTATAGGTATATGAGCATTTGAGGCATTGGGAATGAGCTACACAAATTGGTGTTGATTCGAGTCATTTGGAGTGTTTTTGAGCCAACTCAGAGTTTACAAATGAAGAGGAGGTGAAAAGACATGAGCGGACCATGGCGAACCTGAATATGCCAAGGAGTAAAAGGTTCGAGTCTCAAACGAAGCAAACCAAAATAAAGCTGGAGAAAAGAAGGCAGTGTTGGGTTTTATGCCCTAAAACTCGTGGATAGTAAATGTAAACATATGACTGAACATTAATAAAATGATTATTCATGTTTTATTCATTTATTATTGTTTGTATTGCTTATATCTTGCCTAAATAACCCTAGTCCATTAAACTGAACATCCTAGGCTGTTAGTATGAGACTTGAACTAGTATGTGGGGACATACGGGGGGTCAATGTTCAAGTTACAGCCTAAAGGTTCTATAGTATAGGGATAAGGTTGGGTACCTTATCCTGGTGACACTATGGATACGACTCACTTTTTATTTTGATACAAATGCAATGATCCAACGCATTCATGTAAGGGACATGCGAATGAGGGTATCCTGTGCAATGAGAACATAAGACCGGACCACGAAATAGTAAACCATTAGTTGTAACATCGTTGACTAGATAGGTTTCTATTTAACTAGGATGACCTAGGCAACTTAGTATCAATCTTGAGTGAGTTATGGACTCCTGTTCATGAGGAATTGTCCTTTGATTTGTATGGGTGAGAATGGCCTGAACGCCGACTCAATAAGCCTACCATTTTGGGGACAAGACAAAGTGGGGAGCTGGGAACATAATCACACAAGAAGGAATTCACTTCTTCCCGACTTTAGGGTAAGTAGATGTGTGTTCCCTTAAGTGGTGTCTTCGGGTCTTGAACAATGGGCCCTGCCCTCTCTATGGCACGAGAGGGACTTCTGTTTGTAGGTTGGACCTCAAACAGGTTGTTCATTAGAGGAGCACTGGAGACTTAATGAGATAGAGGTAACCTAGGGGTAAAACGGTAATTTGACTCAACTGGAGTTACGAACACACGTGAAGGACTGGCTTGTTGTTATTGGTCAATATCCATGGACACAGAAATATGTCTACAGTGAGAAGAGTGCATCTGTGGTTCTATAGTGGAGTGGACCACAGTTAACGAATATTGATTAACTTGGTTAATGAGTTTAGCCAATTAATCTTATATCGTTGGAGCTTCTTATCTGTAGGTCCATTAGGTCCCACCGGTAGCTTGTATAAGGAGTTGAGGTAAATTCTCTAAGGGGAAATTGAACATTCGAAAAAGGTTCGAATACAAAATCAGAATATGAATTGGATTAATATTAAACTATAGGTTAAAATTTAATGCGCATTAGATGTACATTAAAACTATGGTTTAAACGAGAGAAAAGTAATTGAATATGTGATATTCAATTTGATAATTAATTAGTTTTGAAAATTAATTAATTACTTGTTTTAATTTAATTTAATTTAATTAGATTTAATTGAATTAATTTTAAAATAAGGTTATGTGGGAATATTTATTAAATTAAATATTAATTTAATTAATATATAAAATAATTATTAATAATTGTATTAATAATTAGTATTATCAGTTATTTTAACTGATTATACGTGTTTTCCCACTAACTATGTATCACACGTCTAAAGGAGTGAGAATAGGAGATATTTGGGCTTCTTCACGTTGAATGACCATCTTTCTTAACCTATCAGACTCTCACGCCCCCTCTCTCTTGTTTTTCTCTCAAGCATTCTGAGTTTTATTGAATCCCAGAAATTTCCCCAGAGAAAGTTTTAGCTCCCACAAGCTAATCTCACATAGGCCTTAAGAGAATTAAAGGTTTACATATTACACATGCGGAAGCAATTGAAGATCGAAAGCACTTAAGACATTCAATTTTACTCCTAAAGCATGCATGTTCTAGAAAAGACAGAATAGAGAGTTTAGAAAACACCAACCTTTGTAGCTCACTTATGTTGAACTCCTTGTGGTGTTTGTGTTGGGTTTTATGCCCTAAAACTCGTAGATAGTGAATGTAACCGTTGACCGGATATTAATAAAATAATATTGATATATTTTTCCATTAATTGTTATTAGTTATTTTATGTCTTTGCCTAATAATAACCCTAATCCAATAAACTAGACATCCAAGGCTGTAATATGAGTCTTGAACTATATGTAGCGACATATGGGATCATTGTTCAAGAAACAGCCTAAAGGGTCTATAGTATAGGGATAAGACTGGGTGCCTTATCCTGGTGACACTATGGATACGGCCCACTTTGTATTTGATACAAACGCTGCGATCCAACGCGTTCGTGTAGGAGACATGCGAGTGGGGGTATCCTATGCAATGAGTTTGCATAAGACCGGACCGCGAAATAGTAACCACTAGTTATAACACCGTTAACTAGTTGGTTTTCTATTTTCACTAGGACGACCTAGACAACTTAGTCTTAATCCTGAGTTGATTATGGACTCCTGCTCATGAGAGATTGTCCTTTGATTTGTATGGGTGAGAGTGGCCAATACGCCGACTCAATAAGCCTACCACTTTGGGGACAAGATCGAATGGGGAGCTGGGAACATAATCGTACAAGATGGAATTCACTCCTTCCCGACTTTAGGGAAGCAGATGAGTGTTCCCTTAAGTGGTTACTCCGAGTCTTGAACAAAGGGCCCTACCCTCTCAATGGCACGAGAGGGTTTTCTGTTTGATGGTTGGACCATAAACAGATTGTTCATTAGAGGAGAATTGGTACTTAAGGAAATAGAGGTGACCCAGGGGTAAAACGGTAATTTGACCCAGCTGGTGTTACGGACACTCGTGAAGGACTAACTAGTCGATATTGGTCTAAGTTCCGTGGACACAGAAAATATGTCTGCAGTGAGAAGAGTGCAACTGTGAGTCTATAGTGGAATGTACACACAGTTAACGAATATTGATTATTGTGGTTAATGAGTTTAACCAATTAATCTCACATCGTTGGAGCTTCTGATCTGCAGGTCCATAAGGTTCCACTGGTAGCTCGTAAAGTAATTTGAGGCAACTAAGTAATTAAATGTAAATTGAAAATGTTCAATTTACTAAGGGAAATAAATATAATATATATTGATATATTATTATGAGAGAAATTAATATTTGAAGAAGTTCAAATATAAATTTATGGAAGATTGAAAGAATTAATTAATTTAAGTCCTAAAAGTGTTTGGGCAAAATTAATTAATTCAAGGCCGGAAATTAAATATGTGATATTTAAGTGGTGGTTAATTAATTAAAGAATTCATTAACCATGAATTAATCAATTATGTAAATAATTAATCACTTAAGGAAGTGATTAATCATTTATGGGAATGATCTAATTACTTATGGAAGAAATTAGTCATTTGTGGAAAAGATTAATCAATTGGGGAATTGATTGATCATGATTGATTAATTAAGGAATAAGATTGAATCAATTTTGGAAAAGATTGATTTAATTGAATATTTTATTCATGGCCTCTCTTCTATAAATAGAACACTAGACCTAATTGGTCATGATACTTGACACTCTTGAAAGACAAGACCTAGAATTCTCTCTAGCCTCCCTCTTAGAGAAAGACTCCCACAAGTCTTTGGCCTCCTAGACTTAGAGACATACCGGTGTAACCTCTGTGGTTATTGTGTCATTCAAAGAAGAAAATCCAACGATCAAGAGGCGAGAAGGCTGCTGCGTTTTCGTTCGTTGGAGCGTCGTTGGCGAAGAACGGTCAAGTCTACAACGGAGGTTTGTAACGGTTCTTCCTCTTTTCGTTAGAAAAGTTTTTTAAAATAAATTTAGATTTATTCTAGCATGTTTAAACCGTTTTTACAGCGACTTTAAAGTTAGTTTAAAGTTTTGTTTGAGTTATCGTAACGGTATTTTAATGTTAATTAATATACGGCGTAAGGTCTAATCGATGCGCTTCCGCTGCGTGGGGACTTTTATTCCCTTCAATCGGCATCAGAGCCATCGCTGTCCCTATTAATTAATTTTAAAAGTTGCGATAGGCTCTAATAGGTGGGATTTATGCATAATGTATGTTCGGTTTGCATTGAACTGTTTGGGTTAATTTTATGGCCATAGATTTTATTTTTATGTGATTTTGATCATGTAAGGCCCGGTGTTTCGGGTATATTATGTAAAATCGAGTCCTATGTAAGTCCGGGTCTAGAATAGGTTTTTATGAGATGAAAATCGGAGCAATCGTCGCTGAAATCGGGGCCAAAATCGGAGAAAAGTTGCTGTTTCTGCCCAGAAATCGATTCCAGACGCAACAGCGTCGGGACGCTCCTTCAACAGCGTCTCGACGTTGTCTCGATACCGCGTGCGTCAGATATGGAAAACGCACAGCGTCGGGACGCTATCAACACAGCGTCTCGACGCTGTCATGATGGAGGCGCGCACTAGGGTTTCAACAGGCGCGGTTCAAGCGAGGCCGGTCCGGTTCGGACCGGTTCGGCTAGGCTGGGACCTATTTGGTCCGGTTCAGCCAATTTTTGGCATGGTTCGTGATTTTGGAGGCCGGTTCGAGGTGGTTCGGGGCGGTTCGTGCTGTCTAGGCCAATTCCGGAGCTGTACATGGATTTTTTAGGATAGAATTTAGCTAAATTAATGTAATTTAATGCTTTATTTTATCCTAGGGGCCAAAATTAACCGGTTCAATTGCTATTTATATGCTTTATGGATGTCATATAGATTATTTAATCCCACCTTAGGTTATAAACATGCTCATGCATTTTTTTTATATATTATAAATTGTTATAATGTATGTTTAAATGCATGGATTTGTTTTCATATTTTTTAATATAAGTGTATATTAATTTATATGAAAAATTGGAAAGCATGAAGCATGTCATTACTTAAATTAAATATAAATAGTTATGTTTAATGTGATGAATGAAGCATGCTTGATTGATTTTCTTGATTGGCTTATAATTGTTATAATAAAAGAAAATCAAAATTGCATGAAGCATGAAACATCCATAGTTAATAATATAATTGTTATATTATTCATGCAATTAGTGTGGTTTAATTATTTAATTTGAATGAGATTGTTGAATTAATTAAACCCTAGATTCTTGATTATAGGATTAATCATTAAAATTTGAAATAGTTCTTTATTATTAATGATTAGAAACCGTCAATCTATAATCAAGATTTGCATGCAAACATAAGATCATAGGATAAATTGAATTAATTTTAAATTGTTTAAAATTAATTAGACCTAGATCGATTTCTAATAGGATTAGAATCTTTTCTTACTTAGAATTAAAAATAGTTTTAATTTACTAAGTAGGAAAAACATTGCTATGATTATAAGGGAACTCCACCGGTAATGTTCTGTCTAAGGCTGGGGGTATTTAAGTTGACGGTTTACGGAACACCTCCTACCTGGGAACTGACCTGGAATACCGGAGTTGAATTAATCATAGTTAAATGTTAGCATGCAATGTCACTAGGTTTATTGAAAGTGTTTAATGCACCTAGATCTTTAGAGTAAAGACCTTACATTACTGAGGTTATAAGGGAACTCTCTCGGTAAAGTTCTGTCTAAGGTTGGGGGTATTTAAGTTGACGGTTTACGGAACACCTCCTACCTGGGAACTAACCGGATTGAGTTGAATTAACCATAGTAATGTTGACTTGCAATGTTGGGTTTATTAAAAGAAGTTTAATTCACCCAAAAGATTGCAGTTGAATCCTTTCCATAATTGTTATAATAGGATCAGACTTAGATAGATTGACTTAGCCGAATACTATCTAAGTTAAACAACCCTATATTAACCTTAGGACATTTTCAGTGGGAGGAAAATTACAAAACGAGATTTAAATCAAGTTTTGCTCCTACGTCCCTATATTCACAACGTGAGATTCATGCTCGGCTTCGAGTCGCCCTAGGAGCGGCCTCCCTTCGGAAAGTGTTTGCATGGATCAATATCAAGGTGAATGGGAAAAATGTCTAGAGTAAGTGGGAGCGGGACACGTGTCAACGTATCCCTCGGTCTCTGCCCATAGTTCACACCGTGAGAGTCCTATGATCCGCCTGCAGGTTGCCCTGGCGCATCCATCCCTTCGGAGGGCCTGGTCATAGGATTCGGAACATCGTGAACTCCTGAAAAGGATAGGAGCTCTTAGACTAATCACCAACAGTTGTCTTTCCCTTCGGTAGCCTGTTGGTGCGTGCCTCTGAGATCTGAAAGTGGGAGGGTTACACTTACGAGGATGAGTTAAAAGTGTTAACAAATCCTTGACCGAACAACGGTGGCTAATGTCTATAGGAATATGAGTTATTCTGGAATTAGAATTAGCTGAGAGGTGTCTCATTTCAAAGGAGGAGTACCTGATCACCCTTCGGTGGCTGATATTCTAAACCTCTGAAACGTCGTTGCAAAACTAAATCAATAGTTTTAGGGTTCTGTGATTGTCTGTTTTGCTAAATTGATTGGATTGTGTGCAATTGTTTGCTTGTATGATGGGTTAAGGCAAAGATAACTAATACGGTCATTGTTTGTTTAAATTTCAGCAATGTCTTCCTCAATTGTCTCTCTGCTTAAAAATGAGAAATTAACCGGCGAAAATTATGCTACGTGGAAGTCAAACTTGAATACGATTCTTGTTGTCGATGATCTGCGGTTCGTCTTAACGGAGGATTGTCCTCCAACCCCTGCTCGTAATGCATCCCAGGCAGTTAAGGATGCTTATGACCGCTGGACAAAGGCCAATGATAAGACTCGCGTCTATATCTTAGTCAGCTTATCTGAAGTTTTGGCTAAAAGGCATGAGGGCATGGTAACAGCGAGGGAGATTATGAACTCTCTCCGGAAGATGTTTGGACAACCGTCCTACCAACTCCACCATGACGCTCTCAAATACGTTTATAGCTGTCGCATGAAAGAGGGCACGTCTGTTCGGGAGCATGTCCTGGATATGATGGTCCAATTCAACGTGGCAGAGGCAAACGGGGCGGTCATAGATGAGCGTAGTCAGGTTGCATTCATCTTAGAATCTCTTCCGAAGAGTTTTCTGCAGTTTCGAAGCAATGCAATGATGAATAAAATAACATTCAACCTGACTAGCCTCCTTAATGAGCTACAGCTCTATCAGTCTCTTCTTAAGAACAAGGGACAGATAGAAGGAGAGGCAAACGTTGTTCACTCCAAAAGAAAGTTCGAGAAGGGTTCATCCTCTGGAACTAAATCTGTAGCCACTTCTTCAAAGAAAACTCAGAAGAAGAAAGGAAACAAGGGGAAAGCTCCCAGTACTGCTGCTAAAAGCAAGGGAAAAGCCAAAGCTGTGGCAGACAAGGGCAAGTGTTTTCACTGCAATGTAGATGGACATTGGAAGAGAAACTGCCCAAAGTACCTTGCTGAGAAAAAGAAGGAAAAGGAAGGTAAATTTGATTTACTGGTTTTAGAAACATGCCTGGTAGAACATGATGAGTTTACCTGGATACTTGATTCAGGAGCAACTAATCATGTTTGCTCTTCTTTTCAGGAAAATAGTTCCTTTCGGCAGTTGAACGATGGAGAAATGACACTCAGGGTCGGAACTGGAGAAGTCATTTCAGCTAAAGCAGTGGGAGCTGTGAAGTTATTTTTTAGAAATAGATTCTTACTTTTAGAAAGTTTGTTAATCGTTCCCAAGATTAAGAGGAACTTGATTTCTATTTCATGTTTGATTGAACAATCGTATACAGTTACTTTTGATATGAATGAAGCGTTCATTTATAAAAATGGTGTACTTATTTGTTCAGCCAAATTGGAAAATAACTTGTATGTTTTAAGACCAACCGAAAACAAAGCACTTTTAAATCACGAATTATTTAAAACTGCTGAAACTCAAAGTAAAAGGCAAAAGATTTCTCCATCAAGTAACAATACTCATCTTTGGCATCTTAGACTTGGTCATATAAACATCGATAGGATCGGTCGTTTGGTAAAGAATGGACTTCTCAGCAAGTTAGAAGATGATTCACTACCACCTTGTGAATCTTGTCTCGAGGGAAAAATGACCAAAAGACCCTTTACTGGAAAAGGTTACAGAGCCAAAGAACCCTTAGAGTTAATACATTCGGATCTATGTGGTCCAATGAATGTAAAAGCTCGAGGAGGGTACGAATATTTCATCTCATTTATAGATGATTATTCAAGATATGGTTACTTATACCTAATGGGACATAAGTCTGAAGCCCTTGAAAAGTTTAAGGAGTTTAAGGATGAAGTTGAAAACCTATTAGGTAAATCTATTAAAGTACTTCGATCTGATCGAGGAGGGGAGTATATGGATCAAAGATTCCAGGATTATATGATAGAACATGGAATCCAATCTCAACTCTCAGCCCCTGGTACACCTCAGCAGAATGGTGTGTCAGAAAGGAGAAATAGAACCTTGTTAGACATGGTTCGATCAATGATGAGCTATGCTCAATTGCCTAGCTCGTTTTGGGGGTATGCAGTGGAGACTGCAGTATACATCTTGAACAATGTTCCCTCGAAAAGTGTTTCTGAAACACCTTTCGAGTTATGGAAGGGGCGTAAACCTAGTTTGCATCACTTTCGCATCTGGGGTTGTCCTGCACACGTGCTTGTGACAAATCCTAAGAAACTGGAACCTCGTTCAAAACTGTGCCAATTTGTTGGTTACCCTAAAGAAACGAGAGGTGGTTATTTCTACGACCCACAAGAAAATAAGGTGATTGTATCGACAAACGCCACTTTCTTAGAGGAAGACCACATGAGAGATCATAAACCACGAAACAAAATAATATTAGGAGAAGCTATTGAAGAATCATCAAGAGTTGTTGATGAAGTTGGACCTTCAGCAAGGGTTGATGAAAGAACTAGTTCTTCAGATCCATCCCGTCCATCTCAAACGTTGGGAATGCCTCGACGCAGTGGGAGGGTTGTATTACAACCTGACCGCTACTTGGGTTTAACTGAAACTCAGGTTGTCATACCTAATGACAGCATTGAGGATCCATTGTCCTATCGACAGACAATGAATGACGAAGAAAAGGATGAATGGGTCAAAGCCATGAACCTGGAAATGGAGTCAATGTACTCCAATTCTGTATGGGAACTTGCAGATCTACCATATGGGGTAAAACCCATAGGGTGCAAATGGATCTATAAGAGAAAAAGAGATGCAGCTGGAAAGGTACAGACCTTCAAAGCTAGACTAGTGGCAAAGGTGTTGGGTTTTATGCCCTAAAACTCGTAGATAGTGAATGTAAACAAATTGTATACTTGTTTCAATAAAGTGTAATTGAGTTTCTACAATAAAGTGTTATTGTTAAATATTGCACAATTTGACCCAAATCCAATAAACTAAGATCCAAGGTTGTTTACATGTGACTTGAACTAGTATGTGGGGACATACGGGGATTGGTGTTCAAGTAACAACCTAAAAGGTCTATAGTACAAGGATAAGGCTGGGTACCTTATCCTGGTAACACTATGTGATACAGCCCGCTTTGTATTCGATACAGACGTATTAATCCAAGGCGTCCATGTAGGAGACATGCGAGCGGGGGTATCCTATGCAATGAGTTTGCATAAGACCGGACCACGAAATAGTAAACCACTAGATGTAACACCGTTAACTAGTTAGTTTACTGTTTCAATACGATGACCTAGGTAACTCAGTCTTAATCCTGAGTGTGTCATGAACTCCTTCTCATGAGGGATTGTCCTTTGATTAGCATGGGTGAGAGTGGCCAATACGCCGACTCAATATGCCTTCCTTTTTGGGGACAAGACCGAGTGGGAGGCTGGGGACATGACAACACAAGAAGGAATTCACTCCTTCCCACTTCTAGGAGAAGTAGATGAGTGTTCCCTTAAGAGGTGACTCCGGGACTTGAACAAAGGGATCCCGTCCTCTCACTGGCCCGAGAGGAACTTTCTGTTTAATGGTTGGACCATAAACAGGTTGTTCATTAGAGGAGCGCTGGTACTTAAGGAGACAGATGTAACACATGGGTAAAACGGTAATTCGACCCAGTCGTGATTACGAACACTCGTGAAGGATTGACTTACCGGCATAGGTCTACATCCATGGACACAGAAATGTTCTACAGTGAGAAGAGTTCAACTGTGGGTCTTTAGTGGAATGACCCACAGTTAATGAATATTGGTTAACCTGATTAATGAGTTTAATCTATTAACCTCATATCATTGGAGCTTCTGATCTGTAGGTCCATTAGGTCCCCCTGCTAGCTCGTAAAGAATAATTAGGAACAAATATATCTTGAGAGAATTTGAATAGTTCAAATTCATATTGGGAATTAAGTTAATTGTATGAGATACAAATTAATATAATGTATAGTGATGCATTAAAATATAAAGTCTAATTTGAGATTAAACTTTATTATATTGAGAGATTGATATATTTGAAAGAGTTCAAATATATGTCTAATCAAATATATGGTATTTAATTAGAAGATGAATTAATTAATTATGAATTAATTAACTTCAATTTAGTTTAAATTAAATGAGATTTAATTAAACTATAGTCTATGAGAGAAATAAATATTTGAAGAAGTTCAAATATTAATATGAATTTGATTCATATTAAATTTATAGGATATAAGAGAATTTGAAGGAGTTCAAATTTTAATATGAATTTGATTCATATTATAGAATTAATTAATTGAAGGCATGAAATTAAATATATGATATTTAATTGGGTAATTAATTAATTAACTAATAGAAGGTCTAAAATTAAATATATGATATTTAATTGGTTATCAATTAATTAAAGAATTAATTGGAAATTAATCAATTATGGAAAAGATTAATCAATTATGGAATTGATTGGTCATGGAATTGATTAATGGAAAAGATTAAATCAGTTATGGAAATAATTGATTTTAAATGAATATTTTATTCATGACCTTTCTCCTATAAATAGAACACTAACCCTAGGGTTTAAGGTACCACAACATATGGCCACCATAAGGCCCTCTCATATTCTCTCAACTCAATAACTTTAGGGAGAATTTTCTCTCAAGAGTTTTTCCCATTCAAGATTAGGTAGTCCCACAACTACGTTCCTAATCTCAGAGTTATAGCGGGGAAGATCAAATGGTGGTGTTCTTCGTTGTTGCAGAGCAATCAAGAATCATCCGTTGAAGTATTCAGAGTCGTCAACGGAGGTATGTTTCTCATCGCTTAACCTTTTGCCAATGCATTGGTATTTTAGTAGAAACAAAATTAACTACGAACGGTCCAATTGCTTCCGCTGTAACGGAATTGGGGAATTCCAAATCCTTCAATTGGTATCAGAGCCGATCGTAGATCCAATTTTGTTTCTCTAAAATTTGCATTGGTTGTTGGTGGGATTAATTTATGCATTTGATGTATGAAATTTTGCTAGTAAATGTTTTAAGGTTTTGGCATATAGATTTGCAATTTTTAATTGATTTGATCAATGTAAGGACCCTTTGTTTTGGGTATTTTAATTGCAATCGAGTCTGTAAGTCCGTGTCAATTGTTTTTGGTGAAATTCCATGAAGAACTGAAGAATTTGGGGCCAAAACGAAGAAAACCGAAGCTGGAAGAAGGGAAAAACTGGAAAAATAGTCTGTAATCGGATTTAAAAAAAAAAAAAAAAAAAAAAAAGATTTTTAACGTCTGTTGGGCTCGAACTCGAGAATGGACAAAAGAAGACAAGCACAGCTTGACTGATCAACCACTGGAGCACCAACATTATTTAGACTCATGACTGCGTTTTTTATCTTTACCTTAAAATGTTGTGGGTGAGAGCGGTCCGGTTCGAGCATTTCGGCGTGTTTCAGCGAGATTTGACCGGTTCTTGGCCGGTTCGGACGGTTTGGACTGATTGCTTAGAAAATTGACCGGTTCACGCATGGTTTTGACCGGTCTGAGGGGTTTTGACCCGATTTTGTACTGTTTGGGGCCGGTTCGTGCGATTCAGACCCGTTTCAAGGCTGGTTTGAGGCGATTCACGGCGAGATTGGACATATTTAGATTAATTAGTGTAATTTTTCTATTGTATTTTGTCCTAGGATGCCAAAACCCGTCTACTTAGCTATTTAATTGCTTTATGGATGTCATATAGCTTAAAATCCCACCATAGGTTAAGCATGATTCATGCAATTTTATGTTATAAATGTTATAATATATGATAATTATGCATGAATTTAAATTTCATGAGTTATTTAGTATAATTGTTATATTAAATATATGAAATTGAAAAAGCATGATGCATGGCATTAATTAGATAAATATAAAGTGTTATATTATATTAATGGAGCATGCATGCTTAGGTTTATTTTCATGAGTATTAATATAATTAGTTATATTATGGATGTAAATAAAATATCAATGCTTATTTTCATGAGTATTTAATATTAATTGTTATGATTAAATGGATGAGAATTGAGAAGCATCGAGCATGAAATTACCTTAGTAAAAATATAAAGAGTTATATTTATGAAAGTAATTTATATGCTTATTTATTTTCATGAGCTATTAATATAAAGTGTTATGTTAATGTATGAAAATGAGAATGCTTGTTTTAATTTTCTTGGGTTATTAATTTAAGAGTTAGATTAATTGAAGAAAATTAATTTGAATTGAGCATGAAATTGCTTTAGTTTAAAAATATAAGAGTTATATTTTTATAAGTAATTAACATGCTTTTAATTTCATGATATATTAATATAAATTTTATGTTAATGTATGAAAGATAATGCTTAATTTTAATTTTCTTGTATAATTAATTTAAGAGTTAGGTTAATTAAAAGGAAAATTAAATTGCATTGAGCATGACATTACCTTAGAATAATATAATTGTTATATTTTTGGTATGTCATGTATGCTAATGTATGATTTTATAAATTAATTAGAATTTGATTGTTAATTTATTCACCATAGTAGCATGTTATAGGTTTAATTCATTAAAATTTATAATAGTTATAATATTAATGAATAGAAACCGTTAACCTATAACAAAGAATTGCATGCAAACATAGGATCTTAGGATAAATGAATTAATTTTAAAATGTTTAAAATTAATTAGATCTAAGATCACATTTCTAATAGGATTAGAATTATTCTTACTTAGAATTAAAATTAGTTTTAATTGACTAAGTAGGAAAAACATTACTATGATTATAAGGGAACTCCACCGGTTAAGTTCTGTCTAAGGTTGGGGGTATTTAAGCTGACGGTTTACGGAACACCTCCTACCTGGGAACTGACCCGGAATACCGGAGTTGAATTAATCATAGTTAAATGTTAGCATGCAATGTCACTAGGTTTGTTAAAAGTGTTTAATGCACCTAGATCTTTAGAGTAAAGACCTTACATTACTTTGGTTATAAGGGAACTCTCTTGGTGAAGTTCTGTCTAAGGTTGGGGGTATTTAAGTTGACGGTTTACGGAACACCTCCTACCTGGGAACTGACCCGAAACTTGAGTTGAATTAACCACAGTAATGTTGACTTGCAATGTTGGGTTTATTAAAAGAAGTTTAATTCACCTAAAACATTGTGGTTGAATCCTTTCCATAATTGTTATAATAGGATTAGACTTAGATAGATTGACTTAGCCGAATTTTATCTAAGTTAAACAACCCTAAATTAACCTTAGGACATTTTCAGTGGGAGGAAAATTACAAAACGAGATTTAAATCAAGTTTTGCTCCTACGTCCCTATATTCACAACGTGAGGTTCATGCTCGGCTTCGAGTCGCCCTAGGAGCGGCCTCCTTTCGGAAAGTGTTTGCATGGATCAATAACAAGGTGAATGGGAAAAATGTCTAGAGTAAGTGGGAGCGGGACACGTGTCAACGTATCCCTCGGTCTCCACCCCTAGTTCACACCGTGAGAGTCCTATGATCCGCCTGCAGGTTGTCCTGGCGCAACCATCCCTTCGGAGGGCCTGGTCATAGGATTCGGAACACCGTGAACTCCTGAATAGGATAGGGTCACTTAGGCTAATCACCAACAGTTGTCTTTCCCTTCGGTAGCCTGTTGGTGCGTGCCTCTGAGATCTGAAAGTGGGAGGGTTACACTTACGGGGATGAGTTAAATGTGTTAACTAACCCTTGACCGAACAACGGTAACTAAACGCTAACTGAATATGAGTTATTCTGGTGTTAGAGTTTGGTTGAGATTGTCTCAATTCAGAGGAGGAGTAGCTGACCACCCTTCGGTGGCTGTTGTTCTAAACCTTTGAAGTACCGTTGCAAAAACCAAATCAATAGTTTTATAGGGTTTCTTTGATTGCTTATTTGTTTTTGCAGAATTTGATTGGATTATTTGTAATGGGTTAGTGCAATTAATAATACAAGTAATTTGTTACTTCGACAATTATATAATAATTTTATGTGTATTGTCTTACGTCATTTTGTAAATAACGGTAATACAACCGGCTTAAACGACAAATTGTGGTAAATAAGTCTAGGATTATTCTTAACTAAGGAATGTCCTCATGCCCCATATGTTTAATTCATTAAAAATTGTTCTTGGTGAATATGACATAGAACCTTGCTTAGCAAAAAGAGAACTTGTTCAAGACCGTAATTTTCATTTACCTGTCTTGAAAATGTGATTAGTGAAGAATAGTGATTCTTCCTGAATACTTGATTCAGGGGTCACAAATCACGTGTGTTCTACTTTTAAAGGAATAAGTTCCTGGCAAGAGCTTGCTGCTTGTGTAATAACTCTCAAAGTTAGAATTAGAGAGGTTATTTTAGCTATATCAGTGGGGAACATTAAGTTATTTTTCTCAGTGGGAGAAAATACATATTATTAGATAATGTGTATGTAATTCTTAAGATCAAAAGAAATTTGATTTCTGTGTCTTATTTGCTGGAACAATGTTACTCTTTACCTTTCTCTGCTGGCGCAGTTTTGTTTCAAGAAAGGGAGTTGACATTTGTTTAGCTTTACTGAAAAGTAACCTAAATGTTTTAAGACTAATCAATAGTAAAGCAGTCATGAACACTGGGTTGTTTAAGACTGCTATTACTTAATGTGAAAAGAGGCAAAGGATTTCTCCTAAAGGAAAATACCTTTCTTTGGTTCTAAGGTAGACCATATTAATCTCAAGTTGATTAGGAGATTGGTCAAGAGTGAACTTCTAAGCGAGTTAGAAGATGACTCTCTACTACCTTGCAAGTCATGCCTTGTGGGCAAAATGACTGATAGATCTTTTACTGGAAAAGATCTAAGAGCCAAAGAGCCCTTGGAGCTTGTACATTTGGATCCTTGTGGTTCAATATGTTAAAGCAGTGGGAGGGCATGAATAATTCATCTCTTTTGGATGATTATTCAAAGGTATGAGTATCTTTACCTAATGCAACTTAAGTCTATAGCTCTTGAGATATTCAAAGGGGCTTAGGACTGAAGTTGGAAACTTGTTAGGTGAGATGATAAAAACACTTCGATCTGATCAAAGTGTTGAGTATAGGGATTTAAGATTCCAGGACTATTTGATAGTACATGGGATCACACCCTAAATCTCATTTAGGAGAAATAGAACCCTATTGGATATGGTTTATTCCATGTTGAGCTATGCTCAATTGTCTGGCTCGTTTTGGGGTCATGCAGCGTTGACTGCATTGCATACTGTAATAGGCAACCCCAAAGGAAACGAGAAGTGAATACTTCTTCAATTCACAAGAGAATAAAGAATTTGTATCGACAAATGCTATATTCTCAGAAGAATTCCGCATAAAAAATCATAAACCACAGAGTAAAGTCGATTTAAGTAAGTTAACTAATGAAGCTACAGTAACATCCACAAGAGTTGTTGATGAGGTTGGCTGTTCAACAAAAGTTGTTGATGGATCAGTGCATCTAGTCAGTCACATCCATCTCAATAGTTGAGATTGCCTCAATGTAGTGGGAGGGTTGTTGGATAACCTGAACGTTACATGGGTTTGTTTGAAGCCTAGGTCATCATACCTGATGATGGCATAGTGGGTTCATTATCTTTTAGAAAGAAAATGAATGATGTTGACAAGGACCAATGGATTAAAGTCATGGACCTGGAAATGAAGTCTTTTGTATTTCACTTCCATCTGGGATCTTGTAGATCTGCTTGATGGGTAACACCTATTAGTTACAAGTGGATTTACAAGAGAAAACGAGACATTAAAGGTCTTAACCAGAAGGGTTCATACAGCAAGATCGAAAGCAAAAAGGTTTGCAAGCTTAAGTGATCCATTCATGGATTAACCTAAGCATTTCGATCTTGAAATATAAGATTTGATATAGAGACCAAATCTTTTGACTTTAATCAGAACATTAATGAGTCTTGTGTTTACAAGTAATCATCAATGGTTCAGTAGCTTACTTAGTATTGTATATGATTGATATCCTAATCATTGGGAATAATGTAGGTTATCTTACTGACATTAAAGGAGCTACCAGCTCATTTCCAAATGGAAATTTGGGAGAAGCTGAGTTTGTTCTTGGGATCCAAATTGTTTAGGAACCGTAAGAACAAAAGGCTAGCCTTGTCTCAGGTGTCTTATATCTACAAGATGTTAGTTAGATATAAGATGCAGAATTCCAATAACGGTTCACTACCTTTCAGACATGGAATTCTTTTGTCTAAGAAAATGTTTCCTAAGACACCTCAAGAGGTTGAGGGCATGAGACGAATGCCCTATGCAGTAGGGATTGTCAGTAAGTATCGATCTAATCCAAGATTTAATCATTGGAAAACCGTTAAGAATATCCTCAAGTATTCGAGGAGAACGAGGAACTATATGCTCGTGTATGAGACTAAGGATTTGATCCTTATAGGATACACTGACACAGATTTTAAGACTGATAAGGATTTGAGGAAATCTATATCAGTATTTGTGGTCACTCTTTACGATGGAGCTATAGTATGACATAGTTACAGTCTTGACCGTATAGGCCGAAAAATTAGTTGTTTGTGAAGCAGCGATAGAGACTGTATGTCTTAGAAAGTTCTTGATTGATTTGGAATGTGTTCCAAATGTGAACTTGCCCATCACACTTTATAGTGATATAGTGGTGTTGTGGCAAATTCAAAAGAACATTGCAACCTAAGACAAGTAGACACATTACATTGAATGAAATATTGCTGATTCATTTACAAAGACTCTCTCGGCTAAAGTGTTTGAGGGTCATCTAGAAGGTCTAGATCTACGAGATATGTACAAAGGTGTAATCTAGGGCAAGTGGGAGAAATGTAATGGGTATAGTGATACCATTATGTAATGGGTATAGTGATGCCCTAGTTTATTGTATTTGTACATTGTATATGTTTTATACATGTATTTATACACCCAATGCTGTATAGATTATTGTACATCCCACTAAACTAGAGTTTTAGTTCAAGTGGGAGTTTGTTGGGTTTTATGCCCTAAAACTCGTAGATAGTGAATGTAAACAAATTGTATACTTGTTTCAATAAAGTGTAATTGAGTTTCTACAATAAAGTGTTATTGTTAAATATTGCACAATTTGACCCAAATCCAATAAACTAAGATCCAAGGTTGTTTACATGTGACTTGAACTAGTATGTGGGGACATACGGGGATTGGTGTTCAAGTAACAACCTAAAAGGTCTATAGTACAAAGCCTTATCCTTGTAACACTATGTGATACGGCCCGCTTTGTATTCGATACAGACGTATTAATCCAAGGCGTCCATGTAGGAGACATGCGAGCGGGGGTATCCTATGCAATGAGTTTGCATAAGACCGGACCACGAAATAGTAAACCACTAGATGTAACACCGTTAACTAGTTAGTTTACTGTTTCAATACGATGACCTAGGTAACTCAGTCTTAATCCTGAGTGTGTCATGAACTCCTTCTCATGAGGGATTGTCCTTTGATTAGCATGGGTGAGAGTGGCCAATACGCCGACTCAATATGCCTTCCTTTTTGGGGACAAGACCGAGTGGGAGGCTGGGGACATGACAACACAAGAAGGAATTCACTCCTTCCCACTTCTAGGAGAAGTAGATGAGTGTTCCCTTAAGAGGTGACTCCGGGACTTGAACAAAGGGATCCCGTCCTCTCACTGGCCCGAGAGGAACTTTCTGTTTAATGGTTGGACCATAAACAGGTTGTTCATTAGAGGAGCGCTGGTACTTAAGGAGACAGATGTAACACATGGGTAAAACGGTAATTCGACCCAGTCGTGATTACGAACACTCGTGAAGGATTGACTTACCGGCATAGGTCTACATCCATGGACACAGAAATGTTCTACAGTGAGAAGAGTTCAACTGTGGGTCTTTAGTGGAATGACCCACAGTTAATGAATATTGGTTAACCTGATTAATGAGTTTAATCTATTAACCTCATATCATTGGAGCTTCTGATCTGTAGGTCCATTAGGTCCCCCTGCTAGCTCGTAAAGAATAATTAGGAACAAATATATCTTGAGAGAATTTGAATAGTTCAAATTCATATTGGGAATTAAGTTAATTGTATGAGATACAAATTAATATAATGTATAGTGATGCATTAAAATATAAAGTCTAATTTGAGATTAAACTTTATTATATTGAGAGATTGATATATTTGAAAGAGTTCAAATATATGTCTAATCAAATATATGGTATTTAATTAGAAGATGAATTAATTAATTATGAATTAATTAACTTCAATTTAGTTTAAATTAAATGAGATTTAATTAAACTATAGTCTATGAGAGAAATAAATATTTGAAGAAGTTCAAATATTAATATGAATTTGATTCATATTAAATTTATAGGATATAAGAGAATTTGAAGGAGTTCAAATTTTAATATGAATTTGATTCATATTATAGAATTAATTAATTGAAGGCCTGAAATTAAATATATGATATTTAATTGGGTAATTAATTAATTAACTAATAGAAGGTCTAAAATTAAATATATGATATTTAATTGGTTATCAATTAATTAAAGAATTAATTGGAAATTAATCAATTATGGAAAAGATTAATCAATTATGGAATTGATTGGTCATGGAATTGATTAATGGAAAAGATTAAATCAGTTATGGAAATAATTGATTTTAAATGAATATTTTATTCATGACCTTTCTCCTATAAATAGAACACTAACCCTAGGGTTTAAGGTACCACAACATATGGCCACCATAAGGCCCTCTCATATTCTCTCAACTCAATAACTTTAGGGAGAATTTTCTCTCAAGAGTTTTTCCCATTCAAGATTAGGTAGTCCCACAACTACGTTCCTAATCTCAGAGTTATAGCGGGGAAGATCAAATGGTGGTGTTCTTCGTTGTTGCAGAGCAATCAAGAATCATCCGTTGAAGTATTCAGAGTCGTCAACGGAGGTATGTTTCTCATCGCTTAACCTTTTGCCAATGCATTGGTATTTTAGTAGAAACAAAATTAACTACGAACGGTCCAATTGCTTCCGCTGTAACGGAATTGGGGAATTCCAAATCCTTCAAAAGGGTTATACCCAAAAGGAGGGGGTTGACTATGAGGAAACTTTTTCTCCTGTAGCCATGTTAAAGTCCATAAGAATTCTTTTATCCATTGCCACATATTATGACTATGAAATATGGCAAATGGACGTCAAGACTGCCTTTCTGAATGGTAATCTTGAAGAGAATATCTTTATGTCTCAACCCGAAGGGTTCATAGCCCAAGGTCAGGAACAAAAGGTTTGTAAGCTAAATCGATCCATTTATGGATTGAAACAAGCATCCAGATCATGGAACATTAGATTTGATACTGCAATCAAATTTTTTGGCTTTGACCAAAACGTTGATGAGCCTTGTGTATACAAGAAAGTCAACAAAAGGAAAGTAGCTTTTCTAATACTTTATGTAGACGATATCCTACTCATTGGGAATGATGTAGGATACCTCACTAACATTAAGAAATGGCTAGCAACCCAATTCCAAATGAAAGATCTGGGAGAGGCTCAATATGTTCTGGGAATCCAAATCATTAGGGATCGTAAGAACAAAACGCTAGCTCTGTCTCAAGCAACGTATATTGACAAGATGTTGTCTCGATATTCGATGCAAAACTCCAAGAAGGGACTCCTACCCTTCAGACATGGGGTACACCTGTCTAAGGAACAATCTCCTAAGACACCTCAAGAAGTTGAGAACATGAGACACATTCCCTACGCCTCAGCTGTGGGCAGCTTAATGTATGCCATGCTCTGCACTAGGCCTGACATATGTTATGCAGTGGGAGTAGTCAGTAGGTATCAGTCTAATCCAGGGTTGGACCACTGGGGAGCGGTTAAGAATATCCTCAAGTATCTTCGGAGAACGAGGGACTACATGCTTGTGTATGGAGCTAAGGATTTGATTCTTACTGGATACACTGACTCTGACTTTCAAGCTGATAAGGATTCTAGGAAATCCACATCAGGGTCAGTATTCACCCTCAATGGAGGAGCAGTAGTGTGGAGAAGCATCAAACAAGGATGCATAGCAGACTCAACCATGGAGGCTGAGTATGTAGCAGCTTGCGAAGCAGCTAAGGAGGCAGTATGGCTCAGAAAGTTCTTGACTGATTTGGAAGTAGTTTCGAATATGAACGTGCCCATAACAGTATACTGTGACAACTGTGGGGCTGTAGCCAACTCAAAAGAACCTCGTAGCCACAAACGGGGTAAACACATCGAGAGGAAGTATCACCTGATACGGGAGATTGTGCAAAGAGGAGATGTGATCGTCACTAAGATCGCCTCGGAGCACAACATCGCTGATCCATTTACAAAGGCTCTCACGGCTAAAGTGTTTGAGGGTCATCTAGAAGGTCTAGGTCTACGAGATATGTATGCCATCTAATCTAGGGCAAGTGGGAGAAATGTATAATGGGTATAAGGATGCCCTAGTTCATTGTATTATTTTAATATAAATGACATTTCCAGCTTTAGATTATTGCATTTACATCCCACTTACTAGTGTTTTAGTTCAAGTGGGAGTTTGTTGGGTTTTATGCCCTAAAACTCGTAGATAGTGAATGTAACCGTTGACCGGATATTAATAAAATAATATTGATATATTTTTCCATTAATTGTTATTAGTTATTTTATGTCTTTGCCTAATAATAACCCTAATCCAATAAACTAGACATCCAAGGCTGTAATATGAGTCTTGAACTATATGTAGCGACATATGGGATCATTGTTCAAGAAACGGCCTAAAGGGTCTATAGTATAGGGATAAGACTGGGTGCCTTATCCTGGTGACACTATGGATACGACCCATTTTGTATTTGATACAAACGTTGCGATCCAACGCGTTCGTGTAGGAGACATGCGAGTGGGGGTATCCTATGCAATGAGTTTGCATAAGACCGGACCGCGAAATAGTAACCACTAGTTATAACACCGTTAACTAGTTGATTTTCTATTTTCACTAGGACGACCTAGACAACTTAGTCTTAATCCTGAGTTGATTATGGACTCCTGCTCATGAGAGATTGTCCTTTGATTTGTATGGGTGAGAGTGGCCAATACGCCGACTCAATAAGCCTACCACTTTGGGGACAAGATCGAATGGGGAGCTGGGAACATAATCGTACAAGATGGAATTCACTCCTTCCCGACTTTAGGGAAGCAGATGAGTGTTCCCTTAAGTGATTACTCCGAGTCTTGAACAAAGGGCCCTACCCTCTCAATGGCACGAGAGGGTTTTCTGTTTGATGGTTGGACCATAAACAGATTGTTCATTAGAGGAGAATTGGTACTTAAGGAAATAAAGGTGACCCAGGGGTAAAACGGTAATTTGACCCAGCTGGTGTTACGGACACTCGTGAAGGACTAACTAGTCGATATTGGTCTAAGTTCCGTGGACACAGAAAATATGTCTGCAGTGAGAAGAGTGCAACTGTGAGTCTATAGTGGAATGTACACACAGTTAACGAATATTGATTATTGTGGTTAATGAGTTTAACCAATTAATCTCACATCGTTGGAGCTTCTGATCTGCAGGTCCATAAGGTCCCACTGGTAGCTCGTAAAGTAATTTGAGGCAACTAAGTAATTAAATGTAAATTGAAAATGTTCAATTTACTAAGGGAAATAAATATAATATATATTGATATATTATTATGAGAGAAATTAATATTTGAAGAAGTTCAAATATAAATTTATGGAAGATTGAAAGAATTAATTAATTTAAGTCCTAAAAGTGTTTGGGCAAAATTAATTAATTCAAGGCCGGAAATTAAATATGTGATATTTAAGTGGTGGTTAATTAATTAAAGAATTCATTAACCATGAATTAATCAATTATGTAAATAATTAATCACTTAAGGAAGTGATTAATCATTTATGGGAATGATCTAATTACTTATGGAAGAAATTAGTCATTTGTGGAAAAGATTAATCAATTGGGGAATTGATTGATCATGATTGATTAATTAAGGAATAAGATTGAATCAATTTTGGAAAAGATTGATTTAATTGAATATTTTATTCATGGCCTCTCTTCTATAAATAGAACACTAGACCTAATTGGTCATGATACTTGACACTCTTGAAAGACAAGACCTAGAATTCTCTCTAGCCTCCCTCTTAGAGAAAGACTCCCACAAGTCTTTGGCCTCCTAGACTTAGAGACATACCGGTGTAACCTCTGTGGTTATTGTGTCATTCAAAGAAGAAAATCCAGCGATCAAAAGGCGAGAAGGCTGCTGCGTTTTCGTTCGTTGGAGCGTCGTTGGCGAAGAACGGTCAAGTCTACAACGGAGGTTTGTAACGGTTCTTCCTCTTTTCGTTAGAAAAGTTTTTTAAAATAAATTTAGATTTATTCTAGCATGTTTAAACCGTTTTTACAGCGACTTTAAAGTTAGTTTAAAGTTTTGTTTGAGTTATCGTAACGGTATTTTAATGTTAATTAATATACGGCGTAAGGTCCAATAGATGCGCTTCCGCTGCGTGGGGACTTTTATTCCCTTCAATTTGCCTCTCCTATGTTCCTTGGAAAACCTCTAGAGTCTTCCCTACTATACTCTGGGCCAAGAACGACTTGTGGGAGTCTATATAAGATAGGGAATGGGAAGGGAATGCTTGAAGCATCAAACAATGGAGATGAGAGAACTTTGAGTCCAAATTCCAACAGCATAACCTTAAGGAAATGGCTCTCTTATGTTTGAATATGAATCAAACTCCTTTTAAAGACATTCTCCATGCAAAGCCAAGCCTCAAGACACAAGACACATGGTGTATTTGCAAGCTCAAGTGGATTCTAGGTGTACATTACACAAGACATGCAACAATGCATGAGTGAGTTGTCTTTCCACTTTGAATGATCATGCATTAAGTGGATTTCCAACTAAATCCACTAATTTCAAATTGAAATCAAATTTCAAGCTTGCAAATTACCCCCAATTTCAATTCTAAATTGAAATTCATTGCTTGGTAATTAATTTGAAAATTTTCAAATTAATTTTGATATGATTAATCTAATTAATCTTTGTTATCTTGTGCAATTCCATATATATGATTTCTAATACATATATATAGTATTCAAAACACTTTTAAATACTTCATCTCTCATTTTCTAATTTAATTCATAATTAAATTATTGTGTCAAACAAAATTTACGATAATACCCTTTTTCTCGATTTTGAACGATTCAAAGCTTCCTATCTTTTGTTCTTAGGCTTAATTGCGATATGAGCTAGTAGGGGGACCTAATGGACCTATTGATCATGGTCTCCAACGATTCGAGGCTAACCGACTAATCTCATTGTCCAAGCTAGCTAACATTCGTTAACTATCGGGACACTCCACTATAGCCCGATAGTTGCACTCCCCTCACTATAGATATATTTCCATCCACTTGATTTAACCATGATTAGTAAGTTGATCCTTCACAGGTTGTTCGTAGCTATAGCTAGGTCAATAAGCCGTTTTACCCCTATAGTACTTCTAGTTCCTTAAGTCCCACTGATCCTCTAATGAACAATTGGTTTATGGTCCAACCAATAAACCGAGTCCCTCTCGGGCCAATGAGAGGGCGGGATCCCTTTGTTCAAGCCCCGAAGTCAGCACTTAAGGGAACAACCTCTCTACTATCCCTTATTCGGGTAGGAGTGAATTCCTTCTTGCACGACTATGTCCCCAGCTATCTACCTGTTCCTATCCCTGAAATGGGAGGCTTATTGAGTCGGCGATACTGAGCCACTCTCACCTATGCAGATCTAAGGATAAGCCCGAATAAACAGGAGTTCATAGTTAGCTCAGGATTAAGATCGAGTTACCTAGGTCATCACATGAAATAGTCAGTCTCGTCAGTAAACGGTGTTATAAAGCGAGAGCGACTTATTTCTCGGTCCTGGTCTTATGAAAACTCATTGCATAGGACGCCCCCACTCGCATGACTCTACATGGACGATTTAGGATCACATCGTCTATACCATCTATAAAGTGGGTCGCGTCTCATAGTGTCTCCAGAATAAGGTACCCAACCCTATTCCTATACTATAGACCGTTTTGGCTATTACTCAAGCTTGATCCACTTTTATGTCTCTACATAAAGCTCAAGTGTTCATCCTATAGCCATGGATCTTAGTTTATTGGATTTGGGTTATTATATGTGAAATTTAATTTATTCAGTAATGACTTTTACTGAATCAATCTCGATAACACATTTATCGAATAAGTATATAATTCGTTTAACATTCACTATCTACGAGTTTTAGGGCACCAATCCCAACAAGAATGCTGTTGGCTCTTTCGTGGTGGTGTCCTTGGAATTTTTTCCAGCAAAAAGGCGAAATTGGGTCTGCTGTAATTTCAGAATTAATAGCAAGAAATTGGTGTTTTCAATCAAGATCTTCATTGGCAGTAAGTCTATCTTGATCCTCTAAGCTCTATGCATCTAGATTTATTTTAGGTTCTTATTAATAATTCAACATGTTTTATAGCCATTTTACAGTAGCCTTAATGTGATTTGATTGATGTAAATATTTTGCCAACGTATCCGTATTCCGATCGTTGTTTAGTTTGAGTAAGGTCTCTGAAATCTTCTACTGCCTAGGGCTTTTATCCCTGCAATTGGTATCAGAGCCATCTCAAATTTTAAACTTCAATTAGGAATTTTCGATTGGCTAATTAGGTGGGATTAAATTGCATTGTGAGTGTTAATTTGCTATGAACTAGAGGTTTTTTTTTGCCTTAGATTTACTGTTTTTGATGGAATCAAAAGTGTAAGGGCCCATGTGTTTTTGGACATTTTAAGTAAATCGAGTCTCTGTAAGCCTGTGTCTAGCAATAGGATTGAAATCAATGAAAATCGGGACCAAATTTGGTCAAAAATGGCGAAAAACAAAGGTTGGAACAAAGATCACAGAGGCTGGAATCGTAGGAAAAAAAAACGAAAACTGGGCTTCAGGAACGAGGGATGACATCAGTGTACGCAACGCTGACGTTAGTGAGGCGCGGTTCAGAAGGCTCAGGTGCGTGCGGTCTAGTGACGTGAGCGGTTTGGGCGGTTCGGTCCATAAGAGGCGCGATTCAACAGTTTTTTGACGGTTCGTTGACTGAGCTGAGGGTTTCGGCTGGTTCAAGTGGTTTCTTGGCTTGTTTGAGCGGTTTAGAACGTTTTTGAGCGGTTTTGGTCCAGTTCTGAGCGGCTGAAGACTTTTAGGATAGAATTTTGTAAAATTAATGTAATTTTATGCTTTAATTTTATCCTAGGGGCCAATTAATCGGTTCATATGCTATTTTATATGCTTTATAGATGTTATATAATTCTATTATCCCACCTTAGGTTATAAAGCATGCTCATGCATTTTGAATATACTATAATTAGTTATAATGTATGGATTGAAATGCATGGATTATTTTCATGAGTGTTTTAATATATATGAGTAATATTAAAAACATGAAAACGGAAAAGCATGATGCATGGAATTACTTAGTTAAATATAAAGAGTTATATTTAATGAGTTGTTTGCAGCATGCTACTATGATTTTCTTGATTGGCAATAAAACAATTGTTATAATTATTAACAAGAAAATCAAAGTTGCATTGAGCATGTCACATCCATAGGTTAATATAAGGGTTATATTAATTTCATGCAATGCAATAAGAATAGTTTAATTAATTAACTAGAATATGATTGTTAATTGCTTTAAACTATAGTATGCATGATTATTGGACTATTCATTAAAATTTGAATAGTTTAAAATTAATGATTAGAAACCGTCAATCTATAATCAAGAGATGCATGCACACATAGGACCATAGGTTACAATTGATTAATTTTAATGAGTTAAAAGTAATTAGACCTAAGGTCACATTCTAATAGGATTAGAATAATTTCTTACTTAGTTTCTTAATAGTTTTAATTAACTAAGTAGGACAAACATTACTATGATTATAAGGGAACTCTACCAGTGATATTCTGTCTAAGGTTGGGGGTATTTAAGTTGACGGTTTACGGAACATTTCCTATCTGGGAACTGATCTGGATCACCGGAGTTGAATTAATCATAGTTTAATGTTAGATGATGGTCACTAAGTTAATTAAATGTGTTTAATTCACCTAGATGCTAGTTTGAAGATCTTAATATAAAGTTATAATAGGATTAGAATTAGATAGATTGACTTAGCTGAATTTATCTAAGTTAATAAACCCTAAAATGAACGGTAGGTCACTTTAGTGGGAGGAAAATTACAAGACTTGATTTAGATCGAGTTTTTCTCCTACGTTCTTATATTCACAACGTGAGATCCATGCTCGGCTTCGTGTCGCTTTAAGTGCGGCCTCCCTTTGGAAAAGTGTTTGTGTGGGTCAATAATAAGGTGAATGGGGAAAGTGTCCATAGTAAGTGGGAGCGGGACACGTGTTAACGTATCCCTTGATCTCCACCCTTAGGTCACATTGTGAGAGTCCTATGATCCGCCTACGTGTTGCCCTAGAGCAACCACCCCTTCGGATGACCTGATCATAGAATTCGTGAACTCCTAAAAAGGATAGGGTCACTTAGGCTAATTACCAACAGTTGTCTTTCTTCACTGTAGCCTGTTGGTACGTGCCTTTGGGATCTGAAAGTGGGAGGGTAAGACTTACGGGGATAAGTTAAATGTGTTAACAAGTCCTTGAACGAAAAATGGTGGTTAACATCTATAGGTATATGAGTTATTCTGGAATGAAAGTTGACTGAGATAAGTCTCATTTTAGAGGAGGAGTAGCTGATCACCCTTCGGTGGTTGTTCCTCTAAACCTCTAAAGCATCGTTGCTGAAGGGAATAAAAGTCCCCACGCAGCGGAAGCGCATCGATTGGACCTTACGCCGTATATTAATTAACATTAAAAAACCGTTACGAAAAACTTTTATAAAACTTTAAACTAACTTTAAAGTTGCTGTAAAAACGGGTTAAACATGCTAAAATAAATCTAAATTTATTTTTAAAACATTTCTAACGAAAAGAGGAAGAACCGTTACAAACCTCCGTTGTAGACTTGACCGTTCTTCGCCAACGACGCTCCAACGAACGAAAACGAAGCAGCCTCCTCGCCTATTGATCGCTGGAATTTTCTTCTTTGAATGACACAATAACCACAGAGGTTACACCGGTATGTCTCTAAGTCTAGGAGGCCAAAGACTTGTGGGAGTCTTTCTCTAAGAGGGAGGCTAGAGAGAATTCTAGGTCTTGTCTTTCAAGAGTGTCAAGTGTCATGACCAATTAGGTCTAGTGTTCTATTTATAGAAGAGAGGCCATGAATAAAATAATTAAATCAATCTTTTCCATAATTGATTCAATTTTATTCCTTAATTAATCAATCATGATCAATCAATTCCACAATTGATTAATCTTTTCCACAAATGACTAATTACTTCCATAAGTGATTAGATCATTCCCATAAATGATTAATCACTTCCTTAAGTGATCAATTATTTACATAATTGATTAATTCCCGGTTAATGAATTCTTTAATTAATTAACCACCAATTAAATATCACATATTTAATTCCCGGCCTAGAATTAATTAATTTGTCCAAACACATTTTAGGCCTTAATTTAATTAATTCATTATTTTGAACTCTTTCAAACTTCCATAAATTTATATTTGAACTTTTCAAATATTAATTTCTCTCATAATAATATATCAATATATATTATATTTGTTTCCCTTAATAAATTGAACATTTTCAATTTACTTTTATTACTTAGTTGCCTCAAATTACTTTACGAGCTACCAGTGGGACCTAATGGACCTGCAGATCAGAAGCTCCAACGATGTGAGATTAATTGGTCAAACTCATTAACCACATTAATCAATATTCGTTAACTGTGTGTACATTCCACTATAGACTCACAGTTGCACTCTTCTCACTGCAGACATATTTTCTGTGTCCACGGATCTAGACCAATATCGACTAGTTAGTCCTTCACGAGTGTCCGTAACACCAGCTGGGTCAAATTACCGTTTTACCCCTGGGTTACCTCTATTTCCTTAAGTACCAATTCTCCTCTAATGAACAACCTGTTTGTGGTCCAACCATCAAACAGAAAACCCTCTCGTGCCATTGAGAGGGTAGGGCCCTTTGTTCAAGACTCGGAGTAATCACTTAAGGGAACACTCATCTGCTTCCCTAAAGTCGGGAATGAGTGAATTCCATCTTGTACGATTATGTTCCCAGCTCCCCATTCGGTCTTGTCCCCAAAGTGGTAGGCTTATTGAGTCGGCGTATTGGCCACTCTCACCCATCCAAATCAAAGGACAATCTCTCATGAGCAGGAGTCCATAATCAACTCAGGATTAAGACTAAGTTGTCTAGGTCGTCCTAGTGAAATAGAAAACCAACTAGTTAACGGTGTTATAACCAGTGGTTACTATTTCGCAGTCCGGTCTTATGCAAACTCATTGCATAGGATACCCCCACTCGCATGTCTCCTACACGAACGCGTTGGATCATAGCGTTTGTATCAAATACAAAGTGGGCCGTATCCATAGTGTTGCCAGGATAAGGCACCCAGTCTTATCCCTATACTATAGACCTTTTAGGCTGTTTCTTGAACAATGATCCCATATGTCGCTACATATAGTTCAAGACTCATATTACAGCCTTGGATGTCTAGTTTATTGGATTAGGGTTATTATTAGGCAAAGACATATATAAAATAACTAATAACAATTAATGGAAAAAATATATCAATATTATTTCATTAATATCCGGTCAACGGTTACATTCACTATCTACGAGTTTTAGGGCATAAAACCCAACAGTTGCAAAACACAATCAATAGTTTATTATGTTTCTTTGTTTGCTACTTTGAAAAATTGATTGGATGTTTGCAATTGTTTGTATTGCTTGTGTGATGGGTTAAGGCAAAGATAACTAATACGGTAAATGTTTGTTTTTTCAGCAATATCTTCCTCTATAATCACTCTGCTTAAAAACGATAAGTTTACTGGAGAAAACTACTCATTGTGGTTGTCAACATTAAATATGATTCTAATAGTTGACGATTTAAGGTTTTTCTTAACAGATGAGTGTCCTTTGGTTCCCACTCACAACGCATCTCAGGCAATTAGAGATGCGTATGACCGCTGGGTTAAGGCCAATGATAAGGCCCGAACATATATCTTGGCAAGTCTGTCTGACGTACTTGCCAATAAATGCGAACCCTTTGATACTGCAAGAGACACAATGGGATCACTTAGAGAGATGTTTGGACAACCGCCCTATCAGCTCCAACATGAGGCTCTCAAGTATGTCTACAACGTCCACATGAAAGAGGGCGCTTCTGCTCAGGATCATGTTCTGGATATGATGGTCCAATTCAATGTGGACGAGGCAAATGGGGCGATCCTCTGCGAGAATAGTTAGGTTACGTTCATTTTGGAATCTCTTCCGAATAGCTTTCTCCAATTCAGAACGAATGCCATGTTGAACAAGATTCAGTACAACCTGACTACCCTTCTCAATGAGCTTCAGGCTTATCAATCTCTTATGAAGAATAAGAGATTGGTCGAAGGAGAGGCAAACGTCACCCATTCCAAGAAAAGGTTCCTCAAGGGTTCATCCTCGGGGACCAAGCCTATATCTCAAGCTTCTTCCTTTAAAAAGATATCGAAGAAGAAGAAGGGAAACAAAGGAAAGGCACCTATTGCTCCTCAGGGCAAGGGTAAGGCCAAGGTGGTGGCCGACAAGGGGAAATGCTTCTATTGCAACGTTGATGGGGATTGGAAGAGGAACTACCCCAAATACCTTGTTAAGAAGAAGAAAGAAAAGGAAGGTAAATTCGATTTACTTGTTTTAGAAACATGCCTTGTAGAGCATGATCAGTTTTCCTGGATATTAGATTCGGGAGCAACTAATCATGCTTGTTCTTCTTTTCAGGGAAATGATTCTTTCCAGCTAGTTGAGGAAGTGGGATAACGCTCAGGGTCGGAATAGGAGACATCATTTCAACTAGTGCAGTGGGAGCGACCAAGTTGTTTTTCAGAAATAAGTATTTATTTTTAGAAAACTTGTACGCAGTTCCTAAAATTAAGAGGAACATTATTTCTGTTTCTAGTTTGTTCGAACAATCATATTCTATTTCTTTGAATTGAATGAAGCGCTCATTTTTCGAAATGGAGTACTTATTTGTTCTGCTAAATTAGAAAACAACTTGTATGTCTTAAAACCAACATATTCTAATGCACTTTTTAATCATGAAATGTTTAAAATTGCAGAAACCCGAAAGAAAAGGCAAAGAATTTCTCCAAAAACTAACAACATATACCTTTGGAATTTACGTCTTGGTCATATTAACATCGATCGGATCGGTTGTTTGGTAAAGAATGGACTTCTAACTGAGTTGGAAGATGATTCATTGCCACCCTGTGAATCGTGTCTCGAGGGTAAAATGACTAAGAGACCTTTTACTGGAAAGGGTTATCGAGCCAAAGAACCTTTAGAGTTGATACATTTGGATCTTTGTGGTCCAATGAATGTTATTCAGGGATTAAAACCCTAGCGCAGCGGAATAAAGATCCTACCACACTGTATTTTATTTTAATGGAAAAACCAATATGGATAGCAAAAACATTCACAACGTAAATTACAAATAAATCATGTTGTAAAACATATAAAAGCATGCTGAAACAGAATTTAATATCCTCTAGATCTAATCTAGATTGGATCCTATTGATCCTAGATTAAGAATTACCTACCGTAGGTAAAGTTCTTGATCGGTTCGCCTAATTCCCTTTGGATTGCAGAAAATTCTAGCAACAAAATGTCTCCTTTTTCGTTGCAAGTCCCTCACGAACACCACCAAAAAGGGTACACCAATGATCTCTAACGGATATGATGAGGGAGATGGTGTGATCTCTTTTCTCTAAGGAATAATGCTGAGGGAATCAAGTGAGAGCTAAGGATTTTTCTGGAGAGCGTTTTCTTATCTGTAAACCAGAGACCCACACAACCAAAAAAAAAATGAACTGCCTCCAAAAACCCCATAACTTACTCCTTTGTAGGCGTGTGAGGGAGGAAAGATAGGTCAAAACCCACGTTCTTGTAACTGATAAAAATATCAGTTGTTTTAATTTAAAATCCAATTTAATTAATTAGAAAATTAATTAAATTAAATCAAAAAAAGTTATTAAATTCATAATTGAATAACTCATTCATTTAAACTATATTTAAATGATTATCCCTCACATAACCTATAGTTTTAATATAATTAAATCAAAATTTAATTAAATTAAAACAACAATTAATTAATTCTATAATTAATTAATATTATAATTAAACATCACATATTTAATCATAATTCCCTCATAGAAACTATAGTATTAGCACATATCTAATGCACATTAATTATAACCTATAGTTTAAATATGAATCAAATTCATATTTTATCTTTTTATTCGAACCCTTTCGAATATTTAATATTTCCTTAGAAATTAACCTCAACTCCTTATTTGAGTCATTGGTGGGACCTAATGGACCTACAGATCAGAAGCTCCAACGATATGAGATTAATTGGCTAAACTCATTAACGAAGTTAATCAATGTTCGTTAACTGTAGTTCACTCCACTAAAGAACCACAGCTGCACTATTCTCACTGTAGATATATTTCTGTGTCCATGGATATCGACCATCAACAGCAAGTTAGCCCTTCACGTGTGTTCGTACCCTAGCTAGGTCAATTTACCGTTTTACCCCTGGGTTACCTCTTGGTCCTTAAGTACGAATGCTCCTCTAATGAACAACCTGTTTGAGGTCCAACCAACAAACAGAAGTCCCTCTCATGCCATAAAAAGGGTAGGGTCCATTGTTCAAGACCCGGAGACACCACTTAAGGGAACACACCTCTACTTACCTTAAAGACGAGAAGGAGTGAATTCCATCTTGTAAGACTATGTTCCCAGCTCCCCACTCGGTCTTGTCCCCAAAATGGTAGGCTTATTGAGTCGGCGAATAAACCACTCTCACCCGTACAAATCAAAGGACAATCCCTCATGGACAGGAGTCCATAATCCACTCAAGATTAAGGCCAAGTTGCCTAGGTCATCCTAGTGAAATAGAAACCGAGCTAACTAATGGTTTTACAGTTAGTGGTTAACTATTTCGAGGTCCGGTCTTTGTGCAAACTCATTGCACAGGATACCCCCACTCGCATGTCAACTACATGAACGCGTTGGATCAATACGTTTGTATCAATATACAAAGCACGTCGTATCCATAGTGTCACCAGGATAAGGTACCCAGCCTTATCCCTATACTACAGACCCTTTCGGCTAAAACTTGAACATTGATCCCCATATGTCCCTACTGAAGGGATAAAAGCCCTTTGCGCAGCGGAAAAACCACAAAGACCTTTTCGAATAAAACGCCGATTGGGATACCAATACGACGGCAAAATTAATAAAATTTTACAACGACAATTATAGAGAAAATAACTGCTGTAAAATTAGATACAAGCATGCTAAAAACAAGAGAATAATTCTAGATCTAATCTAGAATTGAGTCCTAGTGACCCTAGTTCAAGAAGAACCTTACCCTTGAAGAAATCCTTGAACTTTTCGCCAAATTCTCTCTGAATTTCTCCCAAAAACAGCAGCAGTCACACCTTGATCTTGCTGGAAAAATTGCACGAACACCACCACAAGGATACACCGGTATTCTCTAATAGGATCTAGCGTTGGGTGCTTGTGGGAGCCAAAAAAATCTAAGGATTTTCTCTGGATCAAACGTTCTGTATTCTCTGAGAGAGAGTGCAGAGTGAGAGAGAACGATAGAGAGGGAGAGATGGGCGTGAGAGACGTGAGGCTGAGAGAGATTTCAGCAACTGCACTCACCACGTCTCTTTTAAAAAAAAACATAATATCAGATAACTGAAATATCAGTTATCTGATATTTTAATTAATTATAATTTTAAAATCATAATTTTAAATTACAATTAATTATATTTTAATTAACCTAAATTAATTAAAATAACATTAATTTAAATCCAATTTAAATTAATATCCCTCCTATCTTATAGTTTAATTAAATCAAATTTAATTAAACTAAATTAATTAATTCGAAATTAATTAATAAAATAAAATTGAACATCACATATTCAATTACTATTTTCTCTCTCAAAACTATAGTATTAATATACATCCAATGCATATTAATTATAACCTATAGTTTTAATATGAACCACTTCATATTTTAGTATAATATTCAAACACCTTTGAATATTCAATCCATCCTTAGAAGTTTACCTCAACGCCCTAAATGAGCTACCGGTGGGACCTAATGGACCTACAGATCAGAAGCTCCAACGATATGAGATTAGTTGGTTAAACTCATTAACCAAGTTAATCAATATTCGTTAACTGTGGTTCACTCCACTAAAGAACCACAGCTGCACTCTTCTCACTGCAGATATATTTCTGTGTCCCTATCTAAATTCATTTAACATGCAAGGCATTAAGGTTATCCTTTTTTAACGATTTCTAGAATTATCTATTATCTCCCGATCTCAAGATTAATCCTAGTCATGCTTAACGATTTCTAAGCTAAATCATCTCTCCCGAGTTAGACTTAGACACAAATATCATTCAATTCATGGCCGAAAAGTTGAAAGCATAAAGAACACATTATGCATAAATGAAATAATAGCAAACATCCATAAAATCAATCCAAAATTGTCCAACGGCTACATCAATCCCTAAGATTAAAAACTTAGCTTCTCATACAACGCGTTACGATATAACAAAAGTCTAAAACAACCATTAAAACTAACTAAAGTAAGAGGGAAGGAAGATTAAACGCTAAGCAGCCGAGACCACACGTCCCCGTCACAATCTCCACGAACATAGCCTTGAATCCCACTCCTCTCCACTTGCTTCAACATCCACAGAAGGGTTATTGTCGGAATTTAGGCAAAAATTGCTTCAAAAGAAGTCCCCCAAATCAGCGCTAATCGCATTCTATTTATAGGAAAAAAGTCGACAGCATCGCGACGTTATAGGCACAGCGTTGCGGCGTTGTTGCTTGCCGCACATTCTGTTTAGGTAAAATGCCAGAGCGTCGAGACGCTATGGTCACAGCGTCGCGACGCTGTGACCTTTTGCCGCCTGATTCAAAAGAGGAAAGCACCAGCGTTGAGACGCCCAGATCCAAGGGTCTCGACTCTGGTCTGCAGATTGCACTAATCCAATAAGCTTCCAACTCGATCCATCTTCGTTTCTTTGGCCCTTTTTCACGTCCCGAACACCCGATTGACTCCATTTTCTCAATTTAGCTCCAAAAACATATTTCCTACAAATAAAACACTAAAATGCATAAATTTTGCCAATTTAATATTAAAGACTAACTAAATTAGTTAGGGAAAAATAGCTAGTTATGCTCACTATCAAACACCCCCAAACTTAAGCTTTTGCTAATCCTCGAGCAAACTAAAAATCAAGCAACGGTTGAAGAATAGATGCAACAAACATGACTCAATCCTCAAGGCTCAAAAGTTAATAAACAAGCAATCAAGAGACATGAACATAAGGCCCAATGAAGGAGACAAATCAAAAGTTTTCCAAAATTAACTTGCACAAGCGAGATCTAAGTCAACTAGATTAGACTCTAATAGCTCGGGATTGGATTATTAAACTCTCAACCCATCTTCCCTCTACACTGGCACTACAGATTTACTAACGAGTCAATGGAACAAATTAGTTTGTTTTCATCCATACTTAGGTGCTTTAAATTTAAAATTAAATCAAGCATTTATAAGTGGCACTAGCTTTCACACACCCATTGCAGGGACACATAACCCGAGTTTTACTCTTGGTTGGCCTAAATGTTCACAACAGGGGTAGCTCTTTTTGCCTACAACATTATTACACATTGCATTTTGAGCTCATAAGACGTCATTATATTTTTTTCTCAAAAGTAAAGACAAGAATGATTTTTCTTTCATGATCATAATAAGCATATGTTCTTTTCTTTCCTCCTGGGCAAGATTAAACATGCTAATTTGCAAAAAAAAAAAAAAAAAATTAACTCTTTAGCTCTTCCCTACACCTATCGAGGTGACAACAAGCATATGAACCTAATAATTCGCTCCTAAGCATTCAAGTCATATTCTAACCAAGGAAAATACTCTACTCATGCAAGACATCTCCTAGAAAAAGTTTAAAAAGTCTCCCTTTTTGGGCACTCATGCTTACAACTCATCAAAAGCTTGAAAATTGACAAGAAAGCCTATCATAGGAAATCATAGTCATGCAAAAATAGCATCCACAAACCAACCATATGCTAGATTCAAAGGAAGCTCAAAAAATTTAGCCCGAACTCAGATGCTCAAGGGCTCCACAAACATGACATTCCACCCCCAAACTTAACATGCATTGTCCTCAATTTATAAAGAAAATAAAGCATAACCAAACATGAGAACAATAAAAGAATGGAACGAGTGAACAATACTGCCCTGGAATGATGATGACCTTCTCATTGATGCTTGCAAGCGAAAAGGCACTGGATCACAAGACCTACAAAACAAAAACAAAGAGAAAATAAAAAACAAAAAGAAAGACACAACTGAACTTACTTGGGTTGCCTCCCATAAGCGCTTGTTTAACGTCATTAGCACAACGTGTTGACCGAATAGGCATCATGGTGGTCTAATGTCAGGTGTTCCATCAATGGTGCTCTTCCTAGCACCTTTCCTGTAGCCCACCAACATGGTCTCTGATGTGTTCTGAGGATCCTCAAAAGCTTTTAAGATCTCCTTCTCCTGTTGGACTCTAATGATCAGCTCCCTGTGCTCAATATCAATTATAACCCTCCCTATAGCAAGGAATGGTCTCCCTAATATGATAGGCATGGCAAGATTCTCTTTAATATCCAAAACAAAGAAATCAATAGGAAGAAAAAACCTACCTACTTTAATCAGCACATTCTCCACGATCTCATATGGACTAACCACAGACTGGTCAGCCAACTGGAGCCTAACAGTAGTAGATTTTATTTCTCCTATATTTAGCTTTTTGCACAATGATAAATGAATTAAATTTATGCTAGCTCGTAGATCACATAATGCTCTACATGAATAAGTACCAAAATTACAAGGAATAGTAAAACTCCCTGGATCAGTCAATTTCTCTGGTACTTTCTGCTGAACGCGAGCACTGCATGTTGATGCAAGGTACATTGTCTCCATCTGCTACTCTTTCTTCTTCTTAATGAGTCATTCCTTCATGAACTTCCTGTAGTGAGGCATCTGCTCCAGTGCATCTGCAAAAGAAATATTGTAACGCCCCATGTTTTCCAACCCTTAGCCTAGAGACGCTACTACAACCCTAAACCCTTAGCCACGGATCTGAACCACTTTAAGACCGAGCGTACCGAAAATTTCGGCAGCATAACGGCGTAAAATGGCTTGAACCAAAATTTTCTAACACCTGATAAGCAATAAAAACACTTCTAACAATTCAGCCCAACTCCACCAGACTACATTTCAGATCCACAACCTACTTCTCTATTCGAGTCAGGTCTCGAAGCAACATGCAATAAACTGAAACCACGCAGCGGAACTCAGAGATAACAAGGAAAGCTAGACCTCTAGCTGAAACATTTATTAAACTTCATCAAATAAACAAGTCTAGTTTAAACCACAAAACAAATCCTTCCTCAGGTGAATCCCTCACCATGATAGATCTACAGAATAAAACAACTCAGACTATCTATTAAGGAAACTAAAATAAACATATCAATGAAGAAAACCTAACACTCTAGGAATCCTCGCAGTTCTCCTCCTCACCACCAAGGTCCGGATCATCCTCGATTCCTGCAACATCTAAAATGTTGGGGGGAGATGGGGAAGGGGGTATCAGTACAACCGTTGTATTGGTAAGCAGCTCACACTTACCAAGCCACAAACAACAAACAACGCAATCAACATGTTTTACACACGCATCCAACATGCTTTCACAACCACGAGTAAGCATCATGCTTATGCAACCATAAATATCCAACAGGCTATTAAGTCATAAACTAACAATATGCTCAGAAACCACAAACTCGTGCAAATGCAACACACGCTATGCAACGCATGCACTAGACTCCACATGATTTTCGCGTCATGCTTCGCTAACTTCATGATTTCCGCGTCATGCTCCGCTACACATGAATGCTGCGCCATGCGCTACGCTACACATGAATTCCGCGACATGCGCTACGCTACTTACATGATTTCCGCGTCATGCTCCGCTACTTACATGATTTCTGCGTCATGCTCCGCTACACATGAATTCTGCGCCATGTGCTGCGCTACTTACATGATTTCCTCGTCATGCTCCGCACCTACCCCACATGAATTTCGTGCCATGTGTTGCGCCACTCTTACGTGATTTTCGCGTCATGCTCCGCACTCACAACCCACGTGATTTCCGCGTCACGCTCCGCTACACATGAATTACGCACCATGTGTTGTGCCTCACACCCGACTCATGCTACACACCCCCATGCAACATGCAAGCCAGACTCATCATGCTTGACTCAACAGCCATTAAGCCTAAGACAAGTACCTATCATGCTTATACTTCTTAAGCGTACACGTCTCAAGCAATGCAATAAACATAGTTCAAGATTAACACAACCATTCCAATGTTCACAAGTGTATACATAACAATTCATACTTAGCACATATATAATTAAAGCGGATAACAAACAAACATACTTCAGGCAGTCAAACAAGCTTAGTAAGTAGAAACTACTTACCTACAATGCTTCCAAGGCAACCTTAGCAAGCCCAACGCAACCAAGATAAGCTCCTAAGTCACAAAGGCAGCTTAAAGGTTAAAACCAACCTAAAGATCTCTAAGACACGCTTGAAAAGCAAAATCCCACATACTAGGCCTATTTCCTAGTTAAACAGCCTCCAAACATTCCCCACAATGAAAACCCAAAAGCTTTAGACCATGGGCAACCATGTCTAAGGCACTACGGGCCATGGGCATACGCTGAACGACCATTACTAAGGATTTTCAGCCGTTGGACAGCAAGCAAATAATACCAGAATGACATCTAAGAACTCCTAAAGCTTGGGTAATGTGACAAAGGCTTAGATAATTAACATGAACCTATTTGGCATTCTTTTACGCCACGGGCAGCAAGCAAAATCCATTAATCTCATGTTTTAAAAACTTACAAAGGTCAGGCAAACTACAAGGGCGGCGAGACTTACTGGGCAACGCTAACTACAAGCTTTTTACTCAAAACAACCACGAACAACAAGCAAAAGCTCATTTAAACCAAGCTTAAAGAACCTACAAGGGTCGGACAAAGCTATATAGGTGGCAAGACCAAATGGGCATTGATGAACTATATGAATTTTAACTAAAACAACAATGATAGCCCATTTGTAAACATACTCTAGGACCTATAAAGATTGGGTGACACTTAAGGGCCTAGATAACTAATGGGTAACGATCTAAATCATGCTTCTACGACTAGAGTAACTAATGGGCAACCCAACTTAAGACTAAGAAGCTAGGGGCAACGAAGAAACTTACCAAACAGACCCGTTTCCACGCTAGACGAGTTAGCCTAACCTCTAACGAGGCGCTAGAACGATCCTTGGGCAGTGGGTACTTGAGTTTGAAGTGTATTGAACCCAATCGAACACACTAGGCGACACTACAAATCAGAAAACAACTCAATCTTAAACTTCCAGCAACTAAAGCGAATGGGCATTCCATTTAAAGCACTAAACATGAATGGGTATTTGATCCTAGGCACTAACTGAACATGGGTAAGCGTTTAAACTCACCGGAATAGCCAAGCGGTGCCGAAAACACCCAAAAACGCTGCTGGACAGAGGCGGAATTGACTGAAACGAGGTCGACGGAACTCCGAATCGCTAGACACGCGAGATCTAACAACACCAAACCATGAGGAACTTAGACCAAGCCTTAAATCACATGAAAAAAGAAACGAAAGAGGTTTACCCAAGGTTTTTAAGGCTGAAACGCAGAGAGGACGACGCTTCGAGCTGCTGTCCACACGAGATCTAATCAATACGAACAAAGGACTCTTAGATCGGCCTTAAACCAACAAGAACGAAAGGGGAAAAGCTTACCCACGACTTATCTCGGCCAAAAACGCACGAAATAGGGAGATCCACGCGAGAAAACCCACGCGGCGGCGGCGGTTGCAACTGGACTCACAGCCTCACGAGAGAGAGAAAGAGAGAGAGAGAGAGAGAGAGAGAGAGACCAAAGAGAGGGGGCTCGCGGAGGGAGGCGTCGCGGGGAGAGGAATCGCGCGAAGGGGCGGTGCGGCGAGATTGGCTGACCAAACGGGAGCGACGACTCACACTCAGGCGTGACGACGACGACAAGGGAGGTGGCACTGCTGCTGTTCTAGACGGCGGCGCAAGGGAGGGCGGTGCGGCTGCAACAAATGGCTGAGGGGCTGCTTCCACGCAAAACACAAGAGAGGGAGAATAAAGAGAGAAAGCTCACTTAGGGTTTCTTTTTCCTTAGAATTTATTTTTTTTAACAACCAAAAGCCCAAAAATAGGATTTTCCTCAACAAAACCCTTAATTCAGCGTGCAATTTTTCAACTCTCCAACCAACCTACTAACCCACGCTAACCAGATTTAAATCGAGCTCTAGGGAGGGGAATTAATTTAATATTCTCCAAACACCTTGGTTTAAAATTAATTTCCACAATACAAGCCAAATAACAGTTTTCATTTAAATCGACTATATCTATGGAACTATTTGCACCAAGAATGCACGGGGCGTCACAAATATTAACATTCAAACCCATAAAAGCATCTATAAATTTTTCAAACTGAGCCTTAGAATTCTTCTTTTTCTTTTTCTTTCACTTGGAACTACAATAGTAGGAGAAGGGATAGAAGACTCAGGATTAAGCTTTTCAGCTTCGTTTGAGGTGGTGCCCTCTTCAGCTTCTTCAGTAAGTTTCTCAAGCACAAATCAAGTGATCAGATCAAGGTAAGGTAGGTAATTGAATAATGATGGGGTTGAAATAAAAAAACCTAAGAGAGATAATTGAAAAGATAAGCAGATGGTAAAACATCATCTTGAGAAATAAGGAAAAGGTAAGGTTTAAAACAGTAGCAACAAAAAGGCTGGCAAAAGAGTCAAAAACCCCAAATCGACCCGACAATTGAGGCTCCGAGATAAACAAATAGGAGTGAGGTAGCAACTTATAAAGAAGCGTAGTGTATGAATGTCGTTGTCACAGTAAGTTGAAACCCAATAACAAAGCGGCATCACAAGCAGCCTAATAACAAATGTCATATATCCCACCTTGTGTTTGATATTATTATTATTATTCCTCGTCATCTTCTTTCTCATCTTCTCCCTGGTTTGGGCTTCCAGGTCCTCCATAATTATTTTACGCTTCCTTGGGATTATGTTATCTTCATGAGATTTAAATAAACAAACTCTGTATAGGGCGCCCACTACGGATGGTTTGTTAACGATAGTATTTTTTTTTTTTAGAAGAAACGATAATATCTTTTTTAACATGAAATCATAACCATCTTCAATTTGTTACAACTAATCCGTTTTTCTTTTTTTTTTTAAACTACCATCTGATTCTTCTCATTTCTCATTTTTAAATTAATCATAAAATCAGGTCCATCGCAAACGAGATGGGGCCTTGTGATACTTTTTTAAAATGAGGCCCTGAAATATTTTATAACTAAGACAAAATTTTAAAATATAAAAATTATATATATATATATATATATATATATATATATTAATCACAATCGACAAACATCCTAAGTAGAGCAATCATAGGTTTTCAAAGATCTGTGTTTAGATGGACATAACATATATTTTAATCACAATCTGCAAACAATTGTGTACGTTATCATAATGATGTAATTTCTCATCTTAACCCCTACAAGTTGATCGTTTATTAAAGCCAGAATCAAATATATGAATAGTGTTGAGAAGGTAAACACGCATAGATTATGAAAAAAAAATTTGATGGTTTACTATGTGATAACTGCCCAAAAGGTAGTTATTTAGGCCTCATTTATATAGGGATTTGTGTGTCTTTTGTGCTTAATAGGGTTAGTTTTAGATATATATTATATGTTTTAACCCATTTGGAAGAATGGAAGCCTTGGAAATTACTTTGTGCAGATTATCAAGCTGGGCGACTTGAGGAAGCAAATTCTGTGCTGCAGCAAAACTGGGAGCAGAACTGCCACGTCACAGCTCGTTAGCCAACTTCATGAACCGACTTCTATTGAGTTATTTTCGGGATAAAGGAGCAAGGAGAGCCCTACACGTGTCCAAGTTGACCTAATTCAAGCCTCCTATCCTTTTATAAAAGGAAGTAGCCGTCGAAGTCAAGGGGATTCAAACTTTCCTTGGAAGCCGAGTAGTATAGAGAGATTAGAGATTACCAAGAACACCATTGTCCACAAGCTGGTTGAGGAGATTATTATTTCCTTTATTGTCTTGTGATTATGGACATGTCTACTCAGATTGTAATTTGTGTTTCCATGCCTATTATGAACTAAGTAGCTTAGGTGTTGGTTAGGAATAATGTGATTGTTGTGCTTCATCTTTAGTAATATATTGACTATCGCATTTTGGTTAATTGTTGTGCTTATTTCCATTTTATGCCCGTCTGGCCAGCTGGTGTGAATAACTCTCTCTAGTTTCAGGGATGATTTAGGGAGTGTGTGGCAATTATCCACACTACGATCATTGTGTATTGGTGAACGCCAGTGACTGAGCTAGGGATAGCCAGTTGCCTAGTGCTCGATCGGTCGTACTTCATTGGGGTTGAAACACATCCCAAAAGATCCGGAGTTCCAGGATGAATCCACTAATAATACTGCGAGAAATGCATGATCAATAATATTGCTAGAGCATCTTTTAAAACGATCACTAAATCCTAACCAACGCCTGTCTTTAATCTGTCTGCCTATTTGTTTACTTACTGTTCTGTCATTTATTTTGCTTCAGCATAATTATTATAAAACCCAAACATTTTTATTATCTTTGAAACCATTAGAAAGTTACACAAAATAGATAAAGTGGAAGCTCATTCAGACCTTGGATTGATAATATTACTTGTTGCAGACTGTGTATACTTGCACAGGAATTCTGGAGTCCTTTTACACTATATTTTTATTCACTCTAGGAACCCAACACTGTGCCACCACATATTCCCAACAAGATCCTCGGCCTTCTTGGCTGCCTCAACTGCCCTCTTTCCCCATCTTTCAAGCACCACCTTCACAGAATCCATCTTATCTGATCACAGATCAAACATGCACACCAATCGACTACGAATTTTATTTATTTAACTCCAAACCCTCAATAGATATGATAAAATTCCATTTAGATTTTATTTTAAAACTTACATTTAAATCTTAGTCAAATTCCCCTAAAAAAAATCTTAATCAACTTAGAAAAGAAAACAAGTTTCTATTTTAGAAGAGAAAACAAACTTCATATTGACAACTATGAGTCAGTTGATAATGAGGATAACACAACAATAGAAACAAAATTATAAACTGAATTAAATGACCACTCTCATTAACTCATTACATAACATTCTCCACATGGGTAACATTCTCAATTACAAAAAACTTACATAATAACATTCGTTTAGAACTATTTTTCTATTTCTATGGGAAAACATTGCGAAAAAAGTAACGCGAGGGGACATAAGGTCAAAATCCATGGAAAAGACTCCAACTCCTTTTTCAAATTAGTTGACACAATATTGCACACAAGAATAATACATTGTGCAACAAATTTTTCAAATCATTGAAAAAGGGTTGTTGGTCTATGGGTTATATTTTTTCTATTACTCTCCACTCGAAATCAAAAAACTAACTTCCAAAGTGCTTCTAAAATTACCCACAGACAAATAATAACTCCAAGTGCTATTATAAACTTAATTTGGTCATTCAAATGTAAAATAATTTCTAAAAGTTTCTCTTGAATACCTTGAAATAAGGTTGTTTTGGTCATAAAAACGATGTTTAGGGTAGCCACGTTTGAGGTTAAAATTTTCCATAAATAAGTTCTAAACATATCATTCTCATCCATCTTACCTTCATGATGTAGATGTATGTACATATTTACATATGTATATATATATATAGATATATATGTATATATACACATACATATATTTTAATCACAATCACAAACATCCTAAGCAGAGCAATCATAGGTTTTCAAAGATCTGTGTTTAGATGGACATAGCATATATTTTAATCACAATCAACAAACAATTATGTACGTTATCATAATGATGTAATTTCTCACCTTAACCCCTACAAGTTCATCGTTTATTAAAGCCAGAATCAAATATATGAATAGTGTTGAGAAGGTAAACACGCGTAGATTATGAAAAAAGAATTGAGGGTTTACAGTGTTGCCACATATTCCTAGCAAGATCCTTGACCTTTTTGGTTGCCTCAACTGCCTTCTTTCCCCATCTTCCAAGCATCACCTTCATGGAATCCATCGTATCTGATCACCGATCAAACATGCACATCAATCGACTACGAATTTCATTTATTTAACTCCAAACGCTTAATAAATATCAGGCCCGTCATAAATGAGATTTAGACACTACATTTGACTAAGAATTTTCAACACTAAAGGCAGCAGAACATGATGAAACAACAGGTTTATTTCATTTGGAAACAACGGCAAGATAGGAAGAAGTACTATTGAAAGACGCCTAACTTTGAATTGAAGGATGCTCAAGTTGATAAAGACTATTCTTAAGAGTTCCTTTCAACATCACCCTCTTTGAAACCTTGTCCTTCACAAGACAAAAACCAGAGTGAAATTCCACAAATACATCATTATCAGAGGTTAGACGAGTAATACTAATCAGGTTTCTTTTAATGTTTGGAACATGTAGCTAGGGTTGTTCGTCGGTCAGTCGGAGTCGGTTTTGGACAAAACTCAATGCTGACAACCGACCTATCGGTTTCGGTCGGTGGGTGGTTGAAAATTTTTTAATGTTCTCTAAAACCGACCATTGGTCGGTCGGGCGATTTTGTCAGTTTCGTGACTTGGGATGAGATTTTGTTCTGGTTTTTTTAGGGTTTGAAGCATGGGAGGAGGAGAAAAGAAAGGAAGAAAAAAGAGGAAAAAGAGAGAGGGAAAGAAGAAGAAAGGGAGGTTAGTGAGGAAGAAAAAGAAAAGCGAGAAGAAAGAAAACGAAAGAGGTTTTGGTGTGCCAAGTCCACCGACGTGCTGGAGAATGAGAAGGAGAAAGGAGTTGAAAAGAGAGAAAGAAATCGGGTAGAAGAGGAAATTGGATGAAGAAGTGTAACACCCCGACTTTTTTTTTTAAACCTAAAGACTGACTAAGGACGTTACCACATGCGTGAGTAGTTCAAAGAACTATGAAGTTAAATTTTTTCTAGAAGCCTAGAATGCATGAAATAGGCAAATAGTTTTAGTAAAATATTTATTTGGGATCCAAAAACTTGTAAAACTTAAAAATATTTGAACATCTCAAAATGAAAAAAAATAAATAATTCTTTTAATATTTACATAGAAAGTTCAAATAACAAACTAATATACGGAAGTAAAATATGCTGAGACCGTCCACCATGGCACCACCAACAAGTGCTCTTGATCTGTCGCCTAACACGTTCTCGCCCTTGCCTAAAAAAAAATTTACATAAACAAAGAATGAGTATTAAAAATACTCAGTAAGTAACCCCTCTACCAGGGTTCATTATGCAAGCACAAACATTTATGAGGGGACCTTAACTTTATTTTATAACAATTTTACTTCTTGGCCAAAACGCCAAACGTGACCCTATCGCCACGAACTATAATGTGACCTTATCGCCACTAAAACTTTATCGTGACCATATCGCCACTCGACACAATGGCCATATCGCCAAGTTTTGAAAATAGGTACTACATCATTCTCTTGATCGTATCGCCAAATTTTTCAAGAAAATTATTTTAAATAATGTCTTGACCATATCGCCAAGTTTTACAGGAAAATTTATGAAAAATCACCTCTTGACCATATCGCCGAGTTTTCCAATGACAAACTTTTAAAAATGCTAGTTATCATGCAAGAGGCATACATACACACATGAGGTCCCCTAACTAATCTTAAGATAATGCCAGATAACACATATTTTCATTTCATTCCAATGACTTTATCAACAAAGTATCAAGCCCCTAATTTGCATATTCATCTGTCAACGAACAAGAATGCAATACAGTAAATTTCACATAAAAGCAATCCAAAACATGCTGCACCATCAAAACAGACTAACACCCAACGATTTTTCAATTAACATGACTCACAACAATTACATTCAAGTAGTAAAGTTCCAACATGCTGATAGGGGAGCCACTTACACAGAACTGCTCAAGAATTTTTTTACCCAAAAATCTTTACTCCAATGATTCCCTAAATCGCTAGCCAACCACGCCCACAACCTTGGAACTCAATAATAACAGTTAGCCAAACAGTCGCTGCACAGTGAAATGTGGAGCCAGAATAAAATGGGTAAGGCTGGAACGAATTCAAAACAATCAAAGGATCATCATCGATTACTAAATAAATGCTAATGGAACTCAATTGGAGAGAAAAACTCACACAAATCGGACCTTGACCTTGCTGGACAGCACAAGGCAGTGGCGAAAGTTTGAATAACGATTTCAAAATCTAGGAATTGATCTGAAATTAATTTAAGAAACATTTGAGTCAACATATGATCTAATAGGAGAACAAGCGGCGAACTAAATCACAACCATTGGAAGTTTACCTTAAAGAACACGATAATGGTGGAGGGTTAAGCGGTGGGTTTGAGTGATGCGACTAACGACATCGATAGTACTCGGCGTGGTGTCAGTTGGAACAACAACAACGGTGCTTGGCGTGACTAGCGACGGTGTGGGTTTGTTGACGACATGATTGTAGATGAGAGGAGCGATTTGAGAGAGAGAACGTGTGAGACGAGAGGGAGGCAGGAAGATGAGAGAGAGATAGACTGACTGGAAGGAGAGGCGGCGGCTCGCAACGGCGTGGGTCGTGGCGGAAGGCGGCGACGCTACTGTGAGTAAGAAATGAGAGGGTGAGGGATGGAGAACATGAGTGAGAGAGGGAAAGTGAGTGAGGGATGAGAGAGAGAGGGAGCGTGGGGGCTGAGAGATAAAATCGTGAGGCTCTTTTCTTATTTTCTTATTATTTTTTTTAAACAACTTAACCCCCATTTTTGTGGGGGAGTGGGCTGGCGTGAATAGTGTCAGCCCACTATCTCACTTCTTTTGACTTTTTCTTTCTTTTTTTTTACTAATTTTTTTTCACGGTTGTTACATCTCGAGGCCTTAAGTGCAGAATCCAAATTCCAAATCCTGGGCCTGGGACGTTACAGATGGTATCAGAGCGGAACCTCTCCCAGTAGGATGGGTTCGGGGACGAACCAAGGCGAAAGCTGGTGGGCGTGTAACACCTGAGTTAGGAGGGGTACATGAATGAACCGAGACCACATCCAAATGAGAGGGATCTTTAGGACATAAAAGTATGGTCAAGATAAGCTTAAAAGAATTGATAGATACTACCTATACCAACAAGGTGCACCTTCCTTTTCGGTGGCTCAATCATAGGAACTTTGAAGTTGAGCATGTTTGGCTTGGAGAAGTTCTATGTTGGGTGACCTCATGGGAATTTTCCTAGGGAGCATGTGAGTGAGGACAAAGCATGCTAAAAGGACCCCGTGTTGGTTTGTGGGGACAGTCTTCACTCTTGAAAGCAGTTTAAGATGAGTATGGTAACGTGGCCAAGTCGTAGGGAAATGTCGGGGCCTTAAGTGCCGAATCCGGATTCCGAATCCTGGGCCTGGGACGTTACAAGAAGAAAGAAAAGAGAAGAGAAAAAAGAGAAAGAGAGAGGGAGTTCACATGAGGGGAGGAGAAAAAGAGAGAGTTGGTGAAGTGAAATGAAAGAAAAGATGGAATGGGACGAAAAGACAAAAAGAATAGAGAGAGAGAGGATAATAAAAATTAATAATTAAAAAAGTAATTATTACTTTTTGAAAAAAGAGATTTGAAAGGTCTTGAAAGCTGAAAAAGACATGCACAGTGTGTGCATTTAGTGATGTACAACGGGCAAAAGAAGTCTTTACACATTGTGCATCATGTACAACGGGCAAATTTTTTTAAATATATCATATCGGTCGGTCGATCAGTTTTTTCAATTTTTGTTTCAACCGACCGACCGACAGTCGGATGTCAATTGAAAAAATTGACTCCGATCAAATCTAGTAAAAAACTGATCGACCGACGTTGGTTCGGTCAGTTTCGGTCGGTCGAGTCGGTTTTTGGTCTCATTTTGAACAACCCTACATGCATCATATTATTCAATCTGAGAATTAAGCCATCAGACGTACATTTCACAACATTACTACCAATATGACTAATCCCTAGTTTTGTCCCATCACCAACAACCAAAGAATCTTTACCATTATAATCATTTTTCACTGCTAAGTTACTTGCATCGGCTGTCACATGATTAGTTGCTCCGCTATCAGCTAACCATTTAGAATCATTGAGAATCTCTGGCGTGGCAATATATGTAGACGAACTTGCATTGTTTCCTCCTTGATTGTTTGTATTTCCAGAGGCATGAGGATTTTTGAAGTTCTCTTCAAACCTGAAATAACAAAAAGGAGTCAAGTGGTCATACTTACCACATAGTTGACAGGTTGGTTTCGAGTTATTACTTCGTTGATAACCATTCCTACCGCATCCTCCTCCTCTGTTACTTGAGAAATTTTGCTGACCATTATTTCCTTGGTTTGAATTCCCACGATTAGAACTAGGGCTAAATTGCCTCTACCCTTGAAAGCGATTTTGATTCTGTCTATTATAGACTAAATGAGCTGCTAAGCCAGGTAAATCAGTAGTGTTGGGAACAATAGTATATCGTGCTAGAGTGCCTTCAAAAGTGATTAAAATGGAAGTTAGCTCTTGCCAAGTGGTAATATCCTTATGTTCTATAGTGTACACAATCTGAATGTATTCCGAGTCCAGGCCAAGTGGGAAGTCTTTTCTTCTTTGATGGGATCTTCTTTAGACGGAGGAAGAGGGTCTTCTTGAGAGTGGGTCTCGTCTTCATAGGGATTGAGGGAAACCTTTTCTTCTTTGATGCGATCTTCTTTAGTGGGAGGAAGAGGGACTTCTTGAGAGTGAGACTCTTGTTCAGAGGGATTGCGAGAAGCTTTTTCTTCTTTGGTGGGATCTTTTTCAAAGGGAGAAAGAGGGGTCTTCTTGAGAGTGAGACTCTTGTTCAGAGGGATTGTGAGAAGCTTTTTCTTCTTCGGTGAGATCTTCTTCAGTGGGAGAATGAGGATCTTCTTCTTCTTTAGGAGGATGGAGAGGTAGTTCGAACAGTACTTGTTCAGAGGGTGGAGGAGGCGAAGTTGGTGGTTGAGAAGTTGTCAATGGTGTCATCTCTTCCGCAGGTTGGTGTGGTGGAGTGTTCATTTTTTAGGGTTGAGAGAGGAAGAGATCTAGAGAAGACACTTGTGGAGAGTGGTAATGGTATTGGTGACAAGAAATGAGAAGAAGGGTGGGAGAAATAAAATAAATCTTACTATCACCAAAAGTGGAGTTAATTAGATAATAATGGTAAGTATTTGCATGCATTCAAATATGTAAGTTGTATTTTACCCTCAGCTATTGAGAAGAAATATCAACTTTCCATTTCCAATAATTTTTTGTTTTTCTTCATTTTAGTTTTTGTGAGGCACAAAAGGAATGTAAACATTAGTTTAGTTATTCTATTATTGTCTCTGTTAGGAAAAAAAAGCATTTTTACATTTTTTTCCATTACCAGTTTTTTGTTTTCCTTCGTTTTAGTTTTAATTTTTCTTTTTTCTTTTGTCGTTTTCCACCTTTTTTTTTCTATCTTATTTCTTCTATAATATTTCAATGATTTGGTTTATAGGAAAAAAAATTTCAAAAGTTAAAATTTCAAATAAAAGATTAAAAGAATTTAAAGTAATAAAAATTATGTTTCAAAATTTGTCAATAAAAATTTCTATAATTTCATAATTTTACAACTTATACGAAAAATTAATTTTGTCAAATTTCTATAATTTCACAGTTTCACAATTTCTATAATTTTCAAATTTTGTAATAAAAAGTTATGTAATTTTATATACACTAGTTTTTTTACCACGTGCGATGCACGTTTATGTATCGAATTATGCTTATTTTTTTCTTATAACAAATAAAATAAGTTTTTGTAAAATACAAACAATAGATTAATTACTAATATAATATAACATAATTTATAATTCTATAAATAATTTAAATTCATTTTTGTAAATTTCATTTCATAAACTCGTTAACCTTTTATATTAAATACCTATTTTTATTGTTATTTAAAAATCACATGTATAGTTTATAATTTTATTTATTTATTTTTGTATTGAGTTATATTTTAGAGTTGAAAACAATTCCTTAAAGTTTTCATTAAAATAAAAGCTATTATATTGGAAGTTATAAACTTAAAAGTGGTTTGTTACAAAATATCTAATGGACTCAATATTAAAAAAAAAAAAAAAAAAAAAATTGAATGTTTCATTTTGAGATAAATAATATTTATCTAATATTCTCAAATATGCTTCAATTTGAGCTAAATAATATTGATCTAATATTCTTAAATATTATATACTTTAAATAAAATAATTAAGATTATATATATGAATTATTATAATAAAAATGAGAAAAAAAAATTAATGGACATACTAAATTTCTTATAAAATTTGAATATAACTTAGAACATTGAAAGTATAAATTTCTTATATCAAATTAAAACTAAATCAACAATCCTGAGTATAGCTCAATCGGTTAAGACATACATCCTTAACTCAAAAGTCAAAATGTTCGAACTCACATCCCTAGGGTAGGTAGGTCTGGGGCTTCATCCATGTTTGAGGAGTGGTTGAGGGTGGGGGTGTCGCTGGTGAAGCAAAGGGAGGACCACGCTGGCCAGAGGCGACGTGAGGAGCGGGAACAAGGGAGGAAGGGGGAGAACACAAAACCGGTGCTAGTAACGGAATCTGCAGATTCAACGGGCAAGGATCTCGGGGACAGAGATGGAGTATCTTTTGATTTACTTCGGAAGGTGCGGGGCTTGTTGAACGCAATGGACAGGTAGCTCAAGAGTCTGTGCAAGTGGGAGTTGAGGCAGGAGCTGGGCCTAGCGGGCTAACTGAGTAGGCCGAAGGGGATATGGGATGGATATATGTGTGAGTGATAAGTCCAATTTATTATACACTTAGAATCTCCCAATTTGCTTATCTTAGTTGAATTCATTTGAGAAAAATGCTTTAAAATGAGTATAATATGTCTATAGGTCCTCATCGGAGCTTTGGAAGCAATTCGGGGCTTAAACGAGCGAAATCGGTGCGTAAAATGACCATTCTGCCCCTGGAGCTTCATCAGCGTCGAGACACTTGTCATCAGAGTCGAGACGTTTGCCCACAGCGTTGCGACGCTAGGGCAATCTGAGAAATATTTTCCAAAATTGAAGGGGCAGCGTTGCGACGCTAGCAGTTTTCTAGAATTGAATTTTTCCTATTTTGGCTGAAATTTTTCCTTGTTTGAAGACCCAATTCAGCACCATTCTACCATGAATTGACGACCAAGAAACACTATAAATAGAGGCCTTTGGTGTAGGTTTAAAATCATCCCCCAATACAATATTGTAGCCACCTTTCTCTTTACTTTTCTAGAGTTTTTTTAAGTTTTTCTAGTCCATGGGTCGGTTGATCGAGCCTCAAGCTTGGAGGTGCTTGTCTATGGCCAACTAAGCTCGGATCGTTGTAATCGGGACCTCGGTTTGTAAATTTGATTCAATTTTATGAGATTTCCATTCTTCATTACTTAGTTAATTGTCTTTGTGATTTTAGTTCTTTACATACAAGTTTAGATTGTGGTAGGAAAGATTGACAACCTTGATCGCGCCCTCTCTAAATTTACTTGCTAAATGTAAGTAGCAAATAGGTTAACGTTATGACTATACACATGCGTCCCTAGAACTAAATGATTTAATCAATTGTAATTGTGGTTTGTTGCCCGTTGCATGTAAGTTAATTTGGCTAGATCCCAATGCGGTTTAGATTAGTTAATAGACATATTAATTAATTTAAACTAGAATCAAACTTAGCGTTTGCATGTTTGTGATAGTTGGATCATGGCTCTCGGTTTGTTGCCGGAGTACACCGGACTTAGATAGTTAATTAAATATCAATTGGTAATCGATTAATGAAATTAATCAAACTTAACACCGAGTCCAACCCCGATTGTAGTGATGCTTGTGGTAAGATCAACTAACCCCGCCTTTACTTTCCTTGCATCCAATTTTCCTTATTTATTTTCCCGCCTTTAATTTATGTTTTAATCCTTTTATCAATATACCCCCCTTTTGGTTACCTCAAAAAACACAAAAGAATTTAGAAATAAACTAATTGTTCCCTGTGATCGACCCCGACCGCTACTGCTACAAGTTAGCTTTAGAGGTTGAGGATTATAAATCTATTTGATAAGAGACCTCGAGAATCTCTTCCGTCAATGAGACCAGTCTCCTTGATTGGGCTGAAAAGGAAATGTCGAGCAAGAGGGAGAAGTAGGGAGGGGAGTGTGGATGTGGGTGATAACTCTCCAAAAGGGAGTTATTTAGGCCTTAAATCTATAATGTTTTGTGTGCCAATTGCGTTAAATATGGTTGCTTTTAGATGAATATTATATATTATAACCCATTTGGAAGAATGGATGCTTTGGAAGTTATTTTGTGCAGAATATATTGCTGAGCGACTTGAGGGAGCAAAATCCATGATCCAGTAAAGTAAGGACCAAAACTTCCACGTAGCAGCTCGTAATCCATTTCAATGAAGTGGCATTAGCTGAAGTAATTTCAAATCTAAGAAGCTTGGAGAGTCTTCCACCTGTACAATTTGACCTAATTAGGGCTTGCCTTCACTCTATAAAAGGAAGGAGTCGTCTCAAGTCAAAAACATTCCAATTTGGGGAATTTCAATTTCCATCTTTGGAAGCCAAATAAAGGAGGACAGATTGGAGGCTTCAAGAAGACCATCAACTACAGATCTAATCAAGGGAATTAATCTTTTCTTGTAATTTCTTGTAGTTATGGATGCACATACTCAGATTATAGCGTGTGTTATGATGAACCTTATGAACTAAATTTACTTAGGTGTTGGTTAGGAATTATGTAATTGTCGTGCTTCATTCTCTATGCAATATATGTGATTTAAGCATCTTGATTATTTGTTGTGTCCATTTCTATTTTGTGCCTGTCAGGCCAGTCGGTATGAAGATCACTTCTTAGTTTCAGAGATGATTTGAGAAGTGTGTGACATTTAATCATGCTAGACCATTATGTGTTGGTGAACGCCAGTGACTGAGTTAGGGATAACCAGTTGCCTAGTGCTTGATCGGTAGTACGTCATTGGAGTTGAAACACATTGCAAAAAATCCAGAGTTTCAGGAGGATCCTGCTAATAAGACTGCAAGAGAATTACCTAATCAATAATATTGCTAGAGCATCTTTTAAAACAATTACTAAAATCCTGACCAGCTCTTGTTTCCAATCTGTCTGCTTTATCCGTTTACTTTCTGTTCTGTCATTTCTTTTGCTTCAAAATTTTATCAAAATCAATCATTTTAACAAACCTTGAAACCATTAAAAAGTTACTCAAGATAGGTAAAGTGAGAGCTATTCAACCCCGTGGATACAATAAATTACTTATCACTTGCTGCGGATTGTGTATGCTTGCACAGTATTCTAGAGCCTATTTTCGCTATACCATAAGTTGTTGTGCCTATGTTGGTAACCGAATGCCAAATGACCTTTGTGTAAGGAAGGCTGATTACAGACAACATACTTATAGCGCATGAAATCGTGCACTCGATGAATCGGAGGAGAAAAGGGAGGAAGTATTCCATGGCGGTCAAGCTTGATATGGGAAAAGCTTATGACAAAGTTGAATGGTTGTTCTTGGAGAGAGTGATGAGGGTAATGGGCTTTGATGCGAGATGGATCGGGTGGATAATGGAGTGTGTGACTTTAGTATCGTATAGTCTGAGGGTGAGTAATAAGCCATATGGGATGATTAGGTCGGAGAGAGGGTTGAGGCAGGGAGATCCCTTGTCACCATATCTGTTCGTTTTGTGTTCGGAGGTGCTTACTTTCTTGCTGAATGAGGTGATTGGCTGTAACCAGCTCTCGAGATATAAGGTGTCGAGGAATGGGCCTACCATTTCAAATATTTTCTTTGCTGATGATTCTTTGATATTTTGTAGTGCAACCAAAGAGGAGTGTGTTAAGCTACTTGTTGTGTTGGCTAGATATGGTGAGCTGTCTGGACAGTTAGTGAATTTTGATAAGAGTAATGTAATATTTAGTAGAAATACACCAACGGAAGTGAGAGAACGATTGGCGGGGCTGTTGGGAATTCGTCATACTTAGAGCCTGTGGAGTTATTTGGGTTTGGAGGTGGATTTCGAGCTGTCCAAAAAAGTAATGGTCGGAAAGCTGAGAAGAAGGCTGGATGATAGATTGAAGGGATGGGCTGGGCGATTCCTATCGCAAGCAAGAAAGGATGTGTTGGTAAAGGTTGTGGCTCTTGCTATTCCAGTGTATACCATGAATTGTTTTAAGCTACCAATGTTAGTTTGCAAGGAGATCAATAGTAAGTTGGCAGCCTTTTGGTGGAAGACAAAGAAAGAGGGGAACGAGATTCATTGGGGTCCATGGAACGAGCTCTCGAAACATAAGAGTAGAAGAGGGGTTGAATTTTAAGGAGTTGGGTTACTTCAATTTAGCTCTTCTAGCAAAGCAAGGATGGAGGATTCTTACAAAGTCGGACAGTTGGGTGGCAATAATATATAAGGCGAAGTACTTGCGGCAAAAGTCATTTCTAGAGGTGGAAGCTGGGGATTCGGCTTTGTGGGGTTGGAAGAGTATTTTGGCTGGCAGGGTTGTCTTGAGGCAAGGGGTCCGATGGAGCATTGGGGTAAACCCTGAGGTAGACATTTGGCGTGATTCTTGGCTTCCACGACCGTTCACCTTCAGGCCGATGAGGTGCCTAGACGATGAATGGCAGATGGCTATTGAATTCATAGATGGTAGTGGCCCAAAATGGAATGAGAAGCGTCTAAGGAAATGTCTTGTGGGTGAGGATGTGGAGATGACGTTGGCAATCCCTTTAAGTAGTTAGAGGTTGTGTGACAGGGTGATATGGCATCACACGAATTCCGACGAGTATACAATAAAGTCAGGGTATCAGTCAGCCTGTGAGCTTGCTATAGTGGTCAAATCAAGTGGTGGGAGGTGAAGGGATAAAAGTCCTACGCAGCAGAAGGAATTACCGAACCTACTCAGAGTCTTAGATTCCAATTGAAATACCAATACAATTTGCAAAATATTCCATCAATAAATCTATATTTAGTGGGTTGTATGTAGGCTATAAACATGCTAAATGATTAAATAGATTAATCCTAGTGATCAAGGATTTCATAAAAAACTTAATTTTGTATAAAGCCTTGATCGATTCGTCTTTTCTTGCTAATAAGATCGAAAATGCAGCAACCTTGTTGTGTGAACACCACCAATCGGCTACACCGGTAATCTCCAAGACTTCTTGAAGTAGGAGACTTGTGGGAGTCTTTTGGGAGAGATCTCTGAGAGAAGGAGAGACAATGAGATGCCTTTCACCCCACCATAGGAGTCCTATATATAGGTAAAGGCCAAGACATTTTCCTAATAGGAAAATGTCTATTTAATAAGTTCAAATCTATTATCTGAACAATAACTAATTTTAATAAATAAATAATTAATTACATAATTAATTAATTACCCAATTAAATATCATATATTTAATCTTAGGGATTTTATTAAAATTAAAATTAATATGAATCCAATTCATATTAAAATTTATTTGAACTCTTTCAAATATTTTCTCTCAAAAATTATATTATAAAGTTTCATACTTTATATTATAATGCATCAACATACATTATTCGATTCCCCAGATATATTGAATGTCGCTACGGGTTTGCGACGCGGAGCGGCCGACTTTGTTCCCAAGAGGAGGAAAATGGAGTCGCCACCAGTCTTGATTTAGAGGGCGTGACTGGGCACCCAATAATATGCTAAGATGGTCTACAAACAAAAGATTTAAGGTTCGGGGGTCTTTGGTGTATGGGGAAGGTATTAGCACCCCACAACACTCGTTCAAAGAACGAAATTTTATTTGTCTTGTGTTATTTAAGGAAATTGGCTATTATAAATACTAAAGAAGATTTTTTTTGTGGATTTTTAAATGTCCCACATTTTAATTCTTATTATTCCATAGATAAATAATAAGCAATAATTGTGGGCGGCATAAAGCCATTCAATATTTGTTTGAATTTAATTTGGCATCCCAAATTTAAATTCATTGCATCTCAAGAATATTAGGAAAGTCAATATCTTGATTTCCTAATTTCCGTCGTAGGAAAGTTTATTTTTTAAAAAAAACATTTGATTTATTAATTTTGAAAATTGTGTGAGTAAAGAACATTTCTTTTAAAGGAAACTCTTAATTAATTTTATTTTTGAAGAAAGTGGCCTTTTATGAAAAATGGATTTTTGATTGATTTATTATTGTGAAAATAAAGTTTATGAAATCAATTTTAGCAAAAGCTTTAAACACATTCCTTACAAAAATGTCATTTATGAAATATGCTTCTTTGGAAGAAGTTTTAAAAGAAAAATATGAAGAATTTTTATTTATGCTTTATATGGAAAGAAATATTAAAATCAAATCCCGGCATCCCAAAATTTTATCTTTTCCTCAAGAAACTCAAATATCGGCATCCCGAAAATTTAAGATTCCATCGTTGGAATATTTTTGTTTTGAAAGTATTTAATTAAAAGAAAAGAACTATAAGAGAATAATGACTTAAATACGATATCATAACTTAGAGAAATACAAAATATATATATAATTGAGAGAAAATATCTAAAAAGAGATGAAAACTATAATATACAAGAATTAAAACTTAATTGCATTAAAGGAAACATATAAAAATCAAATCTTGGCATTCCAAGATATTGATGTTTTACCTCAAGAAAACTCAACATTGGCATTCCAAAAATTGAGATTCCGTCATTGGATATTCTTTTTTATATTTTTTTGAATACCAATAACAAAAGAAGCATTTGTTTAAGCAAAAGTATTTACATATTGATTTAATGAAAATATATGGCTAAACTATAAATAATATAATAATTCTAGATTCTATTGTAAAATAAAATTAACAAAGTTGAACATAAACAACATATAACAATTAACTCTAAATGCTTGATTACACCAAAATAAAAAAAAATGATAAAGTTGGAATTGAAACATGCATGCAATTATCAAATGTTCCCTAAAGAAAAATCACATAACTTCTTAAATGTAAAAGAAAGAAATAAAGCAAAGAAACAATAAATAAACTAAACTTTATAAAGCATGAAAAGAAAGAAAATTATCGGAGAAAGAATTGTAAACAAAGGTTAAAAAAAATACTTACAAAAAACATGTGTGACCGTTGGATTGGGAATAAGACTTGGAGAAGTGGCGACGTGAAATTTAGAGAGAGGGTGATGGTGAGGGGGTGAAATCGTTGGAGAGGAAAAGAGAAAGCGTTATAGTATGAGAGGGAAGTTAGGTGGGAAAGGGACGAAAGTGTATCTAGGGTTTGAAGGGAGAGAAATTTGGGGAGTCTATTCTTAGCCAAAAAAAAAAAAACAGTGTAGAGAGGTATCCCAAGGCTAGAGAAATCGTGAAAAGCAAGGGTGATGGGATCCCTATTTATAGCCAATTCTAACCACAACATATTAGGAATTTGATCAGATAAAATTAAAAATAAAATAAAATAAAATAAAAGAAGAAACAAATAAATACTCAAATTTTACCTCCCATATTTACAAAATTTTAATTGCCAATCAATCCTTTAAGGAAACAAAATATTTTGATTAATTAAAACTTGCCAAATAAACCTGATATTTGATTTGACAAATCAATTAATTAAAATAAAATATTTGACCTAATTATTCTCACCAAAATTAATAAATATGATTGGGCTATTTAAAAACTCTAGAACACTTTTTTTCTTTTATTTATTATTTTTTAAAAAGACAAAATCAATTAAAAGAATAAAATTCCGGACAAATTTAGGGGTCTACATTGAACATTTTCAATTTATATTTAATTGCTTCAAGTCTTTTTACGAGCTACTAATGGGACCTAATGGACCTACAGATCAGAAGCTCCAACGATACGAGACCAATCGGCTTAAACTCATTAACCAAGTTAGTCTCCATTTGTTAACTGTGGGTCACTCCACTAAAGACCCACAACTGCATTCTTCTCACTACAGAATATTTCTGTGTCCATGGATATCGACCAATAACGGCAAGTTAGTCCTTCACGAGTGTTCGTAACTCTAGCTGGGTCAAATTACTGTTTTACCCCTGAGTTACCTCTACCTCCTTAAGTATCAGTGCTCCTCTAATGAACAACCTGTTTGTGGTCCAACCATCAAACAAAAACCCCTCTCGAGCCAGTGAGAGGGTAGGACCCTTTATTCAAGACCCGGAGACACCACTTAAGGGAACACTCATCTACTTCCTCAAGGGTCGGGAATGAGTGAATTTCATCTTGTGTGATTATGTTCCCAACTCCCCACTCGGTCTTGTCCCCAAAATGGTAGGCTTATTGAGTCGGCGTATTGGTGCGTCGTCAGCTGAATAAATGGATTGTGAGATAAGATAAATGATATTAATAAAGAATAATTAAGCTAACACTTAAGTGCAAGTATACACTGTCGCACGTAGTAATAAAAAAACCATAGAAGTACTCCAAGGGAATCGATCGCACGAGGACTAAATTGGAAATTCAGATTTGATGAAGAAACTGCTCAAATGACTGCTTTTGAAAAAGGTAACCAAAGAAAATAAGTTGATTGATTAGGTTTTTGAAAAGATAAATAAAACAAGAAAAAAAAATAATAAAGAATAACAAATATAAACAATTGAGGTATTCAACATGGATTCATCCCTAAGGCAATAACCATACTCATGCAATACCTAACTTAAGCGTATTTAATGCATTGGGTCAGATTTAACTTCTATTTGGCCCTTGTTCCCAAAAACCGTTAGAAGGCTAAGCGAGTACCGTTATGAACATTTCTGTGACTCGACTCTGACATAGATAATTCACGAATGCAACTGATAACTGCCCAAAAGGTAGTTATTTAGGCCTCATTTATATAAGGATTTGCGTGTCTTTAATGCTTAATAGGGTTGGTTTTAGAGAGATATTACATGATTTAACCCATTTGGAAGAATGGAAGCTTTGGAAATCACTTTGTGCAGATATTACAAATTCTGTGCTTATGTCCATTTTATGCCCGCTTGGCCAGCCGGTGTGAATAGCTCTCTCTAGTTTCAGGGATGATTTAGAGAGTGTGTGGCAATTATCCACACTACGATCATTGTGTATTGGTGAACGCCAGTGACCGAGCTAGGGATAGCCAGTTGCCTAGTGCTTGATCAGTCACTCTTCATTGGGTTTGAAACATATCCCAAAAGATCTGGAGTTTCAGGAGGAATCCGCTAATAATACTGCGAGAAATGCATGATCAATAATATTGCTAGAGCATATCTTAGAACAATCACTAAAGCCTAACCAGCGCCTGTCTTTAATCTGTCTATCTATTTGTTTACCCGTTCGTTGTTCTGTCATTTATTTTTCTTCAATATAATTTCGATAAAACCAAATCATTTTACTATTCTCGAAACCATTAGGAAGTTACACAAAATAGATAAAGTGGAAGCTCATTCAGACCTTGGATTGATAATATTACTTGCTGCAGACTGTGTATACTTGCACAGGAATTCTAGAGTCTTTTATATCATATTTTCACTCACTCTAGGAGCCCAACAAGTTTTTGGCGCCGTTGCCGGGGACTTGAATAAGTTTTTATCTGATTTATTTTTGTGTATGTGTTTTAGTGGTTTGGTGCTAGAACTTTTTGATTGTTTCTTTTGTTTTTGCAGGTGTGATTTTGGTGCATGAGCGATCCGCCTGGGGTACGGTTTGAGCTTGATCCAGAAATTGAAAGGACATTCAGGTTAAGAAGGAGAGAGCAGCGCATAAACCAGATGGAGAACGTGTCGCAACTTCCGCAGGTTCCTGAAGGTCCAGCAGCAGCAAACCCCCAACAGAATCCGTTTCTGCAGCAAAACCCACTGTTTGAGCAAAATGAGCAGCGAAATAATCAGGCTGAGAATCCTATCTTGATAGCGAACGATAGGACCAGAGCCATTCGAGCGTATGTTGTCCCGATGTTTAATGAGTTGAATCTAGGGATTGCACGTCCCCAAAACCAAGCGGCAAATTTTGAAATGAAACCGGTAATGTTTCAGATGTTGCAAACCGTGGGGCAATTCCATGGTTTGTCATCTGAAAACCCTCATTTACATCTTAAGTCTTTTCTAGGAGTTAGTGATTCTTTTGTAATTCAAGGAGTGCCTAGAGATGCTCTCAGATTAACTTTGTTCCCTTATTCTCTTAGAGATGGAGCAAAGTCATGGTTAAACTCTTTTGCTCGAGGATCAATTAGGACGTGGGATGAGTTAGCTGAAAAATTTTTGAGTAAATATTTCCCACCTAATAGAAATGCTAAATTAAGGAGTGAAATAGTAGGGTTTAGGCAACTTGAGGATGAGACTTTTAGTGAGGCTTGGGAAAGGTTTAAGGAGCTTTTGCGAAAGTGTCCCCATCATGGTCTACCTCATTGTATTCAAATGGAAACATTTTACAACGGTTTAAATGGAGTAACCCAAGGTATGGAAGGGCCCTTTTGGCAAAAACTTTTGATGAAGCTTATGAAATTTTAGAGAGAATATCTATTAATAGTTGTCAGTGGTCGGATGTTAGAGGCACAAATAAAAAGGTTAAGAGCGTATTAGAGGTTGATGGTGTGTCTACCATTAGGGTTGATATTGCTATGATTGCTAATGCTCTTAAGAATGTGACAGTGATTAGTCATCAGCAGCCACCAGCTGTGGAGCCTACTGCAATGGTGAACCAAGTCACGGACGAAGCATGTGTCTATTGTGGTGAAGACCACAACTACGAGTTTTGCCCCAGCAATCCAGCTTCTGTGTTTTTTGTAGGTAATCAGAGGAACAACCCTTATTCTAACTTCTATAATCCAGGTTGGCGCAACCACCCCAATTTCTCATGGGGAGGTCAAGGAAATAACATGCAGACGCAACAGAAGATGAACCAGCCAGGATTTGCTAAAACGCAGGTAATGTCCCAGCAAAATAAGCTGGCTTTGCCCCAGCAAAATTCGGGAAATTCTCTCGAGGCGATGATGAAAGAATTTATGGCTCGCACAGATGCTGCAATTCAAAGTAATCAAGCTTCGATGAGAGCCTTGGAATTGCAAGTGGGTCAGCTAGCTAATGAGCTAAAGGCAAGGCCTCAAGGGAAACTTCCATCAGATATTGAGCACCCTAGAAGGGAAGGTAATGAGCAGGTAAAGGCAGTTACTCTTAGAAGTGGTAAGCCATTAGAGGAAAGAATTGAGCCTAGTAAAACCCAGGATATAGATAAACATGGTGATAGAAATAATAACATTGTTGTCGAGAAAGAGTTGGAGTCTGGTCAGGGTGCTGGAGGCAGCAAAGAGAATGCTGGAGCATCTGGTTCTGTGCCAGATGTAGAACCACCATATGTGCCGCCCCCACCTTATGTACCACCTCTACCTTTTCCACAAAGGCAAAAGCCTAAGAATCAGGATGGTCAATTTAAAAAGTTTTTAGAGATTCTTAAGCAGTTGCATATAAATATCCCTTTAGTAGAAGCTATTGAGCAAATGCCTAATTATGCTAAATTTCTTAAGGATATTTTGACTAAAAAGAAAAGGTTAGGTGAGTTTGAAACTGTATCTCTTACTGAGGAGTGTAGTGCTATTCTCAAGAATGGTCTACCCCCAAGGCTAAGGATCCAGGGTCATTTACCATACCTGTATCTATAGGTGGAAAGGAGTTAGGTAGAGCACTCTGTGATTTGGGTGCAAGCATTAACCTTATGCCTCTTTCGGTCTATCGGAAGTTAGGTATTGGTGAAGCTAGACCTACCACAGTTACACTCCAATTAGCTGATAGGTCTATCACATATCCAGATGGTAAAATTGAGGATGTCTTAGTAAAAGTTGATAAGTTCATATTTCCTGTTGATTTTATTATTTTAGACTATGAGGCTGATAAAGATATCCCAATTGTTCTAGGTCGTCCATTTTTGGCTACTGGTAGGGCATTAATAGATGTTCAAAAAGGAGAATTAACAATGAGAGTCTGTAATGAGGAAGTGAAATTTAATGTGTTTAAAGCCATGAAATATCCAGACGAAATGGAGGATTGCTCCTTCATCAGGATTCTGGAGAGCACAGTTATTGAGACAACAATACAGGATTCGGCTGATGTGCATTCAGAGAAGCATGGAGAGGTTAGTGTAGGAGATTTTGAATTTTGTTCTTTAGACAGAAAAAATGAAAAAGAATTGTTTAGGTGTGAGGATGTTTTTGAGTCTTTAGATTTAGATCAAAGAAAGGCTCCCCCAATTAAGCCATCCCTAATTGAGGCACCCACTTTAGATTTGAAACCTTTATCGGATCATCTAAAGTATGTGTATCTCGGGGAAAGTGAGATGTTGCCCATTATTGTTGCATCAGATTTAATGCTGGAGCATGAGGAGGCCTTAATAAAATTGTTGCAGCAATACCGCAAAGCTATAGGTTGGACATTGGCTGATATTCAGGGAATTAGCCCATCTTTTTGTATGCACAAAATCACTCTAGAGGAGGGATCCTTTAGGAGTATTGAGCAACAAAGAAGGCTTAACCCTGCGATGAAAGAGGTTGTTAAAAAGGAGGTAATTAAATGGTTGGATGCTGGGATTATCTATCCAATTGCCGATAGCAATTGGGTAAGCCCTGTCCAATGTGTTCCTAAGAAAGGAGGTGTCACTGTGGTGAGAAATAAAGATAATGAGTTGATTCCAACCAGGACAGTAACTGGCTGGAGGGTTTGCATGGATTACAGAAGGCTTAATAAAGCCACCCGAAAGGATCATTTCCCTCTACCATTTATCGACCAGATGTTGGATCGATTGGCTAGTCAGGTCTATTACTGTTTCTTGGATGGTTATTCTGGGTATAACCAGATTACTATTGCTCCTGAAGATCAGGAAAAAACCACTTTCGCCTGTCCTTATGGGACATTCGCTTTTAGGAGAATGCCTTTCGGCCTCTGCAATGCTCCAACAACATTTCAGCGGTGTATGTTAACAACTTTTTCTGATATGATTGAGTCCACTGTTGAGGTATTTATGGATGATTTTTCAGTTTTTGGAGGGTCTTTTCAGAATTGCTTAGATAATTTAGGAAAGGTATTGAAAAGATGTGAGGATACCCATCTAGTTCTGATATAATTTAGAAAAGGTATTGAAAAGTGTCACTTCATGGTGAAGGAGGGCATAGTGTTAGGTCATAAAATTTCTAAAAATGGTCTACAAGTTGATAGAGCAAAAGTTGAGGTCATTGAAAGACTAGAGCCACCAAATTCAGTGAAGGGGATTCAGAGTTTTTTAGGACATGCTGGATTTTATAGGAGCTTCATAAAGGATTTTTCCAAAATCAGTAAACCTCTTTGTAACTTATTGTGTACTGATCACGTTTTTTACTTTGATGCAGATTGTAGGAAGGCTTTTGAGACTTTGAAGGCTGCTTTAATCTCAGCACCCATTCTGTGCGCACCTAATTGGAATTTACCATTCGAGGTAATGTATGATGCGAGTGATGCTGCGGTAGGTGCGATGCTGGGGCAAAAGCAAGGCAAATTTATCCATCCCATATATTATGCAAGCAAGGTTTTAAATGAGGCACAAGTCAACTATACAACTACTGAAAAGGAGTTGTTAGCTGTGGTGTTCGCTTTTGAGAAGTTCCGGCCATATTTGGTTGGATCCAAAGTCACGGTTTTCACGGATCATGCAGCAATAAAGTATTTAATGTCTAAGAAAGATGCAAAGCCTAGACTAATTCGTTGGATTTTATTATTGTAGGAGTTCGACTTGGAGATAAAGGACAAGAAAGGATCAGAAAATGTCATTGCAGATCATTTATCTCGTCTTGATCCGTCATCATCTTTGCTGGAGCAATCTGCCATTTCCGATTCTTTTCCAGATGAACAGCTCTTTGTTGTTGAGGTAAAGGTAGTTAGGGATGTCCCTTGGTATGCTGATATTGCACACATTTTGGTAAAGGGAGTCACCCCTATTGACATGGATTGGAGGCAGAAGAAAAAGTTTAAGCATGATGCAAAATTTTTCTATTGGGATGAGCCATTTATGTATAAGCAATGTTCTGATGGTATTATTCGTAGGTGTGTTTCAGGTGCTGAAGCAAAGGAAATCCTGGAGCAATATCACTCTTCGCCGTATGGAGGTCATTTCAGCGGTTAGAGGACGACTATGAGGATTTTGCATTGCGGATTTTTCTGGCCTACGTTATTCAAGGATGCCCATTGGTTCTACAAGCAATGTGATGCTTGCCAAAGGAGAGGAAATTTGGGGCCTAGAGATGAAATGCCTCTTACTTATATTTTAGAAGTTGAATTATTTGATGTATGGGGTATTGACTTTATGGGGCCATTTCCCCCTTCTAATGGCAATGTTTTTATCTTATTGGCAATTGATTACGTGTCCAAATGGGTGGAGGCTATTGCATGCCATCAGAATGATGCCAAGACTGTTGCAAGGTTTCTTCAATCGCACATCTTTGCGCGGTTTGGGACACCTAGGGCTCTAGTGAGTGATGAGGGTACACATTTTGTTAATAATATCTTAACTAAGCTTTTAGCTAAGTATGGGATTAAGCATAGGATAGCTACCCCTTATCACCCACAAGCAAATGGTCAAGCTGAAATTAGTAATAGGGAAATTAAAGCTATCTTAGAGAAAGTGGTCCATCCATCTAGAAAGGATTGGTCATTTAGGTTGGATGAGGCTCTTTGGGCTTATAGGACAGCTTATAAGACTCCTCTAGGTATGTCTCCCTATAGGTTAGTATATGGGAAAGCTTGCCATTTACCATTAGAGCTTGAGCATAAAACATTTTGGGCTTTGAAAAAGTTAAATTTTGATCTGAGTCGTGCAGGAGCAATAAGAATGCTGCAGCTTAATGAGTTAGAAGAATTTCGCCAATTCTCTTACGAAAATGCGAAAATGTATAAGGAAAAGACTAAGCTGTGGCATGATAAGAAAATAAAGTCCAAAGAATTTGTCAAGGGTCAGAAAGTTTTGCTTTATAACTCTAGATTAAAATTATTTCCTGGAAAATTAAAATCTAAATGGTCAGGACCGTTTATTGTGATTGAGGTTTTTTCCAATGGAGCAATTACTTTGCAGGATGAGAAAGATGGGAGAGTGTTCAAAGTGAATGGACAGCGTGTGAAGCATTATTGGGGTGAGGAGTTTCAGTCGAAATATCCTTCCCTAAGGTTGGTTGACAATTGAGAGAGCAGGACTTTTGCAGGAGCATTTCACAGAGCAAAATTTTGAGCTCCCAGAGTTTGTATTAATTTTATTTTTCGCTGATTTGATTTTAATTTCGGATAGGTTAGGTTTGATTTTGCATGATTTTATCTTTAGAGTTTTTTTTTTTTTTTTTTTTTTGGTAATTTAGATTGTATTTATTTCGTTTTGAATTTGATTTTTGGGTTATTTGTTTAGATTATCTTTGCATTATCTTTTAATTGGTTTGATTTTATTAGATTTTATCTTCACTTATTTGAATTCTGTTTTATTTATTAGGCATCAATTAGGGATAAAAAAAATAAGATTAAATTTGATTTGGTCCGTTAAATTTGATTGTTAAATTTGACAGATGTGATTTTCCCATTTAGAAGATTTCAATTCTACAGATTCAGAAGGTTGTTGCGGCAAGATTATGGTTGGAGCAAAATAATCCGAAGAAAAAGGGTTACCGTTTGAAATTTATTATTTTTACCGTTGGGATTTGGCTTTAAATTATTGTAGGTAAATTTGCTTGCATCATCAGATGAGGCCACGTGTCGCAGAGCAATTATCCGAAGGCTTCAATGATGACAGCACATCAATTTTACCATGGGCGTTTGGCATCCGCAATTTTACCGTTGGTAATTTTTGAATTTCAGGTTTGCATTTTAAAATTAAAACGGTAATATTAGTTATTGCAGGGCAAATCTTTTCGGTTAGGATTCTCTTTTGCTGGAGCCTTATTTATTTACAACTGCTGGTAAGTTCTCTCCACTTCATCTTCTTGATCACATTTTGGCCGTTTGCATTCTTTTTTTTTTCCTTCCCATTCTCTGTCAACCCGTTAAGTCCTCCATGGGTAAGACTAGAGCTAGGAAAGAAAGAGATAATGAAGAAGGGGAGGTGCCGGTCACACCGGAGGTTCAAAAAGGAAAATCTAAGAAGAAAAGAACGCCAGAAGAGAAAGAGGCGAAGCGAAGAAAGAGGCAGCAGAGGGCTGCGGAACAAGAAGTCATCCAAGAGACAGAGGCTGTTAAGAATCTTGAGACAGAACCGATAGTTTCTGCTACGGTTCAGGAAGGGAATACTGAGAAGGAACATGAGACAGAGGTCGAAAGACAAGTCGCAGGTATGCCTGAAAAAGAGAAAACGGCAGAGCCGGTGCAAGAGGCTCATGTTGAAATCATTATGCCTGAACCGCCCAAGCGCCACCGCATCAAGAGGACGGCGGGTCGCGTGAAGGTGATTCGGAACACTCCATCGCCTCTGACGTCGGACTCTGAGGAAGAAAATAGGGACGCTGAGAATAAGGAAAAAGAAGAAGAGGCAAGAAAGGCAGAAGAAGAGCGTTTGCGAGAACAAAAAGAAAGCAAGGGCAAAGGAATTGCCGAAACATCGGGAGAAATTGTGGAGCCGAGGGCACCATTCATTCGCTTCGTCAACGATCTTGCTCGAGCAAAATACCAGGAGGTGCTGAAGCGGGATTTCTTGTTCGAGCGAGGATTTGGCAGTGATTTGTCCAGGTTCTTGGAGTCTGGAATAGTGAATCTCGGGTGGAGGCAATTTTGTGCGAAACCAGAACCTGTCAATTCCAACATTGTTCGAGAATTTTATGCCAACCTTGATGTTAAGAATGATTTTGAGGTTATCATTCGAGGAGTGCCTGTACAGTGGAGTCCTGAGGCCATTAATGAATTGTTCGATCTCCAGGATTTTTCGCATGTCGTTTTTAATGAGATGGTGGTTGCACCATCTAGTGATCAACTGAGTGCGGCTTTCCGGGAGGTAGGCATTGAGGGGGCTCAATGGAGGGTGTCGTAGACGCGGAATCATACGTTTCAAGCTGCTTATTTGAAGAGTGAAGCCAACACTTGGATGGGTTTCATCAGGCTACGCTTGCTGCCGACAACACACGACTCCACAGTATCTCGGGACAAGGTATTGCTTGCCTTTGCCATTCTTCGCTCGATGAGTATTGATGTAGGAAAAATTATTTCTTCTGAGATTGTTGATTGCTAGAAAAAGAAGGTGGGGAAGTTGTTCTTTCCAAACACGATTACAATGTTATGCAGCAGGGCAGGAGTGCCCACGGTTCCAGAAGATATGATCATGTCTGATAAGGGAATCATTGACACACCTAATCTGGCGCGGCTTCAGCGTACGCAAGAGGCTCGCCAGGGAGGGCTGGTGTATGGCGTTAATCAGATCCTAGAGCAACTGATAGTGTTGACCAGTAGGTTAGAATTTGCTGAAAGGCAAGCTCAGACCTACTGGACTTATGCTAAAAGGAGAGATGATGCGCTCAGGGGGCCTTGCAAACCAATTTCTCAAGACCATATCAGGCCTTTCCAGTGTTTCCCGATGATTTGTTTAATCTTTGGATACCATCCCCACCTGTTGAGCGAGAAGAGGATGTTGATGAGGAGTAGGGTCAGGAAGACTGACTGATGGGATAACTTGGAGCGAGCATTCCTTTTGTTTCTCCATTTTTGTTTGCTCGCGCATATTGACCCTGCTCACTGATATAACTGCTTGTCTGGTTTCTTTTTAATTTTTTTTTTGCTTCGGAAAAAATATATCTACTTTGTAATGTTTTTCTATGATTTTAATAAAATTTCTGAATGTTTCTATTCTATGAGCACTGACTAACTCTAACTTAACTATTTTCTTCTGAATTTTTGAAGATTGGACTGGTTATGCTTAATTAGATCAAGGTATTCTGATCTCCAGAAACCTTTTGCTTGAGCATTTTTTCTAGCCTGGACTGTTGCTGTTTAGTTTAAAAATTCAGTTAGAAAAATTCAGTTAGTTTAAGCTTAATCTGAGTCCCATGTTTAGTTTAAAAATTCAGTTAGAAAAATTCGCATGTCGTTTTTAATGAGATGGTGGTTGCACCATCTAGTGATCAACTGAGTGCGGCTTTCCGGGAGGTAGGCATCGAGGGGGCTCAATGGAGGGTGTCGCAGACGCGGAATCATACGTTTCAAGCTGCTTATTTGAAGAGTGAAGCCAACACTTGGATGGGTTTCATCAGGCTACGCTTGCTGCCGACAACACACGACTCGACAGTATCTCGGGACAAGGTATTGCTTGCCTTTGCCATTCTTCGCTCGATGAGTATTGATGTAGGAAAAATTATTTCTTCTGAGATTGTTGATTGCTGGAAAAAGAAGGTGGGGAAGTTGTTCTTTCCAAACACGATTACAATGTTATGCAGCAGGGCAGGAGTGCCCACGGTTCCAGAAGATATGATCATGCCTGATAAGGGAATCATTGACACACCTAATCTGGCGCGGCTTCAGCGTACGCAAGAGGCTCGCCAGGGAGGGCTGGTGTATGGCGTTAATCAGATCCTAGAGCAACTGACAGTGTTGACCAGTAGGTTAGAATTTGCTGAAAGGCAAGCTCAGACCTACTGGACTTATGCTAAAAGGAGAGATGATGCGCTCAGGGGGGCCTTGCAAACCAATTTCTCAAGACCATATCAGGCCTTTCCAGTGTTTCCCGATGATTTGTTTAATCTTTGGATACCATCCCCACCTGTTGAGCGAGAAGAGGATGTTGATGAGGAGTAGGGTCAGGAAGACTGACTGATGGGATAACCTGGAGCGAGCATTCCTTTTGTTTCTCCATTTTTGTTTGCTCGCGCATATTGACCCTGCTCACTGATATAACTGCTTGTCTGGTTTCTTTTTAATTTTTTTTTTGCTTCGGAAAAAATATATCTACTTTGTAATGTTTTTCTATGATTTTAATAAAATTTCTGAATGTTTCTATTCTATGAGCACTGACTAACTCTAACTTAACTATTTTCTTCTGAATTTTTGAAGATTGGACTGGTTATGCTTAATTAGATCAAGGTATTCTGATCTCCAGAAACCTTTTGCTTGAGCATTTTTTCTAGCCTGGACTGTTGCTGCGACAAGAAGATTTTGAAGGTTGTATTGACTTATATGATCAACTTTAAGCTTAATCTGAGTCCCATGTTTAGTTTAAAAATTCAGTTAGAAAAATTTAAGTTTGGGGGTACAATTGCTTAATTAATGTTTCATTGGGGACAATGAATAATTCAAGTTTGGGGGACTTTTTGCTACTCCAATTATTTTGCTCGAGCATTCCTCTCCTTCAAATTAAAATTTGTTAGGTTATTGAGTAACCGGGGACATTTGTGATACCCACAGTTTGTCTTCGCGTCAAAAGATGACCTAGGAAATGTGAAAAAATGATGAGAAAAATTATTTGTTGAAGATTTTGCTGAAAAAATTGACGGAGCAAAAGTTTTGAGGGATGAATGATGATCCAGCAGTTTTTTTGTCTCCCAGAACTTAGGTGAGCTTCAACATAAAATGTCGCCATTCTGAGGAGCAAGAGATAGAATAACTAAGGATTTTTTAGCTTTATAATGAGTATTGAGCCTAGTTGGTGATAAGCTTGAGGCAAGGGTATACTGCACCATAAAGTGGGTCATCCCGTGCTTAAGAGCTTATGACTGTAAGGCTGCTTTAAGTCTGATAAATAATGGAATAAACCCTTGTAAAAATATGTTTTGAAATTCTTGAAGGAAGGTTGGTTAGTATTGCTCGGGATGCGCAATAGTTCAAGTTTGGGGGTATGATAACTGCCCAAAAGGTAGTTATTTAGGCCTCATTTATATAAGGATTTTTGTGTCTTTAATGCTTAATAGGGTTGGTTTTAGAGAGATATTACATGATTTAACCCATTTGGAAGAATGGAAGCTTTGGAAATCACTTTGTGCAGATTATGCTGCTGAGCGCCTGGAGGGAGCAAATTCTGTGCTGCAGCAAAACTGGGAACATAACTGCCACATCACAGCTCGTTAGCCAACTTCATGAACCGACTTCTGTTGAGTTATTTTCGGGATAAAGGAGCAAGGAGAGCCCTACACGTGTCCAAGTTGACCTAATTCAAGTCTCCTCTCCTTCTATAAAAGGAAGTAGCCGTCCAAGTCAAACTCATTCCATGTTTTCCCTTGGAAGCCGAATAGTCTAGGGAGATTGAAGATTATCAAGAACACCATCATCCGCAAGTTGATTAGGGAGTCTACTTTCTTTATTAACTTGTGGTTATGGACATGCATACTCATATTGTAATTCGTATTCCTATGCCTATTATGAACTAAGTAGCTTAAGGTGTTGGTTAGGAATAATGTGATTACTGTGCTTCATCTCTAGTAATAAATTGACTATCGCATTTTGGTTAATTGTTGTGCTTATGTCCATTTTATGCCCGCCTGGCCAGCCGGTGTGAATAGCTCTCTCTAGTTTCAGGGATGATTTAGAGAGTGTGTGGCAATTATCCACACTACGATCATTGTGTATTGGTGAACGCCAGTGACTGAGCTAAGGATAGCTAGTTGCCTAGTGCTTGATCGGTCACTCTTCATTGGGTTTGAAACATATCCCAAAAGATTCGGAGTTTCGGGAGGAATCCGCTAATAATACTACGAGAAATGCATGATCAACAATATTGCTAGAGCATATCTTAGAACAATCACTAAAGCCTAACCAGCGCCTGTCTTTAATCTGTCTATCTATTTGTTTACCCGTTCGTTGTTCTGTCATTTATTTTGCTTCAGCATAATTTCGATAAAACCAAATCATTTTACTATTCTCGAAACCATTAGGAAGTTACACAAAATAGATAAGGTGGAAGCTCATTCAGACCTTGTATTGATAATATTACTTGCTGCAAACTGTGTATACTTGCATAAGAATTCTAGAGTCTTTTATATCATATTTTCACTCACTCTAGGAGCCCAACAGCAACCTATAACCCTACAGTCGATATAGGGTGCCTTAGGCAACTTGCCCTATACCGCCGAACAATCTCTTTCGAGTTTTTTCTCCTATATCACCTTTATGAGAACCAATATCGTTTGTCCCTTTCGAGATCAAACTCACATAGCATGCAAAGTCTAAGTGATCAAATTAAACTCAGCAAGATTAGAGTGATAATCAATAAAGAATGACATGCATTAAACACAACTTAAGCAAATAATACACTTTGAAGCAATTAAACCCTAAGGGAATTCACCACATTGAACCCCTCAACGGGATTTAGCTACTCATGATGGGATAAAAAGCAAACGAACATATTTTCATTGAAATAAGAATGTAAATAATACAGAATAATGAAAAAATTCAAGAGCTGGAAATAAAGGAGATAGCTAAATATTATGGGTTTTTCTATTTACTCAATCCTTCTAGAGTTCGCTAAGACACTCCACTCTCTCACTTTTTCAAGATGGGAATGGGTGAAACTCTCTACAAAGCACAAGGTTTGATGTCTAACTCTCTCAGGTTAGAATTTGGTCATCTAAGAAGAACCTCGGGCATCCCTACTCATTGGCGTCAAGCTAGGGTTCTGTCACCACCCTTTTCTTCCAAGTGAGTTTTTCTTTAATTTGACTTCGAATCTCGAGCTTATATAGTGTAGAAAGTGGTTGAGGAGCTGCGAAATAGGTGCTGGAAGGTTGCCCAATCAGTTTCAGGGTCGAAACAGCCAGTTAGGTGTGAAGAAGACTCGTTAACAACGACCCGCGGATGACTCGAAACGGCCTCTGATTTTTCCAAAAATGCAGTCGCATTTCTGGGGAATTCCAGCTTTTCCTCTGTTTTTCTTCATAGCAACAAACTAAGTCAAATTCTCTTAAAATCAAATCTTTTTAAGCACAAATGAGTTAAATTTGACAAAAGTGATTCTCAACACCCTAACTTATCAAATGAAGCATATTTTAAGCTCGGGAACAGTAAATTGATCACAACATACAACATCTAACCAAGAAATGAGCTAAATATAAGGGTAAAATAGGCATATATTTTACCCTTATCACGTACTGGCCACTCTCACCCATACAAATCAAAGGACAATCCCTCGTGAACAGGAGCCCATAATCCACTTAGGATTTAGACTAAGTTGCCTAGGTCATCCTAGTGAAATAGAAATCTAACTAGTTAACGGTGTTACAGCTAGCGGTTACTATTTTGTGGTCTGGTCTTATGCAAACTCATTTCATAGGATACCGCCACTCGCATGTCTACTACATGGATGCTTTGGATCAATACGTATGTATCAAATACAAAGCGGGTCGTATCACATAGTGTTACCAGGATAAGGTACCCAGCCTTATCCTTGTACTATAGACCTTTTAGGTTGTTACTTGAACATCGATCCACGTATATCCCCACATACTAGTTCAAGTTACATACAAACAACCTTGGATCTTAGTTTATTGGATTTGGGTCAAATACTGCAATATTTAACAATAACAGTTTATTGCAGAAACTAAATAACACTTTATTAAACACAAGTATAAAATTTGTTTACATTCACCATTTACGAGATTTAGGGCATAAAACCCAACAAACTCTCACTTGAACTAAAACTCTAGTTTAGTACAATGTACAACAATCTATTCAGTAGTGGGTGTATAAATACATGTTTAAAACATATACAATGAACAAATACAATAAACTTGGGCATCACTATACCCATTACATAATGGTATCACTATACCCATTACATTTCTCCCACTTTCCCTAGATTTTATCTTTGTACATAACTCGTAGACCTAGACCTTCTAGATGACCCTCATACCCTTTAGCCGAGAGAGCCTTTGTGAATATTTCAATTTAATTCAATGTGTTTGCTTGTCTTGGGCTGCAAAGTTCTCATGAAATTGCCACAGCACCACTATATCACTATAAAGTTTGATGGGCAAGTTCACATTTGGAACACATTCCAAATCAGTCAAGATTTCTAAGCCTTACAGTCTCTATCGCTACTTCACAAGCAGCTATATTTTCGACCTATATGGTCAAGACTGTAATTATGCCACACTATAGCTCCTTTGTAAAGTTTGACCATGGATACTGATTGATATCTGCTGACTATCCCTACAACATATGTCAGGCCTCGTGTAGAGCATTGCATACATTAAGCTGCCCACAGCTGAGGCGTAGGGAATCCGTCTCATATCCTTAACTTCTTGAGGTGTCTTAGGACACTGTTCTTTAGACAAGTGAACCCCATGCCTGAAAGGCAACAAGCCCTTCTTCGAGTTCTGCATCGAATATCGGGACAACATTTTGTCAATATACGTTGCTTGAGACAGGGCTAGCGTTTTGTTCTTCCAATCCCGAATTATTTGGATTCCAAAAACATATTGGGCCTCTCCTAAACCTTTCATTTAGAATTGGGCTGCTAGCCATTCTTTTATCAGTCTTAAAATCCATGTCAGTGTATCTTGTAAGGATCAAATCCTTAGTCCCATACATGAGCATATAGTTCCTCTTTCTCCTCAGATACTTGAAGATATTCTTAATGGTTTTTCAGTGATCAAATCTTGGATAAGATTGATACTTACTGATAATCCAGATTGCATAGGGAATTCATCTCATGTCCTCAACTTTTTGAGGTGTCTCGGGAAACAGTTTCTTCGACAAAATGAATTCCACGTCTGAAAGGTAGTGAACCCTTAATGGAATTCTGCATCTTATATCTAACTAACATCTCGTAGATATAAGACACTTGAGACAAGACTAGCTATTTGTTCTTACGGTTCCTAACGATTTGGATTCAAAGAACAAACTTAGCTTCTCCCAAACTTTCATTTGGAAATGAGCTGCTAGCTTATTTTACTAGTCAATAAGATAACCTACATCATTCCCAATGACTAGGATATCAATCACATACAACACTAATAAAGCTACTGAACTATTGACGACTTGTTAAGACAAGATTCATCAATGTTCTTGATCAAAGCCAAAAGATTTGATCACAGTATCAAATCTTATATTCCTAGATCGAATTGCTTAGGTCAATCCATGAATGGATCACTTAAGCTTGCAAATCTCTTTTGCTTCTGATATTGCTAAATGAACCATTCTGCTTGAGACATGTAGATACTCTTCTCAAGATTACCATTCAAAAGGGTAGTCTTGACATCCATTCTAAATGGACAATAGTTCTAACAGACTTCAAAATGACGAAAGGACATAAAAATTTCTTACAGTCTCCTGTCTCTAGGTATAACCCTTTTGCCATATGTCTAACCATAAGATTATGTCACGTTTCTGAAGGTGTTCATATAACACATGCGGAAGCAATTGAAGATCGAAAGCACTTAAGACATTCAATTTTGCTCCTAAAGCATGCATGTTCTATAAAAGGCAGAATAAAGAGTTTAGAGAACACCAACCTTTGTAGCTCACAAATGAGGAACTCCTTGTGGTGTTTTCTTTTCATATGCTCCTTGGACAACCTCTAGAGTCTTCCCTACTATTCTCTTGGGCCTAGAATGACTTGTGGGAGTCTTATAGTAGTAAGAAATGGGAAGGGAATGCTTGAAGGTACAAGCTTTAGGAAGCACTGAGATGAGAGAGTGATTGAGGGAAAATTTCAAAAGCATAACCTTAATGTGAATGTTGTATCTCTCTTGAATTTGATTCAAGCTCCCTTTATAGACCTCTCCCATGCAAAGACAAGCTTCATGACACTAGACACATGGTGAAAATGCAACTCAAAGTTGATTCTAGGTGTTTAATTCACAACACATGCATCTAGTGCATGGTTGTGTTGTTTTCCACTATGTATCATCATGCAAGAGTGGGAATGCCACTAAATCCACTATGATTTGAATCTTAATTCTGAATTTTCAACTTTCAATTCATTTCAATTTCAATTCAAAATTGAAATTGATTTCTAGGCAATTAATTGGGACATTTCCAAGTAATTTTCATATGATTAATCCAATTAATCTTTATCACCTTGTGCCATGATTCCTAATACAGATATATGATATTTAAAACACTTTTAAATACCTTATCTCTCAATTCCTAATTTAATTCATAATTAAATCATTGTGTCGAACACGTTTTACGATAAAACCCTATTTCCCGTTTTTGAACGATTCAAAGATTCGTATCAAAATATTCTAGGCTTTAATCCGATATGAGCTAGTAGGGGGGCCTAATGGACCTATAGATCATGGGCTCCAACGATTCGAGGCTAACCGACTAATCTCATTATCTAAGTTAGCCAACATTCGTTAACTACCGGGACACTCCACTATAGCCCGATAGATGCACTCCCATCACTATAGATATATTTCCGTCCACTTGATTTAACCATGTTTAGTAAGTCGTTCCTTCATAGGTTGTTCGTAGCTATAGCTAGGTCAAATAACTGTTTCACCCCTATAGTACTTCTTGTTCCTTAAGTTCCACTAATCCTCTAATGAACAATCGGTTTGTGGTCCAACCATCAAACCTAAGTCCCTCTCAATCCAACGAAAGGTTGGGGCCCCTTGTTCAAGTCCTGGAATTAGTACTTAAGGGAACAACCTCTCTGCTATCCCTAAAATGGGTAGGAGTGAATTTCGCCTTGCAAAACTTTGTCCCCAGCTATCTATTCAATCTTATCCCCAAAATGGTAGGCTTGTTGAGTCGGCGATACAGGCCACTCTCACCCATGTAGATCAAAGGATAATCTCACATAAACAGGAGTTCATAGATAGCTCAGGATTAAGAACGAGTTACCTAGGTCATCTATGAGAAATAGTCAGTTTCTTTAGTAAACGGCGTTATAAAGAGAAAGTGACTTATTTCGTGGTCCTGTCTTATGCAAACTCATTGCATAGGACGCCCCCACTCGCATGTCTCCACATGAACGACTTAGGATCTCATTGTTTGTACTAAATACAAAGTGGGCTGCGTCCATAGTGTCCCCAGGATAAGGCACCCAACCGTATCCTTATACTATCGACAATTTTGACTATAAACTTGAACTTAATCCTATGATATGTCTCTACATATAGTTTGAGTATTCATTTTATAGCCAAGGATCTTAGTTTATTGGATTTAGGTTAGTCATTTGCAATTTACATATTCAATAACATCTTTTACTGAATAACCTCGATAACGTCTTTATTGGAAATAGAATATGTTTAATGATTTAAAAACTACAAGTTTACAGGACATTAAACCCAACAAACTCCCACTTGGACTAGAAACTCTAGTGAGGTACATGAAGTTAGGTGTGAGAGAAGTATAAAGATAATAAACTAGGGCATCATCTATACCCTTACATTTCTCCCACTTGCCCTAGTCTAACAAAGCTCGTAATCCTTGATTAACTAGGTGACCCTAAAAAACTTTAGTCGTGAGGGGTTTTGTAAACGGGTCAGCCATGTTGTGCTTCGAAGCAATCTGCGTGACGATCACATCTCCTCGTTGTACGATCTCCCTGATGAGATGGTATTTGCGCTCAATATGTTTTCCTCTCTTGTGACTTCGAGGTTCCTTAGAGTTTGCAACTACTCCACTATTATCACAATAGAGGGTGACAGGCAATTGCATATTTGGAACAATTTCCAACTCTGTTAGGAATTTTCTTAGCCATACTGCCTCTTTTGCTGCTTCACAACCGGCTACGTACTCTGCTTCTATGGTAGAGTCAGCAATGCAACCTTGCTTAATACTCCTCCATACTACTGCTCCTCCATTTAGAGTAAACACAGATCCCGATGTTGATTTTCTTAAATCTATATCGGTCTGAAAATCTGAGTCGGTGTATCCTGTAAGGATCAGATCCTTAGCTCCATACACGAGTGTTGGGTTCCTAGAGTGAGTAAAAATATAGTATAAATTACTTTAGAATTCCTGTGCAAGTATACACAGTCTGCAACAAGTAATATTATCAATCCGAGCCCTGAATTAGTTTCCACTCTACCTATTTTTGTGTAACTTTCCAATGGTTTCAAGAATAGTAAAGTGATTTGGTTTTATCGGAATTATGCTGGAGCAAAATAAATGACAGAACAACGAGTAAACAAATAGATAGACAGATTAAAGACAGGCGCTGGTTAGGTTTTAGTGATTGTTTTAAGATATGCTCTAGCAATATTATTGATCATGCATTTCTCGCAGTATTATTAGCGGATTCCTCCCGGAACTCCGGATCTTTTGGGATATGTTTCAAACCCAATGAAGTACGACCGATCAAGCACTAGGCAACTGGCTATCCCTAGCTCAGTCACTGGAGTTCACCAATACACAATGATCGTAGTGTGGATAATTGCCACACACTCTCTAAATCATCCCTGAAACTAGAGAGAGTTATTCACACCGGCTGGCCAGGCGGGCATAAAATAAGAATAAGCACAACAATTAACCAAAATGCGATTGTCAATTTATTACTAGAGATGAAGCACAGTAATCACATTATTCCTAACCAACACCCTAAGCTACTTAGTTCATAATAGGCATAGGAATACGAATTACAATCTGAGTATGCATGTCCATAACCAAAAGTTAATGAAGAAAATAAACTCCCTAATCAGCTTGCGGTAGATGGTGTTCTTGATGATCTTCAATCTCCCTATACTATTCGGCTTCCAAGGGAAAACATAGAATCAATTTGACTTTGACGGCTACTTCCTTTTATAGAAGGACAGGAGACTTGAATTAGGTCAACTTGGACACGTGTAGGGCTCTCCTTGCTCCTTTATCCCGAAAATAACTCAACAGAAGTCGGTTCATGAAGTTGGCTAACGAGTTGTGATGTGGCAATTTCTGCTCCCAGTTTTGCTGCAACATAGAATTTGCTCCCTCCAGTCGCTCAGCAGCATAATCTGCACAAAATAATTTCCAATGCTTCCATTCTTCCAAATGGGTTAAATCATGTAATATCTCTCTAAAACCAACCCTATTAAGCATTAAAGACACACAAATCCTTATATAAATGAGGCCTAAATAACTACCTTTTGGGCAGTTATCAACGAGCGTATAATCTCGAGTTCTCATTAGATACTTAAGGATGTTTTTAACGGCAGTCCAATGCACATGTCCAGGATTAGACTGATATCTGCTGACTATTCCTACGGCCTAGCATATGTCAGGTCTGGTACACAACATTGCATACATCAAATTACCAAATGCTGATGCATAGGGAATACATCTCATTTCCTCAACTTCTTGAGGTGTCTTAGGACTTTGTTCCTTTGACCGGTGAACCCCGTGCCTAAAAGTTAATAACCCTTTCTTGGAGTTCTGCATTGAATATCGTACCAACATTTTGTCGATATATGATGCTTGAGACAGTGCTAGCGTTTTGTTCTTTCTATTTCTAATGATTTGAATGCCCAGAACAAATTGAGCCTCACCCAAATCTTTCATTTGGAATTGAGTCGCTATCCATTGTTTTACGTCAGTCAGGAATCCTACATTATTCCCAATAAGTAGGATATCATCTACTTATAGAACTAGAAAAGCTACAGTGGATTTGACGATTTTCTTGTAAACACAAGGTTCGTCAACATTCTGCTGAAAGCCATACGTTTTGATCGCAGTGTCAAAGCGTATATTCCAGGATCTTGATGCTTGTTTCAATCCATAAATGGATCGTTTAAGTTTGCAAACCTTTTGCTCATCACCCTGGACTATGAATCCCTCTGGTTGAGCCATATAGATAGTCTCTTCAAGATTGTCGTTCAAAAAGGCTGTCTTGACATCCATTTGCCATATTTCATAATCATAATATGTGGCAATGGATAAGAGTATTCTAATCGACTTAAGCATGGCAACAAGGGAGAAAGTTTCTTCAAAATCGACTCATTCTCGCTGGGTAAAACCCTTTGCCACAAGTCGAGCCTTAAAGGTTTGAACCTTATCGGCTTGGTCTCGTTTTCTCTTGTAAATCCATTTGCAACCAATAGGTTTTACCCCATCCGGCTGCTCTACAAGATCCCAGACCGAATTAAAGTACATTGATTCCATTTCGAGATCCATGGCTTTGATCCACTGGTCCTTATCAACATGATTCATTGCCTGATTAAAGGACAATGGATCCTCTATACCATCATCAGATATGATGGTTTGAGTTTCTGTTAAACCCATGTAGCGGTCGGGTTGTATTATAACCCTCCCACTATGTCGAGGCTCTCTCACTATTTGAGATGGATGTGTTTGATCAACAACTTTTGATGGACCAGCTTGATCTACAACTTTTGTAGATTCTTTTGTAGTTTTTCTTGAAATCTTATCTAATACTAGTTTACTGCGAGGTCGATGATCTTTTATGTGATCTTCCTCAAGGAAAGTAGCGATTGTCGATATAATCACTATGTTATCCTGAGGGTCGTAAAATAGACCACCATTCGTTTCTTTTGATATCCCACAAACAGGCACAGTTTTGAACGTCGTTCCAGTTTCTTTGGGTTTTGCACCAACACGTGTGTCGGGCATCCCCAAATTCTGAAGTGACGTAAACTACCTTTACGCCCTTTCCATAGCTCATAAGGTGTTTCAGAAACACTTTTAGAGGGAACCATGTTCAAAATGTATACGGCAGTCTCAATTGCATATCCCCAGAATGAATCAAGCAACTGAACATAGCTCATCATTGATCGAACCATGTCTAACAAGGTTCGGTTTCTCCTCTCTGATACACCATTTTGTTGTGGTGTAGCAAGGGCTGAGAGTTGTGACGTGATTCCATGTTCTATCAAATAGTCTTGGAATTGTAGGTCCATATATTCTCCACCTCGATCTGATCGCAGTGTTTTAATCATTTTACCTAAGTGGTTCTCAACCTCGGTCTTGTACTCTTTGAACTTTTCAAGGGCTTCAGACTTGTGATGCATTAGGTAAAGGTAGCCATACCTTGAATAATCATCAATGAAGCTGACGAAATATTCATACCCTCCTCGTGCCTTGACATTCATAGGACCACAGAGATTCGAATGCACAAGTTATAAAGGTTCTTTGGCCCTATAACCTTTTTTCGAAAAAGGTCGTTTGGTCATTTTTCCCTCGAGACAGGACTCACATAGTGGTAACGAGTCATCTTCTAACTGGTTTAGTAGTCCACTCTTTACCAATCTTTCAATCCTATTGCAATTTATGTGGCCTAATCTCAAGTGCCAAAGAAAGGTATGAGCAGAAACTTTTCGCCTTTTGTTTTGAGTTTCCGCTACTTTAAACATCTCCGTATTAAAAATAGCTTTAACTTGAATTGGCCGTAACACGTATAAGTTGCTTTCAAGTTTTTCAGAACATATATGCATACCTATTTTGTTAACAAACACTTTATTAATATCAAAAGATACTTGGTATTCATGTTCAATCAAACAAGAGATAGAAATTAAGTTCCTTTTTTATATCGGGAACGTACAAGACATTTTCAAGTAGTAAAAATCTATCTCCAAAAGACAACTTGAGAGTTCCAGAAGCTCTGGCTGAGACGACCTCTCCAGTTCCAACTCTGAGAGTTATTTCGCTATCTGCCAGCATATGCCAGAAACTAATTTCCTGTAAATAAGAGCATACATGGTTAGTCGCTCCTGAATCTAATATCCAGGTAGAGCTATCTTGCTCAACTAAACATGTTTCGATAACGAGCAGATCATATTTACCTTGTTTTTCCTTTCCAACCTTCTTTTCCGCAAGGTACTTGGGACAGTTGCGTTTCCAATGTCCGTCTACATTACAATGGAAACATTTTCCTTTATCTAAAGCTTTAGTTTTTGCCTTGCTTCCCACTAGAGCTTTTCCTTTCCCTTTATCCTTCTTTTTCTTCATCTGAATACTCTTATTCTTTGAAGTGGAAGGTCCATACTTGGTTCCTGAGGACGATCCTTTTTGGAACCTTTTGGTTGTGGCAACGTTTACTTCCCCTTCATGTCCTCTCTTAGTGAGACTTTGGTAGGTCTGGAGCTCGTTTAGCAAAGTAGTCAAGTTAAAGTCTATTTTGTTCATGACATCGTTTGTCCTGAACTGAATGAAGCTCTTCGGAAGAGACTCCATTATGAAACTTACTTGACTACCACCATCAATGGTAGCACCGTTTACTTCAGCGATGTTAAACTGAACCATCATGTTCAAAACATGTTCCCTAACTGAAGCATCTTCCTTCATTCGGGAATTGTAAACATTCTTTAGAGCTTCGTGCCTAATTTGTGAGGACGGTTGTCCAAACATACTTTGCAACGAAGTCATGATCTCCCTTGCGGTGACCATCCTCTCGTGCTTTTTTGACAAGACATCTGAAATGCTTGCTAAGATATCGACGCTTGCTTTTTCATTTGCGCGAGTCCATTTCTCATATGTTTCCCGAACAATTCGGTTTGTTGACGAGCCAAGGTTAGGTGGACACTCTTCGGTAAGGACAAATCTAAGATCCTCGATTACTAGTATTGTGTTCAGATTAGACTTCCAAGTTCCATAGTTATCCCCGTTAAGCTAATCTGAAGCGAGTAATTGTACTAGTGAGCTAGACATGCTGAAAAATTAAACAAAGCTATTAGTAATTTGCTTATTAACCATTTTTTATATAATCCAATCAGGTTTTAGCAAAAGTAATAATGTACCCAGGATTATTATTTTGCAACAACACTTTAGTGAGTTAGAGCAACCGCTACCGAGGGGCAGTCAATTACTCCTTCACTAAACCAAGACGTTTCTTGACTAAATACTAATTCCAGAATAACTCTTATTCCTATAGTGGTTTAGTTATCGTTACATTTGGTCAGGAATATACAAACACTTAGTAATCCTCGTAAGTGTGACCCGCCATTTTAAGATTACAGAGAACGACCCCAACAATGCTACCGAATGGAAAAACTAATGTTGGAAATGGTCCTAAGTAATCCTATCCATCTCTGGAGTTTGCGTTGTTCTGATCTCCATGTTACAACCCTCTGAATGGTTATTAGCTCCAAGGCATACAAGCAGGCGCAACATGGAAATCTCACGGTGCAACCTAACGGAGGAGATCGCAGGATGTGTTGACACACTTCCTTCACTCACTTACTATAAATACTTTCTCCATTCACCTTGTTACTGATTTATGCAAACACCTTCCGAATGTAGTAGTTGAGGTATAATCAACACGAGGCCAAGCATAAATCTCACCTTGTGAACAAAAGGGAGAACGTGAAAGGGAAATGGATTTGATATATCTCTCCCCTCCCACTAAGTATTTTAAACGGTTTTGGGTATACTTATACTTAGGCGAATTCCGGCTAATTGAATAACCCTAAGTCTAAGTTCATTTAAGCTTACGATGTCTAGGTGATAACAATTAAAACCTCACATCACACACGTGCATGCTCATAAAACTGGGTTAACTTTAACTCAAGAGCCGACTTGATGCCCAGGTAGGAGGTGTTCCGTAAATCGTCAACTTAAATACCTCCAGCCTTAGACAGCATCTCGTCGGGTGAGTTCTCTTGTAACCTATGTTTTACAAGCTTATCGACCTATTTGAATCTAAATGAAATCGATCGAGAGTTGGATTTAATTTAACCCTAAGTGAGCATGCACCTTTTCTTTGTTGTAGATTTTAGATTTCTAAGTGATTTATAACATTTATAAACCTAATCTATAACATGCTTTCCAATTTGATTATAACACTTTATAAACAAATACTAAGGAAATTTCATACTTCATGCTAGGTTAATTTTATCTTTTAATTAATCTAACTTTTATATCAATTAACCAATTTTAATTAACCATTCAAGCATGAATCTCCCTAAATCAATATAACATTTATATCAATTGATCATGAAATTTCCCTCATCCATTTGAATTATTAATAACACTTATTAAAAAAAAAATGCATGAACATGCTTTCCTATGGTGGGATTTTAAACTATATGGCATGCGCATAATGCACATACATCCATTTAATTTAATACACATTCACCATGCATAAAGAAATTAAATAAAAAACTAAAATGGAATGGTTTGGCAATTTAAAACAAGCAATTTAACTAAATATTACAATAATAATTAATAAATAAACTTGCAACTCGCCCAAGCTTCACGAACCAACCCGAATCGCCCATCCAAGCACTAAACCGGCCATGCAATGAGTGTAAAGAGACTGCAGCAGACCGAACCGGACCAAGAGGCAGCAACTGAACCGGACCGACATTCTGGAAAAACAGGGCTGTTGGAATTTTCCTCATCAGCGTCGGGACGCTACTTGAAGAGCGTCCCGATGCTGCCACAAACAGCAGCATTCTGCTGCTGTTTTCTGCTGCGTCTTCTCCCGTTTTGCTTCGACTTTACAGCCTATATGGACTCTAATGACCCTATAAAAATTACAGACTCTAGAGCACACATTAACACTCTTACATTTCCAAGCAATTACAATTTCATGAAGATTAAAAGCTCAAAAAATTGGCAAACCAGAACACTTCCATTTTAGCACATAGAAAATTCAATTTCAAAAAAATACCCACCACAGCAAAATTAAAACGACTTAAGTGCTCTAATCATGCTCTGATACCAATTGAAGGTGTTCATATAACACATGCGAAAGCAATTGAAGATCGAAAGGACTTAAGACATTCAATTTTGCTCCTAAAGCATGCATGTTCTATAAAAGGCAGAATAAGAGTTTAGAGAACACCAACCTTTGTAGCTCACAAATGAGGAACTCCTTGTGGTGTTTTCTTTTCCTATGCTCCTTGGACAACCTCTAGAGTCTTCCCTACTATTCTCTTGGGCCTAGAATGACTTGTGGGAGTCTAATAGTAGTAAGAAATGGGAAGGGAATGCTTGAAGGTACAAGCTTTAGGAAGAACTGAGATGAGAGAGTGATTGAGGGAAAATTTCAGAAGCATAACCTTAATGTGAATGTTGTATCTCTCTTGAATTTGATTCAAGCTCCCTTTATAGACCTCTCCCATGCAAAGACAAGCTTCATGACACTAGACACATGGTGAAAATGCAACTCAAAGTTGATTCTAGGTGTTTAATTCACAACACATGCATCTAGTGCATGGTTGTGTTGTTTTCCACTATGCATCATCATGCAAGAGTGGGAACCACTAAATCCACTATGATTTGAATCTTAATTTTGAATTTTCAGCTTGCAATTCATTTCAATTTCAATTCAAAATTGAAATTGATTTCTAGGCAATTAATTGGGACGTTTCAAAGTAATTTTGATATGATTAATCCAATTAATCTTTATCACTTAGTGCCATGATTCCTAATACATATATATGATATTTAAAACAATTTTAAATACCTTATCTCTCAATTCCTAATTTAATTCATAATTAAATCATTGTGTCGAACACGTTTTACGATAAAACCCTATTTCCTGTTTTTGAACGATTCAAAGATTCCTATCAAAATATTCTAGGCTTTAATCTGATATGAGCTAGTAGGGGGACCTAATGGACCTATAGATCATGGGCTCCAACGATTCGAGGCTAACCGACTAATCTCATTATGTAAGTTAGCCAACATTCGTTAACTACCGGGACACTCCATTATAGCCCGATAGATGCACTCCCCTCACTATAGATATATTTTCGTCCACTTGATTTAAACATGTTTAGTAAGTCGTTCCTTCACAGGTTGTTCGTAGCTATAGCTAGGTCAAATAACCGTTTCACCCCTATAGTACTTCTTGT